>OZ025302.1:27755416-28355416 GCA_964019185.1 Maratus speculifer
TTTCATTATAGTTTCAATTACATTATTAATTACATTGAAATTACTGTTTAAAAAAATGTAAACAAAGCAATGACCAGAAATCCACAAAATTCTAAAATCCACACAACCTCTGGTCCCAAGCTGTGCAGATTTGAGGGAGTCTACTGTGTAGCATTTCTGATGGAATGAGTACATTCAGACAGGGGCCTCGCTAAGGGGGGGATGGGGGCGGAGCCTCCCCCCAAAACATTTGTGAATGTTGTTACACTTGGCAAATTCACAAACTTAGTTGGCAAATTTTCTTTAAAATTTTAATAAAAATTATAATATATTTTCAATTTTTAATAGAAATGGCAAAAATTACCAAACTAATTGGGAATATTATTAAACTTTTAACAAATAAGGGCTATAATTCATTTTCTAATTGTGGCAAGTTGGCAAAATTGTAAAATGAGTTGGCAAATATTGAAATTTGACTTGGCAATTTTAGGTCCTCTCCCTCCCGAATAAAAAGTCTTAGCGATGGCCCTGCATTCAGATGTTTTTCTTTTTCAAAAGATGTTTGTGTATAAGGTAAGTGTACCAGTAGTGGGCCACGTACCTATAGTGGGCCACTAGTTTTCAAAGTTGAAAAACAAGTTTTCTAGTCACCCCTGTCAGATAACAAACTAACTGCTGTTTGGCTGGAACCCTTATCTGTTATCAGACAAAGAGACAACTTCAGTATTCCGATAGTCTTTGTGTTGGAAGGTTATTTTTCTTCCAGTCTCAAAATACAAGGATTTTGTGGCTCATTCTTACTGCTTTCCTTAAGAGGTAAGTTTTCATTCAATATTTTTTCTTTAAAAGTATATGGTATTTTATGTTAAAATGTCACATTTCTAATACACTGAATAAATGAATACTTTATTCCTTATGCTTAAAAGGTATAAAACTAACATATTATTAAGTTTGGGGGGTGGTCCACTTCTGGGTCATTAAATTTCAGTTTGTTCCAGTAGTGGGTCACCTGGCCCACTACTGGTACACACTTCTGGATCATTAAATTTCAGCTTGTTCCAGTAGTGGGCCAGATGGCCCACTACTGGCGGACATGTGACCCACTATTGGAACAACCAAGAACAACTGGAACAACCATGATTTTCCTAATATGTTTGTAGTATTTTATGTATATTTTATTATATATGTTTATTATATTGCAGGATAATGGGGAAAAGAATGGAGCAAAATTATACAGAAGAACAACTAAAAAGTGCAATTGTGGATGTGGAGAAAGGAAAGAGTGTCCGTTCTGTAGCCTAGCAGTATAATATTGCAAAAACAACTTTGCAAAAGAAATTGAAAGGAGGAGTCAAATTAGCTACACAAAAAGGGCCAAGTACATTGTTTACCTACGACCAGGAAGACAACATGTTTTGTGGATTAAAAGCATGGCCAGTAAAGGATTTCCTATTACAAAAGAAATACTCATGACTAACGTAATAAAATGGGCCAAAAGCATAAAATCAATTTCCCTTGAGAAAATAGTCTTCCTGGACGAAAATGGTATGAGAGTTTTTTAAAACGCCATCCTGACATTAAACTGCGTACCAGCCAAAATTTAACAACGAGCAGGAAAGAAGTGTCACAGAAGAGTATAAATGATTGGTTTCTAGAGGTTGAGACTTATTTAAAAAACAAAAAACTGGACAATGTCTTGTGTAACCCCCAGTGGGTTTTCAATTGTGATGAGACAGATTTTTTATTAAATTCAAAGCCAGGAAAAGTTCTTGTTGAAAGAGGATCAAAAAAGGTGTATACTACTGCTGGAGCTGATGAAAAACTTAATTTCACTGTTCTTTTAACAGCTAATGCAGCTGGTGAACTTGCATCACCAATGATCGTTTATAGGTAAACATGTCTAAAATCATAAATCTAGTAAATTAAACCTTGAAATTGTTAAATATGTTTTATATCCCAATTTTTGGTCTTTCCAATTTTCAGGTATGATAGGATCCATCAACAAATTGCAAAGATCATGCCTTCTGATTGAGCTATTGGAAAGTCGGAAAGTTGACAAAAATGACTCAAGAAACATTTTATGAGTATGTGAGAAATATTTTTGAGCCATATTTAAATAATCATAACATAGAGAAACCTGTACTGTTATTTATGGATAGACACACTTCTCACATATCTATAAACCTAAGCACTGAAGTGAAATGGTAGCTTTGCTCTCAAATTCCACCCACCTGATGCAACCTATGGATGTTGCTGTTTTCCATATTCTTAAAAGCGCTTGGCGGCAGGATAAAGTGAACTTCAGAATAACCCATGAAGGCAAACAACTACAGAAACATGAATTTCCACCAGTTCTAAAGTCATCTTTAGATATCTTAACTCCTGCAACAATTGTCAGTGGACAATAGGGCAGATATAGTCTTTTAAGTTATAAAATATTACAGACTGTTTGAAAAAAACTAAAGGGAAGCTGAAATTATTTTAGGTAATCATCAAAACTTCCAAGTATGATTTCATTATTGTGTATATTTAAGTATAGATATGTAAAAAATGTTATAACTTCTGTACAGTACACATTAAACTCAAGAATGGAGTGGCCCACTTCTGGGGGGCCCACTACAGGGACAACAGAAATTTGCTATGCCCACTACTGGAGCATAGAGGAAGGTAATATTTTTTATTTTTCAGTTTTTCTAAAGAATATATTTTAAAAATTTGAATGTTTATTCTGATACATGAAGGTAAGGACTAGGCTAAAAATATATATGTTTTTTGGAATTCACTAACATATCAATAATAATTAGACAAATGTCCTTAAGTGGCCCACTACTGGTGCATTTACCTTACTACATTATTTGTTTGTTCCAAGATTTTAGGAGCAACCTGTATGTTTAAATAACTTCTGCAGATCCGTCACTCCATACATTACTTTTTAGTATGTTTAAAAACTTTCTTGCAAAATCAAAAGAAACAGGAGCATATTTAATTCTTTTTGAGATGTCACCTGTCGAAATTTAAAATTTTACAAAGTAAAAAATGTTTATAAACTATCCTCTTCTTAAAATAAATCAAAGCAAAGAATTTTTTAGTGTAAAATTCATTTTTTAAAATTCTATTTATCATAAGGTACAGTGACGTTATTCAGCTCTTATGATTACTTGGGCTAGGAGATAATTTGTCAAAAATCATTGCCAATCACATTCAAAACAATAGTTTAATATTATTAAATATACATAAAATTGCTAAAAATGGTAAATAATATTAGAAAATTTATTAAATAAAAAAAATAAATGTCTAAAAATATAAAAAAAACTTAAGTATTAAAATCTCTGCATAAATTATGATAAATAAAAAAATTTATGTATGATCATTACTATATGGCTGTCATTATCATTGCACTATATAGTGACTAAATATAAATGTTAATGTAATTAAGTATCTTTGATATCATGTTCAGAGCAGTTCTAGTTTAACTGGCTTCAATAACACATAAGGACTCAGTTATTCTTGTCATGTTACCATCGTTTGAATTAACTGTTTTATTTATTACCTTAGTGTTTTTCTGAGAAATGAACTACAATACAGTAGTCTCCTTTAAATCCACGAACACCAGAAATCTGCACATTTTTTTCAGATGTAAACAATGAAATTAAAGATGGCACTGAAGTTAGTGGCTAATGCAATACAAATAATTCTATAACAATATCTATTTTTAAATCATTTTCAACTTCTTCCTTTTTTTTATGTCTTTTAATTTAAGTTCTGCATTGATAAATAATATGTTACTTAGACGTATGATGATCGATATTTAATTGAAATAATCATTATCGTATCATAGTTGCAGTGTAATATAACTTTCAATAGTCATTTGGTAGTGTTTGCAATTCACGTGGTAGGTTAACTTCTGTTATATAAAATTATTATTTTATAGTTCTATTACTATTTCCTTAATTACGAAATGAATTTGGGATCTACATCCAGTTTACTAATTACAATGATCAATATTTATTTGAAATAATCATTATCGTATCATAGTCCCAGCGTAATATAATTTTCAATGGCCATTTGGTAGTGTTTGTAATTCGAGGGGCAGGATAATTTTTGTTCTATAAAATGAATATTTTAAAATTAATCAAGCTTTTTATGTTTTTAAACAAAGGCAAATATTTTTCTTTATCAAAAACGATTGATTCTTCCTCATCAATATGTATATTTAATATTGTATCTTAATTATTTACTTTATTTTAATAGTTTTCTAAAATTTGATTTTTACTTATCTTTTTTTTGTATAATTCCTTGTTTTGTAATTATTTTTTTATTTAAATATTTTACTTAATCATTTTAATGTTTTAGTTTGTTATATGCATTCATTATAATGCTTAACTACCAATCAAATTGATGTTTCAAAAATGTAAACAAATCAATGACCAGAAATCCGCAAAATTCTAAAATCTGCACAACCCCTGATCCCAAGCTTTGCGGATTTGAGGGAGTCTACTGTACTTGTATGGTGGTATATATATATATATATATATATATATATTCAAATGCTTCAAAAAAATTTTTATTTATTTGTAAAATATTTGTTTTAGAATATAAGAAAATTATATTTACAGCCATGAAATTTAAAATTTTATTAATTAAAATTGTTTTGTAAAATAATAACTGAAATCATAGTCTTTAAAGTGTAAAATGTACTTTAAAAGGGAAATATTTGTTTTAAATATTGTGCAAAATTGTTTAATTTAAAAATTACTTTTTAACACCTTTAAAATATAAATTCTTAAAATTCTCCGCCTGACAGTTACTATTCGGCCAGTCAAATATTCTAAATGACTATTAATGTCAACAAAAGTATGTCGAGACACAACATTTTGTGCCAACGTTAAACTCACAATTCGTCGAAAATTTCAACAGAAGAGTATGATTAACAACAACAACAAAACATACCTTACCATTAATTTATTTTAATTATGATGATGAGTCAGATAATTCGTTTAAAAAAAATTGCTATTGTGATAAGAATTCTCTTTTTTCTACACGTTTGAGTTTGAGTGAACAATGCTTTGAGGTCTATAGCTACTAATGGCTAATGGCTGTTACCTCGAATGATCCATAAACCACAGAAACAAATACAGAACACTTTATTATTACAAGAAATCCGGTACATACATTTTTAATACACATCACAGGGACAACACCCGCACACCCATGCCGCTAGCTGGACTCGAACCAGGGTCCAGCGGTGTGGGAGGAGCTCACGCTACCGACCACGCCACTGGATCGGCATTCTACACTGTTAAAAATCTGCTGCATTTTGCTGCAACGCACTCCCCTGCTTGTATAGAAAACGGTTACTTGGCCTTGAAATGGCGCCTTCTCTTTGGTTGGAATAGAGATATTATATACAAGTGGTGGAGGGCGTTGCAGCGAAATGCAGCAGATTTTTAACAGTGTACACGTTAATCACCTCGTTTTTGCAAAAGTAAAGAGACGCCACAAATTGAATGAATCAAAAGAAATGAAGGAGTCGCAAGAACTCATTCATCAAGAATGAATCAATCAATAAATCTTAGCAAGAGAAAGAAATGTTGAACTATTTTGATAGATGAGTCACTGGTGATGCTGATTCATGGCGTTGGCGTCTCTCCACTTATAAATGAAAACTTGGTAATCTGTTATTGACAAGCATATGTTTGTGAATGGTCATTTGTTTTATATAGATTAGTGTATTCTAAGTTGATTCATTCAAACTATCAAATTGGTTGACATTTGAAAGAAGTTAACCAGTTTCGTGGTTGTTTGACGCTAGGCCTAATGTTCATCACTTCAGCAAACTTCGTTTGTTTATTATTTCTTGGCGAGTGAGTGAACGTTATTTTTTGCTCCCTAACAAAACATTTTTTTTTAAAAGGAAGATAAAAAGCATTAGTAAAAATCCACAAATCCAACACTTAAATATGCCCTGGGATTTGAAATTCGGCACAAATTGATCGTGACAACAGCCTTGCCGCTAAAAGTTTTAGAGTCCCCCCCCCCCACTTTCAGACTCAGATTAATTTAAGATAACTAACATAAAGATTTATTAATAAAGTTTAATTCTGTTAATTTCCAAATATTCTAAGCAGGTATAAAAAAATTGTAGTTATACTTCACCTTTAACAGTTTAATTAATAAATAAACACTTAATTACTAGTAATTAACTGCAAGGCAGTTTCTCCATTTAATGAATGAATCCTTGTTGATATCTCATGATGTAAATTCAATGATCGTTCTTGCCTTTGACGTCTTTTCATTACTTTTGTCAGCGCCGAAACTAGCCTTTTTTGCGTCCGGGGCAAATATGGATTTTGGCGACCCCCCACCCCCGACATATATGCATTCTTTATATCAAACACACCAAACAAAATCTTAATTTGGCGCCCCCTTCAGCTTTTGTTCTGGTGGCACCCGGGGCACGTGCCCCCTCTGCCCCCCTCTAGTTTCGGCCATGACTTTTGTTCGTATTATCAGGTAACTTTTAAAATATCTGTTTATTTATTTGAAGCTCTTTACTTAAATAAGTTTATTCTACGATAGTTATGTGATAACTCTTCCACTAAAAATTCTGCAAAGTGCAATTAGATCATTCAGTTGCACAAAATATTTTTGTTATAGCTGATACTTTCATTTATTTATATATTTGTAATTAATTCAAGGAATAATATTCTAATTTAAATTAGAAAACTGCAAATTGGTTCGAAATAAATTTTAAGCATTTAAATTTAAAAAAATTGTATTGCTCATAGACTAGTTGTATTCTCTTCATTTGAAAGTAAATTTTTTTTCAATAATGAATCGCTTACTGATTTCCTACATTAATTTAATCAGAATTTCAACAAAGTATTAAAACAATGTAAAAAGCCAAAAATCTGGCACTCAAATATCTTCATAATATGAAATGTAGCCAATAGGTGTTGTGTTTGCTCTGACTTTTTAAACATACTTTTATTGTTTTTTTTACATTTCGGAAAGTGGTACTTGTATATTCACAGATTCTGGAGTTACACTGTAAAAGCAATGTTTCTAGTACTTGCAATATTTTATTTACTTATTTATTTTGTAATATCATATTTAATTTTATGTAGATACATTTTTTAATCTTTTGTTGTAATACTGTTTACCAGAATGCTATTAAAAGAAACAGGCTTTACCTATTAAACTAAGCTAAATTTTCTATAATTTCAATAATAAGTAATGTCAAAACCGAATTGCATTACATTTTTAACCTGTTGGCATATTTGATTTACAAATTTTCAAAAATGCTATCTATATCTTTCTTGTAAATAAATATTTGGTTTTGTTAGTGAAAATTTAAAATTTTTGTTGCAGGAAATACATTGAATGATTCAATATTCATGATTGAATTCTTTTTTCTCAATTCACTCTTTGAATAGGTGTCTGTGATAAAATGGACAAAATGAAAAATTTACTGAAGAGGTCTTCTTTACTAAAATAAGTTAATGGTAAGTATTCTCCTATTGGGTCATTCCATGCCAAATCACAACGAAAAAAATTAAAAAATGTAACCCACCATTTCCGATTTGTCTGAAATTTTCAGAAAGCATCATACTAATAAAGTTAAAAAAGGACATGAAATTTTAAATTGATGTGACTTATACTTTTTTTTAACATGACCTTGAATGTGGATGTACAGCAAAAAATGTGTTGTCTTGTAGAGGAAGTTATGGGTGTGCTTTGAGCTATAGAATTTTATTTCTCAGCTGCGACTTAAGATAGAAAGCTGGAAATTTTGCCATTTATGCTTCTTTCCATGAGGAATTTTTAAAAAAAATACTGTTTTAATGCTGGATCTTTGATGTAATTAAAAAATATTTATATTTACAGTTTCCATATTTTCTATGAAAAATTTCAAAAATAAATTCTATAAAAGTACATCTTCCAACCTGAACCTAATATATTTTTTAATACTTCATATACAATGTTCTTTCAAATAAAGAAAAAAAATAGTGGTGGCTGTAATAATTTTTGAGAAAAAAAAAGTTAAAAAAATTATATACATTGCACACTGGTATAATTTAATAAACAGTTTAAAAAAAAAACTTTATTAAATTAGCTAATTAGCTTTATTAAAACATATTTATTTAATACTTGTTTGCATAACTATCAAAATTTATTCTTATTGGTAAAGTAAATACATATATAAAAGTCTTGTTTACTCCAATATTTTTAATTTTCAGCATATAAATACATATTAATAACATACTTTATTTTCTGTATAATAAAATGAAGTATACAAACTTTTTGATTAGATTTTTGTTTTGACCATGAAAACAGTTTTTATTTTATTAGCATGACTAACCATGTAAATGCAATTCCCATCAAATGAAAGTTTAATGAGTTAGAAAGATTTGACTCAGCAATGAGTAAACAAGAGCATACTGAATCATCCTGATTTCAGCTGCATCATCATCTTTTCCATAAACATTTGAGGTGTCCCAGGCAATCAGTTTCAGATTTTCTCTTGATGGTGAAGTTCACATGTGAACCTTTCCTTACAAGTTTCTCTTAAATTCAA
Source organism: Maratus speculifer (assembly GCA_964019185.1). Lineage (NCBI taxonomy): Eukaryota > Metazoa > Arthropoda > Arachnida > Araneae > Salticidae > Maratus > Maratus speculifer. Next base: position 27,763,974 of record OZ025302.1, read on the forward strand.
CTAAGTGAACAACTATTGAGTTTGATAGTGTTTATTTTGCTTATATTTAAAAATCTTATTTTAGTCATTTTGTTGAATTATATTTAAATTAAATTGTTGGAATTTTATTATGAAAATTTACTTAAAGTTAGAGATATATATAATTAATTAATCACTTATTAAATATGTTAGAGATACAGTTGATGTAAAATTTTTGTCATAATGGCTGATGCATTAAGTAAATGTTATATTAGATAATTGACTGACACATTGTGTCATAAGAAAATATTTGTATCTAAAATAGGTTTCAAAAACTTAGAAGATTTATGTTTAAGTGAAAATGATAAGGAAATGCTTAGTTTAAGAACAGAAAAATCAATTGAAGATGTACAAACTGGAAGTATTTGTCTTCATCATATAGAGGTTTACTTAAAAAAATATGAATTTCTGCAGAGAAAGTGTAGTGATCCTCTACAAAAGCATTCAAATGTAAACAAAACAAAAGCACTGCACACTGTTAATTTACAAATGTGTAAGTCTTTACTTGAAAAAAATATAAAAATGAAACCAGGACAAAAATTGGGTACCACATGCAGGCAGAGCATACAGGAAATTCAAGAAATGGAAGCAGACATTACTGAGATGTCCGAAGAAATTTCCAGTGCCACAGTTACAGATGAATTGAAACACATAAATACATCCTTAACAGAAGCAGGGTGTTCTCCAGGGAAATTACATTCCATTCCTCAGCACAGTAGAACATCATATGGAGTCAGAAAACTAGAAGGTTTTGAATCCACTATCCATGAAAAAATGTTTAAAGTTTTAAGAGTTGACCTCCCTTCTAAAAAGCATGAAATAGTAGAGCAAGATTTTGTCAAAAAAGCTGGAGATTTGGATCGTTTGACTGAATTATTAAAGGAAAAATTAAAAATAGCTCCTCACCAGCAAAAAATTCAAATCCTTACAATACCTGCTGCAATAAACTGGAGTCGAAGAAAAATACTAAAAGAATTCAAAGTATCTGAATACTCTGTCCGCCAAGTTCAACAATTAGTTAAAGAAAGTGGTATTTTGTCAACCCCTTAGACTTGACAAGGCAGATCCATAAGTACAGAGATAATCCAACTTGTTGTATAGTTTTATGAAGGAGATGAGCAGTCCAGACTTTTACCAGGAATGAAAGATGTTGTTAGTTTAGGGAAAAAAGAATACAGTCAAGGATCTATAATCCGCGGACCCATAATCCGCGTTATTTTACAAATGTAAACAATGAAATAAACTATTAAGAAAATTTACAAATCTGTGATCCAAAAATGATTTTTTTTAAACAAATAATAAAAAAATTAATAAAAATCATAATAAAACATGTATTTTTAAAAAAATTACTCTTTTATTTTATTAACAGTAAAAAAGTGAACTGTATTATGGAACGCAATTAAGCTTACACGAACGTTCGAAATGCCGACTTTTCATTCATAGCTATTTCAGTTTGTGTAAGTTCAGAAGAGTAAATAACCAATGAAAACGCTCTATTTTGTGTGCATCATGCGTCCTAGCAGCAACACAGCACAAACTGAGAACTAGATATTTTGGGTTGGGAAGGTCAGGAACCAATCATATTGATAGATTGCCGAGGATTCGCCAACGTCACGAAAGGCAAATGGGAACCTTCAACTACAGGCGAACTCTGATTCATTTCTCAAGATTCGATCTTTCAAGAAACTAAGCTTTAGCCGGGGAGCTCTTTTTATCATTCTATTTACGTTCTTAATTTGGCAACAAGCACAGTTGATGAGTTGATGTTTATGAATTTACGGCTCGCGTGTCATCAAGTATTGATTTTACTTTTTACTCTAATGCATATGCAGTAACGTGCAAAATGAATAACGGAAACGTAGAACGTTTGTAGTTAAAGAAAGGTGGCTCTATTTTCACTGCTAATGTTTGTAAACAGTCCCACGTGAGTGCGGTTATCACTGCCGACTTTTGCTTGAGTTTGCCTCGTGTAAATTGGTTGCTTGTGTTTTTTTAAGTCTTTTAATGAAAAATCAGCTTACTTTAGTACAAACTTTAAAGTTCACGGAGAGTTATAAGCAAAGTATATGTTTGACTGGAGCGGTCTAAATTTTAGCTTCAAATCATTAAAAAATGTGCAGGATAAAGTGTAAATGTGAAAACTACATGTAGATAGAAGCACATATATAATTTTTTTAAATAAAATAACATTAAAAATGCATTTTTTGAAATTAATTATTAATTTAATTACTAGATTTCATATTTATCTTTGCATATTATACTGATTATAGAATTAAAATGCTGTCTAAGAATAATAAAATGACGCATAATCCATTATTCTCTATAATCCGCAATATTTCATAATTCGTGCAACCTTTGGCCCCAACTTGTACGGATTATAGATCTTTGACTGTATGTGCGTAAGAGATTGTTGCTAGGAAATATTCGAGAAATTTATGCATCATTTGTTCAGATACACCCAGATGTGAAAATAGGATTTTCCAAGTTTTGCACTTTACGGCCAAAATGGTGTAGCCTTGCTGGGGCCAATGGCATGCATTCAGTTTGTGTGTGCACAAAGCATCAAAACGTAATTCTTCTGATTTATGCTGCACATTTTAATGAAACATACAAGGATCTTATTGCCATTCTGGTGTGTAACAAAGAAAATAGAGACTGCATGTTCAGATATTGCTTCAAATGTCCAGTTAAGCAAACCCTGATTGATGTCTTGCAATCAAAATTTGAAGATTATGGTCCAGTTGATACTATTGAATTCAAACAATGGATTTCAACTGATCGGTCTCAGCTGGTTAAGAATATAGCTACACTCGAAGAATTCATTCAGATTCTCACGGATAAGATGGAGAAACTAATTTCACACAGTTATATTGCAAAATCTCAATCGACATTTTTTAAAAACATAAAAAAAAACAGTACAGTTGATATAGCTGTTGTTACATTAGATTTCAGTGAGAATTACTCTTTTGTGATACAGGGATATCACTGGACACGTGCATCTTGCACTGTTCATCCATTTATCATTCGCTATAAGGAAGAAAATGGAAAAAAGAACATTTCATCTCACTGTATCCTCTCTGATGACCTTCAACATGATGTGGGAATGGTATACAAAATACAGCATATAATGATTGATTTTTTAAAAACAAACGTACCACATATAAAAAAAAATCCATTACTTTTCTGACGGCTGTGCTGCTCAATATAAAAATAAGTACAACTATGCCAATCTTTGTTATCATAAAACAGACTTTAATTTGAAAGTCGAATGGTCTTTCTTTGCCACTAGTCATGGAAAAACAGAATGCAATGGAATTGGTGGCACTGCTAAGCGACTAGCAAGAATATAAAGCCTTCAACGACTATTTGACAGGCAAATAACAAACACATCTGAGCTCTTTGAATTCTGTAAATCATCAATTAAAAAGATCAATTTTCACTTAGTGAACAAGACAGAAATAGATTCCACATGAAAGAGTCTTCAGCAACATTTCAAAGATGTCCATACTGTTCCTGGAACTCAAAGTTTTCACAACTTCATTCCTGTTGGCAACTCGGAGACTATCTTGTGATGAAAAACCTACATTGATCTTCAACCTTTATGATCCAGAAACTACTTTAGTAGCTGCTCATGATGTATATCCACACTGCTATGTGGCATGTAAATATGACGACAAGTGGTTTTTCGCACTGGCGGAAAAAGTAAAAAAGATGAAGGAGCTGTTGAAGTAAGATTTTTCCATCCAAATGGACCAGCTGCTTCATTCTATTGGCCACAAGGCAGAGATGATTTGTGTGATGTTCCGTTAGCTCACATTATAAGTGTTGTAGAAGCTCTGGACACTAAAGCATCTGGTCGTATGTACTATTTTTCATCCCACAGCTCGAAAAAAGTCCAAAAAAGTCTTGCAAGATTTTCTCTATAGAGATCAATGTATGTATATAACAATTGCAACTTCATATCAGAATGTAAGTTATTTTATTTGTAACTATTTCAACTTTGTTTGTAAATATATATCCTAATTTCAGTGCTCATAATTAGGTTATTGATATATATATATATATATATATATTAATTATACAATCACCTGCTGAGTATTATTATTTTTTAAACATGTTATGTATGTAAAATCAAAGTCTGTTCGTTAATGATGTATTTACTTGATGAAGATTAAAAATATTAAAGTAATTTTTAAATATAGAATTGAAGTAAACAAGACATTTGTTTATGTATTTACCAATACCAACCTTACGCAACTTCATATCAGAATAATAGTAAATATTTCAATTTGTTTGTAAAGATGAATTTTAATTTTAGTGTTCAGAAATTTAGTTACTGATATATGTATTTTTTGATAATTGAATTAACAAACTTTTTTTTTCTTATTTTAAACATGGTATATCTAAAATCAAAGTCAGCTATCTATGTATTTACTTAATAAAAAATGAAAAATATTGGAAGTAATTTGCTTCAAATATTTAGTCAAAGAATATAGAATTGAAGTAAACAAGAATTTATATATATATATCTATATTACCAATCATACACAACTTTATATTTGACCATTTGTAAAATATTTTACTTTTAATTATTGTCAATTTATTTGTAAAGATAATTTCAGTGCTCATAAATTTAGTTACTGATATTATATATATATTAATTATTAAAGCACACATCGATTATTTTAAACCTTGGTATATGTAAAATCAAAGTCTGTTATCAATATAGTTACTTGATGAAAATTAAAAATATTGAAATAATTTGTTCCAAATATGTAGTTAAAAAATACAGAACTGGAGTAAACAAGACTTATTGTTTATATATTTATATTACCAATCATAAACATCTTCATATCAGAACATTTGTAAGTTATTTTACGTGCAATTATTTCAGCTTCATTTGTAAAAATATTCTATTTTTGTATACATAAATTTAGTTGCTGATATACATATATTTTAATTTTTAAAATACTTATTAATCATTATTATTTTTATTTAGAACATGGTGTAACGAACTGTCGAATGATGCGAGTACATTTAATGCACTCATTAGGTCGCTGGTTCAATTAATACTACTAATTACTTAAAAATTCTTTATATACAAATTATTTACACACTATTTACATTTCGAATAAAGAATACAGATCTAGCGAAACACACCATAGGTCCGCTAAGATCGTCGAAACCAAAACAATAACAAACGATATTCCAATGTTGCCAAAACGGCAAACCTAAAGTACAGTAGAATACGCCAAGGAGACGCACGGCATCCGAGGTTATGGTGAAGCCGTTACAAAAGAATGCGCCATGGAGACGCGATATACAAGACTGTGGTGAAGCCGTAACATACCGGCCCCCGTTGATATGTGCCAACATTCAACAATAATACTAAATGTAACAACAAACAATTGCAAATAATAGAAATTTCAACTCTACAATCAATAATACAGTATTTTCGATAAAATACAATGTACTTCTTCAATATTATTAGTTAATATATTACTTAATATAAGTTTACCAAATGCAAATAGATAAGTTATAATACAAACAATAATTACACTTGAATAGTATGCAAGATAGTTATCAAATTAACACTCAATAAATGTAACAATCTAATAAATTTAGCAAGTTAATAATAGTTAATCAAGAATATATACAGACGAAGACACGTAAATTTACACTTATGTTATACAGTTAAGCTACACAAATTATGAAGCTAAGAATTAAAATATTTTTAAATCTCAATGAAATTGCTATACATAATAAACAGTTCAATACAAATATACAATAATGGTAACTATAATATAATTATTTAAATCTTTCAAAATAACAGAATTCATCAATTCTCTAAAGGAAGTGGGCAAACTTTAGAGACACATCTCCTAACTATTCCTGTAGATGTTTTTATATCTAAATGGATTGCCTTTGTGGCATGACAAACAAAATTGCAACGTAAATTTTATTATGTATCCCCTTTCTGTGATTTTTATACTTAATCATAAAGGGTCCACAAAAGTCAACAGAACATTTTTGAAATGGCGGGCTAGGATTTACTCGTTCAGCTGACAAATTTCCCATAATTTGATTTGCCCCTATTGGTTTGTTTTTAAAGCACGTTACACATTTGTGAACTATTTTACGAGCCAAGGATCGCCCATTTATTACCCAATATTTTTGCCGGACATGATGTAACAATGATTGTGGCCCTAAATGGAAAAATTTGGAATGAAAATATTCAAAAATCATTTCACTTATTTTATGATCATGTGGTAACACTATAGGGTGTTTCCTCTCATAGGTCAGACTGGAATTGTCTAAACGACCTCCAACTGTAATTAAATTATCGGAATCTATATAAGGATTTAGAAATTTGAGTTTACTGTTACCTGAAAGGCTCCTCTGGTTTTTCATATGCTTAAGCTCTTCAGAGAAGGCTGAATACTGTACCTGTTTAATCAGAAAAAATTCTCCAAATCTCAATTCACTTGCAGATAAGGCACCACTTTTTTTCTCCTTACCCTTTCGACAATTATTTAGAAATCTAAAAATATAACTAGTAATACGAATTAATTTCAAAAAATTATTAGTTAAAGAGAATAAACAATTATAAAAACAATGTTCAGGTCTAAGTGAAAAGTTAGTGTTTTTTTCAGTTCTAAATTCGGATTCATAGTCAGTGTTGTTTTCCAGTTTTACTGGATAATCTTCTGCATATTTAATTCTGTCCCGAAGAAAATTTGGTCCACTAAACCAAAATTTGCAGTTGGTCAGTTCTTTAGCATCTAGACCTCGAGATAGGACGTCAGCAGGATTATTTTCCGATGATACGTGTTGCCACTGATAAGAGTCCGTGAGGTCTTGTATAGCAGCCACTCTATTACTCACAAATGTTTTCAATTGGTGGGGAGATTTTCTAATCCATGCCAGTGATATTGTGGAGTCACTCCACAGAAGAACAGTTTCTATTGTAGTGTCAAGTGACGGTACAACTTTATGCATTAATTTTGCTAAGAGAAGACATGAGCACAGTTCAAGACGAGGGATTGTCATTGTTTTTATGGGGGATACTCTAGACTTGCTACAGAGTAAATGTGCATCAGGAGAACCTTCAGTTGGTATATACTGGATGTATATGGCGGCTCCATATGTCAAAGAAGAGGCATCTGCGAAGCCATGTACGACTATGCCCTCTTCACGAAAAATAAATCTAGGAATTTTTAAATTTTCTAATTCTGAAAGAGTGGAAACAAAATCACTCCATTCTTTCGCTATGGAATCTGGTAATGGCTCATTCCAATCTATCTTAGCTAGCCATGTTTTCTGCATGAAGATCTTAGCTCTTGTTACTACAGGGCAAATTAATCCGAGTGGATCGAAGATTTTTGAAATCAAAGAGAGAACATCTCGTTTGCTATAAAATTCCTTATTGTTATGAATCTTTAATTTATACAGAAAACAGTCACTTAAAGGTTCCCAGAGAACACCCAAAGTTTTTACTGAACTACAATCTGTTTGATCATCGAAATTATATTCGGTGGCAGCCATAGTATTAGGTTCAAGTAATTCTCGGTGGTTTGCACACCATTTGTGCAATTTCATATTTCCACGCTTCAAAAGTTCAATCAATTGGGACTTTAAAATTTTCGCCCTTTCGAGAGTCGATTCCCCGGAAAGAAGGTCGTCTACATAAAAATCTTTTAAAACGACTGACGATGCTAGAGGTAAGTTTGGTTGCTCATCATGAGCTAATTGTTTAAGAGCACGAGTTGCTAAATAAGGAGCATTAGATGTCCCATAAGTAACTGTATTAAGTTTGTAAGTTTTTACAGGCGCGTTAATATTGTCCTTCCACAAGATTCTAAGGAAGTCTCGTTGGGATGGGTCAATTAATACCATTCTATACATTTTTTCTACATCCGCTGTGAATGCATATCGATGTTTTCGGAAACGTATCATAATTAAGAATAATTCTTGTTGAGTAATTTTTCCTTTTAAAAGAATGTCATTCAATGACAAACCAGATGTCGTGGGCGTTGAAGCGTAAAAAACGACTCGCAAGCGTGTTGTACTTTTTTCTGGCCTGTAGACCCCATGATGTGGTATATAATAAAGGTTCTTTGCGGGTTTTGATTCTTCGACTAATTCCATATGATTTAAGTTTTTGTATTCTTCCATAAATTCCGAATAGAGAGGTTGTAAGTTCGAATCCCTATCTAATCGGTGCCAAACTTGATTGAGCCTTTTTCGGCTAGTTTTTTGGATTCTCCTAAGCGTGTAGCATCCTCCATAGGCATGCTAACAACATTCTGACCATTAGAAGTTCGATAATGAGTCATTTCAAAATGATTTTCGCAAAATTTCTCTTCATTACTAAGTGGAGAACTAGAATCATTAATATTTTCGATTTCCCAAAATTTTCTTAAGGATTCGTCTATTTTTTCATTGGTTAATAAATCACAATATTGAGAATCATCTGAGGAATTATTCACCACACCGCTAGCAACATATCCGAACATTGTTTCTTGAAATAACAAATTTTGAGATGAGCTGCGAATTTTACCAGATTTTAATAAATCGAAGAAACATTGTGCGTCGAGCAACAGGTCTATCCTCCCAGGGATATAAAATTCAGCATCTGCTAACTGGATATTTGTAGGAATATCAGCAACTTCTATACGAATAGGTGTAAGTGGGGTTATTTCTGTAATTTTTGGCACTACAAGAAATTCCAGTTCCCTTGTGAAATCTCTATTTTTATTTGAAATCACTGTTTTAATTTTATAATTTAATGTTGTGGTCGTGTTATTCAAACCCGATATTGGAGCAAAAACCTTTGATTTCTTTATACCCAATTTCTTTGCAAATTCAAGCGACACACAATTTATTTGGCTACAAGAATCTAAGAGAGTTCTTGCCTGGATAAAATTTCCTTTATTTGTTTTTATGTCAATAACTGCAGTTGACAAGATAACAGTTTTATTTGAAGCGAATAAGCAATTAGAAAGATTTTGTGAGACTGAAGGCGTCGAACTTGATTCTGGGCGACGTACTGTCTGATCAACACCTGGTTTTTGGAAATGAGTTTCATTACTGGGACCTATTTCTTTATCTCTATGTAACAAAGTGTTGTGAGGGGATTTGCAATGTTTACATAAATGTTTCGAAACACAGTTAGCTGCTAAATGTGATTTGTTAAAGCATATCAGACAAAGTTTATTTTTTTTAACGATAGCAAATCTTTCGCCAAAATTCATATTTAAGAATTTATTACATTTATATAGGGGATGAAATGAGTCACAAATAATACACTGTTTTTCAGAACTTGTATTTACTAAAAGAGATTTTGATTTTATTTCACTAGAAATTTTTGGTCTAGCTAAATTACTTCTATTTATGCTTTCGAGAGATTGGCTTCTTTTTTCTAAAAAGTCCATTAAACTGTCAAAACTAGGAACTTCAGATGTGTTTATTGACAGTTCAAATTGTTTTCTAGTTTCCTTATCTAGTTTTTCTAACATTATAGTTGTAAACAAAATGTCAGAAAGGTTATTTCTCTCAAATCCTAAATTATTTAGAGCCCTGATATTTTTGTTTATAACATCTAAGAAACGCCTTAATTCTTTAGATGATTCGTGTGTAATTTTTTCAAAATCTAGCACAGCCTTTAAATGTATATTGACAACTATTCGTTTATTTTCAAATCTATTTTCTAACGCTTTGAATAACGAATCAAATGTATCATCGGGAGTTTCTAATAATTTAGCATCATTTCTTAGTGCGGAATGCAAATAATGTAATTTTTGAACATCAGTCAATTCTTCATTATTTGTAACAATATTATTAAACTCTATTTTAAACATATTCCAATCTTCATATTTGCCACTAAATAGCGGAAGAGGTATGTCAGGAAGTTTAATTTTACAGTTACTTATTCTTAATTCCGAGTTTTTAGTTTCTAATTTATTAGAATATAATAATTGATTGAAACTTACCTCTAGCTGTTCTACTCGTTCTTCCATTTCGACGAATGAAGCTTCAATTTCTGTTAAATCATGATCTTCTGGTGCTGTTATATAGTAATCACGACGAAGTACATCGATATTTGTAGACAGTTTTTGAAGGTTCTTGATTTTTGTTTCAATTTGAATTCTAGACAATTCATCGGTTTTTTCATTTAGAGAATTTTCTAATCTTGTTAACTGGGCTTTTAAAGAGCCTCTAGTTCTATTCAAGCTAATTAACGAAGCCATTTTAATTCAAATAGAACAAGGAGAAGAAGTTCGAATTAAAAACGAAAGTCCTACGGGCGAGCGGACCAATGGAACGAACTGTCGAATGATGCGAGTACATTTAATGCACTCATTAGGTCGCTGGTTCAATTAATACTACTAATTACTTAAAAATTCTTTATATACAAATTATTTACACACTATTTACATTTCGAATAAAGAATACAGATCTAGCGAAACACACCATAGGTCCGCTAAGATCGTCGAAACCAAAACAATAACAAACGATATTCCAATGTTGCCAAAACGGCAAACCTAAAGTACAGTAGAATGCGCCAAGGAGACGCACGGCATCCGAGGTTATGGTGAAGCCGTTACAAAAGAATGCGCCATGGAGACGCGATATACAAGACTGTGGTGAAGCCGTAACACATGGTATATGTAAAATCAAAATGAGTTTGCTGTCTGTTTTATTTGCTGTACAGTTGAACCTCGAAAATCCGGGACCGCGGCGATTCCGGATTTTTGAAGTTTCCGGATTTTGGAGGTTTATTAAAAAATCTTTTCTTATGGCTACCGTAAAATACAGTTAATCCGCCCCCCCCCCAAACGTGACGAAAAATCGTATAATAATTAGAGGGGGGCGCTTGAACGGGATTTTTCCGCGACCGTTTGCAGCGATGAATCATGATAAAATGAATGAATCATGAATTTCGATACTTGAAGCAACGCTAAAAAAAAAATTGCGTTTTTTTTTTTTTTTTTTTTTTTTTTAAGGGTAAATTCTGTCGAAAAAAGCATAAAAAAGAGAAATTTGTAAAAAAAAAGCATGAAATCACTTGAAAAATCTCGAAAAAACGCACATATCATCAAAAAGTCATGATTCATTCATTTCATCATGATACACACGTTCTCAAACGATCCGTTTTCAGCGATTTTTTTGAGAGGGAGGGCTTTTTCTCGGGATTTTTTGAAAATTTCAAATTTTTTATAAAGTGTGGGGGGGGGGACGTTTGATCGGGAAGGGCGGATTAACGGGATTTTACGGTAGTTATAAGAATTTAACTGCAATTGATGAAAATTACAAATATGTCTTATTTTAAAAATTAATAAAACTAAAATCGGAAAAATGTCCGGATTTTAGAGATTTCCGGAATTTGGAGGTCCGGATTTTCGAGGTTCAACTGTATTTATTTGTTGAAAATTTAAAACAGTGAAGTAATTTATTCCAAATATGTAGTCAAGGAAAAATAGAATTTGAGTAAACAAGATTTTTATATATGTATTTATTTTACCAATAACAATAAATTTTGATAGTTATGCATACAAGTGTTAAATAAATATGTTTTAATAAAGCTAATTAACTAATTTAGTATAGATTTTTTTTTTACTGTTATAACATTATACCAGTGTGCAATGCATATAATTTTTTTAAGTTTTTTTTTTCTCAAAAATTATTACAGCCACCACTATTTTTTTTCTTTATTTGAAAGAACATTGTATATGAAGTATTAAAAAAATATTAGGTTCAGGTTGGAAGATGTACTTTTATAGAATTTATTTTTGAAATTTTTCATAGAAAATATCAAAACTTTAAATAAAAATATTTTTTTAATTACATACAACGATCCAGCATTAAAACAGTATTTTTTTTAATTCCTCATGGAAAGAAGTATAATTGGCAAAATTTTCAGCTTTCTATCCTAAGTGGCAGCTGAGAAATAAAATTCTATAGCTCAAAACACACCCATAACTTCTACTACAAGACGACACATTTTTTTGCTGTGCATCCACATTCAAGGTCATGTTAAAAAAAATGTATAAGTCACATCAATTTAAAATTTCATATTCTTTTCTAATTTCATTAGTATGATGCTTTCTGAAAATTTCAGATAAATCGGAGATGATGGGTTACATGGCTCGGGTGATTTGGCATGGAATGTAAAATCCCAGTAATTCGCCCTTCCTGATTAAATATAAAAAATTTGCAATTTTTAAAAAATCCCGAGAAATCGCCCCCCCACAAAAAAAAATCACTGAAAAAACAAAAATTACATCACAAAAAAAATTACATCAAAAAAACATGAAAAAAATAAAAGTACATCAAAAGATCATGAAAAAAAATTAGCTAATGATCGCTGAAAGACGCTAATTTCGCCTAAGAATCACGAAAAATAATCACAAATTTCTTCAAAAGATTGCGAAAAAATCATGAATTTCACCGAAGTATAGCTAAAAAACCTACATTTCGTCAAAAAATTGCAATAAAAACGTGAACTATGTCAGATCTTAAAAAATGCAATCAAAGGATCATTTAAAAAACATGAATTACACCCAAAAATCCCTAAAAATTGCAAATTACGTCAAAAGATCAGAAACAATTTTGAATTTCTCAAAGGATTGCCAAAAAGAATGCACATTTTGTCAAAAAATTGTAGGAAAAAATGCAAATATGTCGTATCTATAAATAAACTGTCAAAAAATCGCAAAAAAGTAAGTTCTGCTAAAAAATTGCAGAAAAAACGCAAATTTGTAAAAAAAAAAAAAAAAAAAAAAAAAAAAAAAAAAAAAAATCCAAAAAAGCACGAATGCCATTTACAAATCTAAAAAAACACACATTTTATCAAAGAATCATGAAAGAAACGCACATCTCCACAAAGAATTCGTAAAAAACCGCACATTTTTTCACGTATCATTAAAAAACTGTGATTCGTCAAATATCGCGAAAAAATCCCTCAGCTATCTCACAAAAATGCAAATTTTGTGAAAAGATCGTGGGAAAACCTGTGTAAGTGCCCCCTCCAAATATTTTACGATTTTGCCATTTTATTTGGGGGGGGGGGCGATTAATGGTATTTTACGGCACTTCAAATTTTTGAACTTGTAACTGATTGTACGATGGTAAAATATTTATGTGTCTCAACTTTCATTTTTGCATACACTTATAATCATTTAAAATATTCAGTACACAGGTAAATTGAATGTTTGGCTAGTCAAATAGCAACTATCAGGTAAGTAAGTAGCATCTATCAAGCTAAAATGTCAAAGCATGGAGTCACATAAATTTATAAGATATGCTTTTAAATATTAAAAAATGTTTATTTGTCATTATTACTGTTTAGTAGTAGAAAAGTAAATTTCCCAAAACAGCTGTCGAGTGCTATTTTAAAGTGTTTAATTCAGTCGTCAGTTGTTCCGGGTAATGCTCAAACTCTAATCTGTCAGTAAGTATTCCCATCCTTCTAAGTTGTTCAAGTCTATCCTTAAAAAAAGATCTTCAATGAGAACTTCTTCTAAAAGACAAACTACCGTAAAATACCGTTGATCCCCCCCCCCCCAAAAGTGAGGAAAAATCGTAAAATAATTTGAGGGGGGCGTTTACACATGATTTTTTCCGCGATTGTTCCACAAAATTTGCAGGAATGAATCGTTATAAAATGAATGAATCGTGCATCTTTGAATGATTCATGAGTTTTGATACTTTAAGCAATACTTGAAAATATTTGAGTTTTTTTTTTTTTTTTTTTTTTTTTTTTTTTTTTTAACGCAGAAAAAAGGAGAAATTTGTGAAAAAGCATGAAATCAATTAAAAAATCTCGAAAAAACGAACATTTCATCAAAGATTTATGATTCATTCATTTTATCATAATTCTTTCATTTTATCATGATTCATCCATTCTCAAGTGATTCGTTTTCAGCGATTTTTTTGAGAGGGAATGCGTTTTCTCAGGATTTTTTGAAAATTTAAAATTTTTTATAAAGTGGGGAGGGGGCGTTTGATCAGGAAGGTCGGATTAACGGGATTTTACAGTATACTAAAAATGACATAAGTTGCTTTATTTGACAACTCATTTAGATTAATGTTTGCAGCAGTTTTTGACGAATTTAAACTCTGGGGTTTGTGTATAATGGAAGGTATGCAACTGATAAAGTAACTGGCTTCGTGATCATCAGACCTTTTCTTGTTTCTGATTTATACAAGTTTCATAAGTGAAAATCTTCCAGTTAGAAATGGTTCAGGATAATCATCAAAATGCATCTTTGCAGCCGGTGGCAAGATTAAGGGCTGGAATGATGGGCCATATCCCTTTAAGACCCGAAACATTTTCATCATTAAATATTAAATTCCTCTGGTTATTAACTCTATATTAACCCTAATGACACCTAAAATTAATGAAAAAAATTTCTTCACCTTCTAGAGCGTGAAAAGTACTCGCACGAACGTGCGGGTTGGGCTTTTTCTGTGAAATCATTACTTATTACATATTAAGATATATATATTTTCTGGCTCTAAATGGATAGAAGAGAGAAATTTAAAATTTTTTTTTTACAAATATGGTAATTATTGATGTATTATTTTTTTTTATGGACTGGTTACTTTTTTACAATGGAAATCTTTAAAACATGTTTTTGTTTTCGACATACACAAATAAACGTTGCATTTTTCACAACGTGTTTTTGAACTTTTTTCGCAATTTTCAAACCTGCACTTGTGAGGCCTTGAAATGTCATCAACACATGGTAAATGGTTGCCTCTAAAGCCTAAAAAAGAAGAAAAAAAATAATATTGGACATGTACTTATCGACTTAAAAAATAATATTTTAATTAATTTAAAAATGTTTGTCATATTTTTAAAGCTTTTGTTTATTATATCAATTCAATTTCTTCTATATGTCTGTAACTTTTTTTATTACAATTTAAGAAATGAAAAACATACCTGCAGTTGCGTGAAACCTGAAGTTTTAGGATGAGGTACAGAAATGAACTTTTTAACAGTTTGCTTGTATTCCCTTTTTTCTTTTTTTCATTCTTTTAGCATTTTCCGAAATTGCCTTGGAGGTAGAACTTTGGGAGATGAATTCAGGAAACTTTGAGGAGGAAGAATGATCCAAAATTGTCATTTTTTCTTCATCGAGCTCATCTGAACTTGACTGTCCTTCTAATAAATCTGCTTGAAATGTTTTGTCCGTAATGTCGTCATCATCCGAGAGATCACTAAATTCAGAATCTGATTTATTCATCAATTGAAATATTTCTTCTTGAGTGAGAATTCTTTTCCGTTTAGACATCTGAAAAAGTATTTTATTTTTCTTCATTAAAAGTTAACAAAGTACTGCATAAAAAATTAGAAAAAGTATTTGAAAATTTTATTAATTAAAAAGAAAAAAAAGTAAAAATTAATTTAAAAAAAGGGGGGTATCTATGACAACACCCAAGAAAATAATATAGTATTAATTATGTAACAGCATACTTCTGTAAGAAAACAAGGTAGAATTGACGAAGAACTGCAGACGTCGACACGATGGAGAAGTCATTTTGGTCTTTTTAAAATTTATTTTACACGTAAACACACACGTAGACGAGCACGACACAAATTAACAAAAAAATAGAATAACATTTTTAGATCACATATTCCACAAAATACCAGAAACAATGCTGCACCATCTCACTACACAATAACTCCGAACTCCCGCGCTCAACGAGAAAAATTGTTCTGTTTTGGAAATGTTCTTTCCTTTCTTTTTTAGTGATCCTAGATAAGAGAGAGATTGGACATTGCAGCACCGGCACTTTTCGCAAATCCGCCATTTAAGTTCCACCCTTAGCATTTGTCACTGTTACGCTCTATGCATATTTGTAATTTTAAATGATAGAACGCGTTAAATATTATATCAAAACGTGCTAAACTGTTAATAAACACTATACTCTTGATCATAAATTACTTTTTAATGTTAGTATTTCTTTTTTTGTTGTTTTTTTTTTTATTATTATTCGAGTTCAATTGTAATATATTCAATGAATTTTAAACAGTTCCATTATAAAAACAACGATCAAAATAAGTAACAAAAAGAAAAGAAAGTAAAAAGAAAGTAATTTTGTTTCTATTGCTTTTTTTTTTTTTTTTTTTTTTTTTTTTTTTTTGTATTTAAGAACCGATTGTGAATTAAATATTTATGTAGTAAGTAAGAACAACGTGTAAAAATTACGAGTTTTGATAGTTGGTATCCGTTGTTAACGATGAATTTTGTTTAAAATTTAAAGGATTCTTTTGAAGAACAAAATACACAACAAATTTGTAAATATAATGCAGCACTTACAACATACCAATATTTATAAATTTTAAATATTTATAAATTTTAAATATTTAAAATATTCATTTTTTAAACTATATTTTATTTAAAAAAAAAATCTTTTTCAAATTAAAGGCACAAAAGACATAATATTCAAAATTTTCCGTATGAAAAATTACGTACAATCTGAAAATTGCGAAATTATATAGGTTTTGCAGTTTAACAATGTATAAAGCTCTAAAGCAGAGACTCTATAACTGTAAGCTCAAAAAGAAAAGTATACTAAGCAAATGTGCGCAAATCTTTCTTTATTGCAACTTTTTTTTGGAATGTCTTTTATTTATTTATTTATTTATTTATTTATTTATTTATTTTTATTTTTATTTTTTTTTTTAATATTTAGATACATTTAATATTGTAAAATGTATTAAATCTAGAGAATTGAAACTTTTCATAACTATAAAAGTAATTAGTTTTTTGTTTTAAATATTATTATCTAAAACTATGAACGTAAGTATAATAATACAGAAAGTGTACAGAAATATATTTCAAAAATCTCTACATTAATTCTTTTTTAAATTTCTTCTTACTATTAAATTGTATCACATATTTTTATTCTTTGTATTCGTTTAAAATTTAAAAAGAGTTTCCTCTAATAGATTTTATCTATTTATTTAGGAAAATGTGCTTAACTGATCTATAATCATGAATATTTAGACAGAAGTAAGCAAAAGATTAATACACACTAAGTAAAATAATGCATGTAGCAAGCATTTCTTGTGTTATGCATAAACTAAAATCTGTTGCATATGATACATCACTCTTACTAGAAATTAGTATATATATATGATAGCTTAATTGCTGCTCTGAAGAGATTTTTATTTTAAAATAAATTTCTAAGTACTGCTAACTTCTCTTTGATATATATTTAAATATGAATACATGGTAAATAAATTATTAGAAGGAGTGTTGGTATTTAATTATTAAATGAAAGTTAAGGAAAAAAATAATAAGAGCATTGCTGTTAATACAAACAATAAATAAAAAAATAAAATTTCCAAAACTAAATAAAAAGACAGTTCTTAAACAAAATACTATTCTTAAAATAGCGTAAAAAAGAAAAAAAAAATTAGCAAAGTGCATTTTTGCGCTTAGTGTAAAAGTATAGTCTAACTTTTGTATAATATTTTATATAAATTTTATTTACTATTTATAAATTCAAAAAAGTGCATTTTTGCGCTGCTTCCTTACAAAAATGCTCTAAAATACATAACAACCTCTTTCAAAAATTTCGCGTGTTTTCAAAATATTACCATCTCAATTCATCCGCATAAAACAACACATTTTATAACAATTCTTTTTCACTAAAAAGGAAATGTACTTATATTTATGTTCCGAATGACTCTCTGAAAACATGTGAATTGAGTTTTAAACGATTTTAATAAAATAAAATGAGTTAGAGGTTGGTGAAAATACATTGCGCTGTACTGCGTTCCACCTGCTTTGGAACTTAAATGGCGGACATTTTCTCAATGTCCAATCTCTCTCTAATCTAGGATCACTATTCTTTTTGGACGAGTAGCGCCATCTATCGTAGGCTTAGGTATTTAGTTCTCTAAAATTAGGTTCTTTACAGACTCCTCCTCACCGGGGGAAAACTTTTCCGGGCCTTGTCGAGGAAAAGTTTCTTTTTAAAACATAGTTCTGGTAGCACTAGTTCCAAAAACATTTTAGTACCTTGAACCAGACTTATTCCCCCCGTAAAAAGAAATAAAAAATAATCTATACAAAATAAATTTACAAATACAAGTGATACCTTTTTTTTAAAAAAAATAGTTTATACACATATAATATAACAAATTCAAAATTAACTGTTACACAAATAAACATATATACATATTAGCATTCTAAACAATTAGACTTTTATAGCTCGACTCAAACTATCAGCATTCCGATGTTGTTTTCCCTTTTTGTGAACAATTTCATAATTGAAAGACTGCAAAATCAAAGCCCATCTTAAAAGTCTTGGATTAGTTCCGCTGTCCTTTTCTAACCATACTAAAGGGTTATGGTCTGTCTCGATTTGAAATTTTTGATGGCCATCTAAGTAGCATCGTAGTTTTCGCACTGCAAACACAATAGCTGCGCATTCTTTTTCGGTGGTACTAAACTTTCGTTCTCTGTCTGAAAACTTTTTGCTCAAGTACATTATAGGATGTTCTTCATTATTTTCATTCAACTGGGATAAGACTACACCAATTCCCAAATTTGAAGCATCACATTGAAGGATGAAAGGCTTTGTAAAGTCTGGACTATATAAGACAGGATTTTCAGAGAGTTTAACTTTCAGTTCATCAAATGCCTTTTGGCAGTCCTCATTCCAGTCTATAGTTGACTTGCGAATCTTTCCTTTTAATAAATTAGTGAGAGGCGTTGCAATTACAGAAAAGTCCGGGATATAATTTCGATAATATCCAGCTAAACCCAAGAAAGATCGGATTTGAGTTTTAGTAGTAGGAACTGGAAACTCTTTTATGGCTTGAACTTTCAGTTCTCCTGGAGTTCTAAGACCTTGACCCACTAAGTGTCCAAGATATTTGTCATAAGCTTGGGCGAATTGACATTTGGATGGTTTAATATGCAGTTTTGCTTCACTCAATCTTTTAAAAACTTCTTCTATGTGTTTTAAATGATCTTCCCAAGTTTGCGAGAAAACCGCCACGTCATCCAGATAAGGCACCGCATATTCTTCACAGTTTTTCAGCAATCCGGCCATAAGTCGGCTAAATTCATATGGAGCATTTTTTAAACCAAAAGGGAGGCGCAACGGTATGTACGTCCCAAAATTTGTCACAAAAGCTGCATATCTTTGACCACGCTTGGTTAACGGTATTTGCCAGTAACCTCTGGTCAGATCTAAAACTGAAATGTACCTGGCTGAAGACACTTTTTCTAGTAACTGTTCAGTGTCGGGCAAAGGATAAAATTTTGTTCGAGTCACTTTATTTAAACGGCGATAATCTATGCAGGGTCTTGCTTCTCTACCGGGAACTTCAACTAAAATTAATGGAGAGGCAAAGTCAGATTCACCCGGCTCAATAACTTTCAGTTTCAACATTTTCTCGACTTCAGCCTTTAGAATTCCAGTCTGTCTAGGCGACATTTTATAAGGCCGGGCACAGACTGGGTTTTCTGACTCTAGTTCAATATCATGTTCAACTAAATTTGTGCATCCTGGTTCAGTCGAAAAAGAGTCAGCATATTTTCCAATAAGTTGTCCTAATTCTTCTCGTTGACTTTCATTTAATCTTTTATTTTTTTGGATTTCTTGCCATACTTCTAACAACGCATTATCTTTATTTTCTTCATCCAATTTAGGAATTTCATCTTCTTCTTCATCATTAGAGCTGGTTTTTGTAGTAAGTAAATTTACGTTTTTCACACTTCTTTGATGGTAAGGTTTTAGCATATTTACATGATACACTTGGGACTTCTTCCCTTCTGGATTGTATATAAAGTAGTTAGTTTCTGATAATCTCTTTAGTAGTCTTCCAGGTCCTATCCAACTAACTGACAGTTTATTTGGTTTGGATGGGGCCACAGTTAAAACTTGATCACCTTCCTTAAACTCTCATTTTCTGGCTTTGATATCATACCAATATTTTTGTGTTTGTTTCTCCTTTTCCATATTTTCTGCAGCAAGTTCTTGGCATTTCTTCATTCTGTTCATTAAGTCAAATACATAGGATATCACACTATCTTCTCCTATCTCTTGCTCAGTTAAATTTTCATAGAGTAACATCATTGGAGTTCTTAAGTTCTGTCCATGGACTAATTCTGCTGGACTAAATCCAGTACTAGTATGAGTTACAGTTCTTAATGCAAAAAGGGCAGGTGGAAGTACCTTCTCCCAATCAGATCCCGATTTTAAACAAAGTACTCTGAGTATCCGTTTCAAAGTCCTGTGCATTCTTTCAACTGGGTTACTTTGTGGATGATAAACTGAGCTTCGCACAACTCTGACGCCAAATTTCTCTAAGAATTCCGTTGTAAGTGCACTCATGAATGACTTTCCTTGATCAGTTTGTAGTATACGAGGAAATCCAAGTCTACTGAAAATTTGTAACAAAGCATCAATAACCGTCGTAGAATACAAATTAGGTGTAGGAACTGCATCAGGATATTTCGAAGCTAAGCAAATTACAGTTATTATATATTTGTTCCCTAATGTACTGATAGGTAAAGGTCCACAAGCATCAACATTTAATTTTGTAAATATTTCTGAAATAACTGGAACAATCTGTAAAGGTGCTTTCTTTTTGTCCTGAGGCTTCCCAACCCGTTGACAATAATCGCAAGTTCGAACATATTCTTCGATATCGTTGAAGCAATTTGGCCAATAAAAGGTCTCAAACAATGCATCTTTAGTTTTAGCCACACCCAAATGAGATGCAACAGTTTCATGACAAAATTTTTTTAATTGTTCACGAAATCTTTCAGGAACAACTAATAATTTCCTTTCAGTACCATTTTTATCTTTTCTTTTATAGAAAAGCATATTTTTCTCCAAACTAAATTTTCTATCTTTAGTATTTTTTGTTTTGGCATCTTCCATAAGAGGCTTGAGCTCTTTGCTTTTCCTTTGCTCTTCAGAAAATTCCTTCGGAGAAATTTTGATAAGTTCTTGCAATGAGACAGTTTCGCAAACTGGTAAAATTGAGCCTTCTTCGTTTTCTATCTTCTTGTCTTCAGATTTATCATTTTTTTTCTCATTCATTTTCTTATCTTCACTCGCTATGTTATTGCTGCGATCTTTCTCTAAAGTTACATCACAAAATTCGTGCATTTCAGGTTCCTCCAGAATTTTCTTCTGAGCTCTGGTTTGCACAGCATTTATCATGTGCTCTCTCAATGCCTTTTCTTTTTTACACTCTTCGAATAATTCGGCTGTTTTATTTCCCAGCAAATATCTTCCCAAATCTACAGAGTTTAGTTATCACATGACCCATTTCACAGTCCAATTCAACTTCTGCGAGAGGTAAGCAAAATAAACCGTCGTGTAAGGGCACCCGAACCCACACTTTCTCGTTCAAATACATATGTGGCTTCACATATTTTTTTGCAATTAAATCGATGGTCGCACCTGTATCTCTCAAAATTTCCATTTGTACACCATTTACTTTCCCCACACTAAGGTAAGGCGTTATTGAAGAATCTTGTTTATTTTCAACATCAACATGTGAAATCACTTCGGTGGATTTCTTAATTTTATCACATTGAGGATGAAGGTGATTGCTCGATCCGCACTCGTAACAACGTAACGTTTTCCTCTTCTCGAATTCTCTCTCTCTATGATTTCCTGAAAACGATTCTGATTTAATATGCATTTTTGGCTTATTATCTTTACCTTCTTTTCTGGAGTCAAAGTTATTTGAATTTTTAAACTGGGGTCGAAAATTAGACAAATTCTTTTTAGGAAGTTCTTTCTTTTTTAAACTTTCTGTGATACTTTCATAGTCATCTAATTTTTTTGCCAAATCTAAAGGGGTCATAAAATTTAACCAATTATCTAGAAAATGTTCCTTTGTTTCCGCAGGCACTCGAAACTTTAATTGTTCTGTAATAATTAGATCTTTAAGTTGATCAAAACTGTCAACACCTAATTCCTTAATCCAAGCGGTAAAATAACTAGTGAGTTCTTGCGCGTAGTTCCTCCAAGATTTGTCGGGTGTTTTATGATGACGATAAAAACATTGTTTCAGTTTCTCACTATTCAACTTGTATCTTTCTAATATAAGACTTTTAACGAAATCATAGTTAATCGCGTCTTCGGGTGATTCCCTGGCTAACATATTTGAGAGCTCTGTGGGTAAAACAGCTAACAAATATGCAACCCAATAAGTTTTCGACACTTCAGCCATCTCTGCTCTTCGCTCAAAATTAATCAAAAACAGACCCATCTCATCAGATTTTTCATCGAATTTCGGAACAATTTGTGCTAACTGTATCTTTGGTCCAAGATCCACCTTTCTCTCTGACAAATTGTTCTGTTCTAGAGTTCTTTGCTCTAATTTCTTTAATTCTAGTTCATGTTCACGAGCTTCTTTAGCCAAACGTTCTTGCCTTTCTTCTTCACGTATTTTTTCTTCCCTTTCTTCTTGACGTCTTTTTTCTTCTTTTTCTTCCTGTCGTATTTCTTCTTCCCTCGCTTCTCTCTTTTTCCTATCCTCAATTACGATATTTAATATTCCTTTAACAAAATCTTCATCATAATAGTCTATTCCTAGAATAGCTTTCTTTAGATCCGCAATTTTCAAATTCCCTACATCTTTAATGCCAAGCTCACTAGCCAATAATTGTAAATCTTCTCTCTTTGCCCCCTTTGTTAAAAAACACATCTTCGTTGTAGCGAAATCGAAACAAAATCAGAATGCTGAATTTTAAAAATTTATATAACTCCTAATTTTCCTTCTCTTAACTTACTAACAACAATATTTCAAGCAAGTAACAAATTTAATTAATAATTCAATTCTAAAACATACTTCAATTAAATCCCCTACTTAGATCTATTATTTCAATCAAATTGAAATCCCAATCACATACGAAAAATTTACCCATATACAATAACACAATATACCAATTTACTAAAATTCTTAGTAAATTAAACACAAATACAAATTAAAAAAAAACTAAATAAGCATATGTAATACCATAAAAATACAATTAAAATAGATATATTTTTTCGAAATTCACAGTTGTATTTCATGTATAACAGACAAAATTATTTTTAATCAATATATTACGCAATGAAAATTAAACCAAACAGCATTACGTAAATACCAGAATTTTTCTTAATTCTCAAACTTTTTATGCAAACGTAACAAACTATTTGCAAGAAAAAAGAAATATATATTAAATAATTCTCATAACAATTTTATTCTTTACATGAAAAGAATAAACTTTAAAACATTCAACTCAATTTTCTTTTTCAAACGATAATAAATCTTTTATCTAGATATTTTAAAAAGTTTTTATTGTTTTATAAAAACATAACAAAGAAATCAGAATTATTCTTTCCCCCAATCAACACTTTTTATTTTGCTATACTTTTTCCTTCATAAAAAAAATAACAAAACAAAAATATCTCTGCATTTATTTCCGAATTAGGAAACAAAAAACAAAAAATAATTTATTCTACTTTTAGAATAACTAAATAACCAAACACAGAAAGAATCTTTCTTCTTAAAATTGGCATTCATCCAATAAATTGAAACGATTAAATGACAACTTTATTTTTCGAAGTCATTCCGTTCTAGAATAAAATTTATACCATTTTCACAAATTAAATCACTTTGATTCAAAAGAATTTTACCATCATAATTCTTACTAAAAATTAAATATCACTGTATTACTTTCTTTTTTTTTATTTCTTTATTTAAGAAATACTTTTTCTTTACTTAAGAACAATTATCAACATTCTAAAACATCATAGCATACGAATTCGAAGTAACACTTTAGCAAGAAATAAAATAATAACAAAAGTAATTTTATACTCTTTTTTACTATTTGATGGGAATAAGTCACTAATTCTAATACTCTTCGAACCTGAATGTTTTACTCCAATTAATTCGCGCTTTTGCTAAAGATAGTAATTAATTTACGAAAGTAAAACAAATATTTATTAATCCAGATTTTAAAAATTTTTAATCGATAATAAATATTTCAAGGCACTAAGAATAAAAGAATTTGGAACTAGTTTTAGCTTACTTGCTTTGTTCCACCAGGATTCATATCCCATAAGCTGCCAACCAAACTTCACGTATGTAAAGAACACAAAGTAGAATTGATGAAGAACTGCAGACGTCGACACGATGGAGAAGTCATTTTGGTCTTTTTAAAATTTATTTTACCCGTAAACACACACGTAGACGAGCACGACACAAATTAACAAAAAAATAGAATAACATTTTTAGATCACATATTCCACAAAATACCAGAAACAATGCTGCACCATCTCACTACACAATAACTCCGAACTCCCGCGCTCAACGAGAAAAATTGTTCTGTTTTGGAAATGTTCTTTCCTTTCTTTTTGGACGAGTAGCGCCATCTATCGTAGGCTTAGGTATTTAGTTCTCTAAAATTAGGTTCTTTACACTTCGTTTTATTTTGGCTGTCATAAAAATTGTTGAAACAGAAAACAAAATGAACATTGAAAAACTCTTACCTTTACAGTAGCACTGACTAACGTAACGCCCAAGTTGCACGATTGTGCGGGTGACGAAATCTTGAGTCCTAAGAGCAAAATATATAGTGTATAATTAATGTTTTTTATTATATTACACTTATTTAGACATTAAAGCAAAAGTTTTTATCGAAGCAGTTAAAAATATATTGATAATTACCTTTATACGACAGATAAAATGATGAGCTATATCCGTTGTACTTGTAAACAAAGCTTGATATGCCGCCTGAATGTAAAACATGGACTACTACCGCAATCTGTTGATAAAAAAAGATACTTTACAATTTCAGCTAGCCAGAACAATCGTTCGATTTGGATTTATATTACACACGACTGTTTCAGAAGCAAAAATTTAAATGAATGTGTAACCCGCACGATCATGCAAGCTGGGTCTTAAAGGGATAGATAGTATCTTTTATAGTAATTCAGTGCACTGATTGGTATGTATCCAGATATTGTATTGGTATGTCACTCCGGCCAGATATTGGTATGTAACATAACTCTACAACCAACTACAGAGAAAATTTCCTTCTCAAGTCAAAATGCATGGACGTAATTAACTTCAGTTTTCTATTTAATTATTGTAGTGTGCTAATATTCTTGTCATTGGCCATTTTGATTTAATAAGTATTTCTTGATTATGTTCTTTATCTTTCTTGTTTTTCAGTAAAAGACATGGCATCTTAAAATCAATCAAGCAGAGCAGCTTTGCACTGTACGATAAAGGACGAGTATTCATATGAAGCTTAACCCATGGAAAGGGAATTAACATTTCGAAACTGCTTCTAGGTAATCGTTTTTCCTGATTACCTTTCTAATATGACACATATTTTAAAAGCCTTAAGCATTCTTTTTCCATGAAGAGCCAAATTGTATTTTATAGAATGTCTCTTACATAGGAGGATATTTTTTAGAGGTTATAACTGCCTAGTCTTTCAAAGGATTTCAAAAAATAATTCTTTAAAAGGCTGAATACTATCTGTCTTAACTTCACAACATATTTGTTAAAGGTTAGCCATAAAGTGACATTGGATCATTGAAAATTCATTGATAGCGAGATATAACAATGAATTGATTTTGACTTGTAGATTTTTTGCTGCCTGAGTTTTTAAATCAGCGAAACATTTAAAACATGTTGGTACTGTCAGCACAGAGTGAATTGCCTTGCATCAACTTTAAATACAGCAGTACCAGTTAGTGCCAAAAATATGATAACTTCTGAACCTAGCTATTTAGTGTTTATTTTACTAATTTCATTGATTATTGCACTTTTTCCAGTTCTTACTTTCCCAATAAAAACTTGACTTGGAAAAATCATAACTTTTATTTGCAAAGTAGAAAGCTGTTCAGTGCATAACTAAAGTATTTTTTGCTGCTCATGTGTAAATCTGATGCGAGAATTATCATAATTTTCATGCAATGTAATTTGTTGTCTTTTACACTAATTAAAGACTGTTACAGGTAAAGAGAAACCACCTCATAAGATAATCTGCGTTAAACAATAGCTTATATTTATTCGAGCAATTACAATTTGTTCAGTGTGAATCCATCAAAATAGCATCGTGAAATTTTAAAGCCTCTTGAAAGACTTGCATATCTGTTAAAGCTCAGAATTATTTAATGAGGTATCAGGGAAACTTTGTAATATGTATTACAGCTTAAACAGGTAGCCTGCACTATTCCTTTATCAAACTTGATAGCTTTATTCATCTGAGTTGGTATATTGGTATGCTGCAAAAACTTGAAAGGCATTTGGCTTACTGCTTTGCAAAATTTTCACATAAAATTACTCAGAATGACTCTTTTCATCTCAATTGCTTTCTTTTAACCAATATTTTCTCAACACTCTGTATGTAAGGTTATACATATCAAAATAATACATTCTTAAAATATACACTAATCTATACAACAAATTAAAAAAAATTGGGGATTGATTAATGTGTTTTAGTGACTGTGATTTCTCACAAATTATCTTTAATCGTTGTATCCATTTTCCCGATCATTAGCATAAAACTATATATTCACATATATTAATGTCAAATTTCTCTCTAAGATTGACGACATTTGACAAAATATTGCCAAATTTTGCAACAAAATATAAGTTGCCATAAAATAAAACAATTTTGCTATGGCTGACTAAAAAAAAAAAAATCACTAAAATTTAGAACTGATGTTTCTCCATTAATCTGGTTCTTCGCATTTTAGTGTGATGTTTTCCAGTAAAATTAACCTTAAAATCTTAAAACTAAGAAATAGGGAAATTATCTTTTTTTACCTAGAACAGAATTTTTTTTATTTTATGTTTTACATATTTCCATTTCCAAGTGTACTTCTTAACAAAAAATGCTTATCTCATTTATTTCAGAATGTTTACTTGCATTTCATTTGCAACAAATTCACTTCTGATGAGATAAGAAAAATTTAGTAACTTTCTGTAACTGGGGCCACAACCAAATACTTAAATTTCATGCAAAACAGGGCTCAGTAATTTATGCCACTTGTCTACAACCCCTATTACGGAAATGTTCCAATAGAACATATATACTTGAGAATACACATATATTAATACATGTATGCATTACTGTATATATTACATACAGTAGAATCCCTCAATTCCACACAGCTTGGGACCAGAGGTTGGGCAGATTTTAGAATTTTGCAGATTTCTGGTCATTACTTAGTCTACATTTTTGAACAATAATTTGAATGTAATTAACAATGAAATCAAACCTATTATAAATGCTTACAATATAGTAAAATATTAAATTAAGTAACAAACTAAATTAAAAAGATTTAGATAATTTTTAAATTGATTAAAATATCAAAAGCAAATGTGAAGTTAACATTAATAAAGTATAATTAAATATTTATTATAAAGATGAGATGTATTTTTCCTGTGAAAGTTGTCTCATAAAAGTGCACTACTAATTTTCATCAAAGTCATAAAATAAAGAAGTTTTATTTCAAGTTGAACCAGACTTAATAAGCAATAAAGCTTGGTTAATACATAAATATATTTTGGTAAGAAGATTGGTAATTACCAGTGATATCAGCAATATCTCAAGTTTTTTCTGAAACAAATTTATTCTTCCTTTAAGAAAACACATAAATTTAGTAAAGTTAATGAAAATTACAAAATAAAATATGCATGGAATTGATAAAAAAATAAAATAGGCAAATTTTGTTCCTACATCTGAACTGCAAATTTCATTGTTTACATTTGTAAATTATGTGTGGATTTTAGAGAGTTGCTCATTTGAGGGAGTCTACTGTATAAG
Organism: Maratus speculifer; assembly: GCA_964019185.1. Classification (NCBI taxonomy): domain Eukaryota; kingdom Metazoa; phylum Arthropoda; class Arachnida; order Araneae; family Salticidae; genus Maratus; species Maratus speculifer. Next base: position 27,791,816 of record OZ025302.1, read on the forward strand.
TAATATATGTATGACATTATAATTCGATTTCTTGTTTTTCATTTGTCAATAAGGAACCATATTGACGTTTATCAACCATAAGTCAATAAGGAAATTCGTTGTCATGCAGCTAATGTTGGCATATTGGATTAATTTTCATTTTTCTCAATTTAAAATTCAAATTAAATTGCATCAGTTTGGAAAATAACATAAAAAAGTTTTTATAAAACGCATGGGATCTTTATGTATGTAGTAAGTAAAACTTTTGAAAGTCAATCTATATTTCAGGTCACAAACGTTGATGATGCAATGAGATTCAGATGAGGTTAAAATGTATAATTTACAATAATTTTGCTAATGTTTTAATAAGTAACGAGATTAAACCTGCTGAATTTTATCAAAATAAATTGCTTTAAAGGAACTTATACATTGGTTAATTTAACACTCAAAACAAATATTATTTTAAATTTACAATTAGCAAAATATTAATTCCATAATATTCGACTGTTTAAAATCAATACTTCAAACAGTCGAATTAAATTGCATTAATATACATAATCAATGTAAGTAATTATGATTATGTTATCAATTGAGGCTCTAGTGTTTAAAATTATCGTTTAAAAATCAGCAAAAGTGATTTCACTTTAGCTTAATCATGGTATTATGTTTTTGTGTGAAAATTAAACATAACATCTTTTTACTGTCTCAATATTTACATAACGCGTGTCTCATATTTACGTTTACTGTTTCAAAAATATTGCATTTCACCTATCGTCTAAAATTCCATATTAGCAGAACAAAGCTTTTTTTTTTTTAATTTGACATCCTTTTCTGTTAACTTTTTTTTGAAAGTTTATGTTGAACTTTTATGAGAAAATGGCACCAATAAAAAAAAAAGAAATCTTATTATTATTTTTATTTATTTATATATATATATATATATTTTTTTTGCAACATTCATAATATTATTGCTATGGGAAAATTAAAAGTCGAAATTTTAGGTTGTTAATATTCACCAATATTTTTGATTTCCAATACCTACTGAGATTTTGGCCCTATCGACGTCCATCTCATATTTTGTGTGGATGCAACAAATGTTTTAGACATTATCGTGTTCAAAAAGTGTAATTTTTGCAGGAAAGATGAACTTGTGCTCCAACAACTAATGTACTCTATAAATAAAGTACACTATAAAAACTATATTATTAATTAAGAAACCTTTTCATTAATAAAAATTCTTATTTCATGGTTGTGAACTTATTTTTATTTATTCTAAAACAAATATTTTAAAATCAAAGAGAAATCTTGGAGGATTAAGAAAGTCATATGCTGTTTATTCCTCAGAACATTCAAATAACTCTTACAAGAATAATGGGAACTTGCATATTATCAGAGTCAGGTTATGCTCTATTGTGTGATGATAATTTTACTGATTAAATTAATCCTTGATTTTTGGAAACTATATAGTGCAATATAGCTGACTGGAGCTGTAATGTAGTGATAGTACAGTATTACTTCTTTAATCTAGAATCGTTGTAATTACAATGAGTCCAGATTACAGAAGTTTATAATTAAAATGCATGTAGATTAATGATAATACTAATATTTCTTATTAATATGACAACGCAAAAAAGGCAAGGAGCTAAATATTTGAAAACATTGAGAAAAATCAATTCAAGAGGCTCAAAAATGAATATTAAAAAAAAATAAAATAAAATAAAATAAAAATATGTATGCGTTATGCAGTGACGCCATCTGCTGTAAATTTTAGGTAAAAAACGTACGATATATTTTTTAAATTGTTATTTCTGATTTAAGAAAACTCAATAAATAATGCAAATCACAAGAATGATATATTTTTCATGAAAAGTATTGAAAAACAAATATGTAGAGTGAGAAATTTAAGACTTACACCTATAATTTAAAAATCGACCTTATAATTACAGTAACATATTTAAAACTGTGATATATAAAGCTAATGTTATAAAAAAATAAATATATAGCAACTAAAAATATCAAAGTAAGTCACAAGTTAGATATGTAAAAGAAATAACAACTAAAAAAGTCCAATTTTGCAATGTTTTCGCGACATTTTATTATCTTTGGAAAAATAGTGAAATTACTATTAATCATAAATTTTTACAACTTAATATCTAAAAAAAACACCTATATTAATTACACATACAATTTAAAAAGTTCTTACAGTTTTAAAATTGGAAAAAAAGTAGTGTTATTAGGAAATCTTTTCAAAACCTTAAACATTTTCTGAAATTCATTTATATATATGTGTTATGACGCTTCTATCATCTCTAATTTAAAATAAAAACAAATAAACATACTCGAATGTCCGGATTATAGATGTTCAGATTAAAGATTTAATACTGTAATGCATAATATTGTTTAATCATTTGTCATAATTTTTTTAAGTCAATTTTTATTTTTTTGGAACCTTTGTTCGCAATTCTATGCTGTGATTTATTTTAAGAAATGGATAGTTTTAAAACTTTTTCTTAGTCTATAAAGTTTTAAATTTCATAGTGTCGTCTGTTAATTAAAACAAATGATTAAGTTTTAATTAAATTGCAAAGCAAGCCTTTTAAAATCTCTGTCTACAGTAATTTTGCACCATATGCAAAGAAAAAAATACATAATTAAACAAAATGATAAATCATGAGCACAGCAAAAACTATGAATCATTTTTCAATGCATTCTTAATAATGTAACACCTCTCAATTTAATACATCTGTAATAATTCAACCACCTTGTGCATGGAGGAAAACATAATTACAATGAACGAAAAATTATGCATACAACATAGATTATGATTATGAAACACTGTCCAACACATTCTAAAAATTGTAACACCTATATTTTCATCCATCTGCAGTAAATCTACCGTCCTTTGCCCCCCCCCCCCCAAAGAAAAAAAAAACATAATTATCAAAAACGAAAATCATACATATGGCATAGATTATGAAACATTATTCAACAAATTCTATCACAGGCATGGAAACATATGTTTATGTAAAACATATCGTACGGTCTGACAGTGAAAGGTGACACTAAAGGATTTTTCTGTGCATATGAAACTCGATTGCCGTACAATGCCAGTAGCTGTGGGTACACAAGCTGAAATTTCATTCGTAAGATGGATTGTTTAGAAAATTGTGCATACCCTGACATTGAAAAGTAGGAGATACAGATTTTGCAACGCATACGGCGCATGCCTGCTATATGGTGCCATAAGCAGCAGAGACACATTTCAGAGGTTTATTTGAAAAACTGACCCCCTCCCACTTGCTGTGTGAAGTGGAAAAATAATATTTTCCAACGCGTGTACGGCAACTGGTCATAGACAGCAGGAACCCGAAGTTTGGCTTCAATATACTATGCAGCTAGCCCGGTTTGTGCTGTGTAACACAATACGAACCCATTCCAAAAGTTCATTTTCAGATATTCTTTCTTTTAACATTTTAATATAAACTGAGAATATAAGCTTTCAAACGCATTTCAAAGAAGCCTAGACATCACAAAATGGGTCAGTTAATTTTTTTATAATATTTCCCACTCATAATTTATTTATTAGGTTGGTAAGGAAGTAATTTCAGATTTCACACATGAAGAACATTATGTAAATATTTTTGAATGAATTTAATCAGTGATGTTCTTGGAACTTTCCTATTTCACAGCAGTGGTACAATGACTAGAAATAGTATACAATATGAAAATCGCATATATTTTGTAATGCTTTAGAATGTATCCAAAAAAATTAAATTTTCTTAGACGGTGCTCCCATCCAATTTATTGCTTGGAAATGTCAAAATAAACGTTTGCAGCATCTTGATGTGATGTGAAATGAATTAAAATTATATCTGAATGAATGCAATGAATATAAATTAATTTTCATTCATTTCTAATGTGCCAAATGTTACAACATAAATATTTTTATTTCTGTGTTTCGCAAAATTTATCTTAAAACAAATTAGTGTCTCATAGTTTAAATTGCATCATAGATACATAAAAAAAACATACAGGATCTCTAATCATTCGGCGCAATAAATTTGATTATAGTGCCATCTTAATTTCCTGGATCACATGTTGTATTCCACACTATACAGGGTGTCCCTAAACAAATGGTATATACGCTAGGGGGTGATAGAACACATCAAGACGAGTAATAGTAAATAGGAAACCAAGGGTCCCAAACGTTTTCGAAAGGAGATAGCCGCCATTAAAGTTTGGGGTCCAAAATTTCAAATACACATAAAAAACGGAAAAATTGGTCGATTGATTTGCGGTTTTCACTAAAATTATTTTTTATGTTGGTATTTTCTTGAAAATAAATTATAAAGATAAATTTCGAAAAATGCCGATAGAGGGCGCTTTAGACTTTGAAGTAATAAAAAACTATTTTTTACTGTGATTTTTTGCATCTCATTAAATTGTTTCGTAAGCTTAGCCTTAAACATAAATTTTGAGCTCAATATCGTAATAGTTGGAAGCGGTTAAGTAGCGCAAACTTAACTGTGTTCAGAGGCTTTAAATTTCAAATGATTATAAAAAACGGAAAAATTGGTCGATTGATTAGCGGTTTTCACTAAAATTATTCTTTATGTTGGTATTTTCTTGAAAATCAATTATAGAAATTAATTTCGAAAAATGCCGAGAGAGGGCGCTTTAGACTTTGAAGTAATGAAAAAATATTTTTTGCCGTGATTTTTTGCATCTCATTAAATGGTTTCGTAAGCTTAGACTTAAACTTAAATTTTGAGCTCAAAATCTGAATAGTTGGAAGCGGTTAAGTAGCACAAACTGAGCTGTGTTCAGAAGGTTCAAATTTCAAATGATAATAAAAAGCGGAAAAATTGGTCGATTCGTTTGCGGTTTAAAATAAAACTATTCTTTAAGTCAGTATCTTCTTGAAAATGAATTTTAAAGATAAATTTCAAAAAAATCTGTTAGAGGGCGCCTTAAACTTCAGAGTAACCAACAACAAATTTTAAACGTTATTTTTTGTATCTAATTAAATGCTTTCCAAAACTTGTTAAACGTTTTCGAAATCTTAGATTTAAACTTAAATTTTGAACTCAAATTCTGAATCGTTGGGAGGGGTTAAGAAGCGCAAACTGAAGTGTGTTCAAGAGTTGAAATTTAACCCCCACCCTCGAACACAGTTCACTTTTGCGCTACTTAAACACTCGCAACGACTTTGATCTCAAAATTTAAATCTAAGCATTTGAAAGCATTTAATGAGATTTAAAAAAAAAAAAAAACTGTTAAAAATAGTTGTACGCTACTCCAATGTCTAAGGCTCCCTCTATCGGCATTTTGTGAAATTTATCTTTAAAATTTATTTTCAAGAAAACACTGATTTAAAGAGTAGTTTTAGCAAAAACCGCAAACCAATCGACTAATTTTTCTGTTTTTTTTTTTTTTTTTTTTTTTTTTTTTTTTTTTTTTTTTTTTTTTTTTTTTATAAATTTCAGTTTTGTTTGAAATTTAAAACCTCTGAACACAGTTCAGTTTGTGCTACTTAACCACTCCCAGCTATTTAGATTTTGAGCTCAAAATTTAATCTTAAATCTAAGCCTCCGAAACCATTTAATGAGATGCAGAAAATAACGACAAATAATAGTATTAGGATGGATTATTTCGTTAATCCAAAGTCTAAAGCGCCCTCTATCGGCATTTTTTGAAATTTACCTTTATAATTCATTTTCAATAAAATACCGACATAAAGAATAGTTTTAGTGAAAACCGCAAACCAATCGACCAATTTTTACGTTTTTTATAATCATTTGAAATTTAAACCCTCTGAACACAGTTAAGTTTGTGCTACTTAACCACTTCCAACTATTCCGATTTTGAGCTCAAAATTTAAGTTTAAGTCTAAGCTTACGAAACCATTTAATGAGATGCAAAAAATCACAGCAAAATATAGTTTTTCATTACTTCAAAGTTTAAAGCGCCCTCTATCGGCATTTTTCGAAATTTATCTTTATAATTTATTTTAAAGAAAATACCAACATAAAGAATAATTTTAGTGAAAACCGCAAATCAATCGACCAATTTTTCCGTTTTTTATGTGTATTTGAAATTTTGGACCCCAAACTTTAATGGCGGCTATCTCCTTTGGAAAACGTTTGGGACCCTTGGTTTCCTATTTACTACTACTCGTCTTGGTGTGTTCTATCACCCCCTAGCGTATATACCATTTGTTTAGGGACACCCTGTATACGTCTACATACTATAGCAGTGATATTGAGGTTGCTTTCGAAACATATATGTGACATTTTAAAGTTAGGAGCCAGAGACATCATCGCCAGGGTCCCCGTTCTACCGCACAGAAATCATGGCAAGCGAGGAAAAAAAATAAATAGATGTAGAGGATCCAGTAAATTACTCGTTGGCTGCTGTAAGTTAATTTATTAATCTGTAGTCATGGGAAAGGGAAAGGCTCCTTTTGCAAACTGTCTTCTGTTGGCATTTTTCATCTAAAGAGTTAAGTTTAAGTTTTAAGTTCAATTAAAATCCCAATAAGTTTTCCCCCTCTCTTTCACTCATCCTCATAATGTTTAAGAAGTTATTTTTAAGTTCAGTTTGTTATATTTAAAGTTTATTAATGTTTGTAGAAAAGATTTAAAAGTTATGACATGGCTGGTTAGTAATTGAAAAATGTAAACAAACTTTTACTTTCAATATTTTTCAAAGTTTAAATGTTAATTATTCATATATATATTACTTTTCTTAAATATAAAGGACTTTTTTTTATTATATAATTAATGCAGAAATATTTACTAGATAGTTTAGTTGTGAATGAAGTAACTTCACACTTCTAGCTTGCAAACTTAGTGCCATGTCAACTGTTTTGAGTTATGGTAGGTTGGTTGGTAGCCAAATACCAGAGTTAATGTTTTCTTGTTAAACTTATTTATTAAACTATTGTTTTATTTATTTGTGACCATAACCTTTTCTTAAACTATGCTAATGTTTTGTATTAACTGTGACTTTAATGTTTTTTGCCTGTATAAATAGTGATGTAGCAGATTTAGTAGGTGTGTACTTGCCTGGCCAGCAGTATCTCCACTGTTTGTATTTTGGAGTACTTAAATGTGGAAGCCATTTAAAGCTGAGTAAAATATGTCTCTTTAGTTATGTTTTTAATTATGTTTTTATTATAAGTTTAAATAAATGAGTTTACTTTACTTTACTAGTAGTTCTTGGAATTCTACAAAACATCTACATTTATTTAATTTACCTGCAGCTGGCAAAATGAGACATTTACTTCTCCTCCCCCAACATCTTCTACCGAAATATTCCATCATTATTTCAGCGAGCCGTACTCATCGAAGAAAAAACCCAAGAATCTTCTTTCTCATCTCGAGGTTTCCCCTCTTAAATCAAAAAGGAAAATTCTAGAACATTCTTTACTCTCGAACCATCATTCTTTTATGTAAACATAACTCATGTCCAGAGTCGAGATTATATTCCACAGACGATAATTTATTTTAAAAAAATATTTAACTAATTTATTATCGACTCAGAATTTCAAATATCCTGTGCAAACGATCTTTTTTTGCAGACGATTAATTCTAAGAGAAAAAGAAATGAAATGAATTTATTGCTATGCACACATATCGAATGTTGAAGGGGGAAAAATAAATAAATAGATAAATAAAAATAATGTTACTTTTTGAAAGGTATGGTTTTGGAATAATTTTAATAAGACTTTCTTAAAAAGGGTTGATAAAAACATAGAAAAAATGAGTTTTATTTGGAATATTAAGAAATAAAGTTTAATTAAGAATATTTTCAATTTAGAGCCATCTTTTAAATTTACGTATGCTGGACTAAATGTTTTTTAAGGCGAATTAAGGATTTATATCGTTTCCATGACGATTAATAAATTAGATCTAGAAACAAGATTTTAATTTAATAAGTTGAAGTAAGTACGCAATATTGTTATAAGGAAATTAATATAGTATAAAGGTTAATTTTGGCGTTTTTTTTTAATTTGTAATATATATATAATGTGATATTGTGTTCATCTGTTAACTGGGGGTCAATGTTAATATGGAAAGCAAAGTTAAACATTTTCGGCATCTTTTACTATTCAATAAAGGAAAGAAAGCTACAGAAGCTCAAAAACAGATATTATTTTACAATAGTGGCTATTAATTAATTGTTTATTATATTTATTATTTAATATATCTTTTTATATTTTATTCATTATATTTTAATATTTATAAAATTAGGAAATTCATCTGACACACCATTGGTTATATGAGCATAAAATAACTGGGAGTATACTGTAGATTTTAATTCTATGTCTCAGATTTTATTTCAATGCAATTTTCTGTATTCACATTTTCTTAAATTTCTTTTTCAGGAACAGTTTGAAATATGCAGCAAAATACTTCTAAACAAGACCTTTTTGCAAATGCAACTTCTGACCCACAGCAAGGAAAATTGTTTGTTTCTGAGGTATGCGACAAAGGATTTTCTCGAAAGAGTCATTTAACCCTACATCTGTTCACTCATACTGGTGAGAAACCTTTTATATGTGATATATGCAACAAGAAATTTTCTCAAAAGAGTAATTTAAGCAAACATCTCTTAATTCATACTGCTAAGAAACCTTTTTTATGTGAGATATGCAACAAAGGATTTTCTCAAAAGAATCATTTAACCTCACATCTATTAATTCATACTGGTGAGAAACCTTTTGAATGTGAGGTATGCAGGAAGAAAATCTCAGATAAGAGAAATTTAATCGCACATTTAATTATGCATACTGGTGAGAAACCTTTTCTATGTCAGATATGCAACAAGGTATTCTCTCGTAACGGTAATTTAAAAAAGCATCTGTTAATTCATACTGGGGAGAAATCTTTTGTATGTGAGATATGCAACAAGAAATTCTCACTAGAGGGTGACTTAAACAGTCATCTGTTAATCCATACTATTGAAAAACCTTTTTTATGTGAGATATGCAATAAGAAATTCTCTCAAAAGAGCCATTTAAGCCAGCATCTGTTAATTCATACTGGGGAAAAATCTTTTGTGTGTGAGATATGCAACAAGAAATTCCCTCATATGAGTTATTTAAACAGTCATCTGTTACTCCATACTGTTGAGAAATCTTTTGTATGTGAGGTATGCAATAAAGAATTTTCTCATCAGAGTAATTTAACTTTGCATCTATTAATTCACACTGGGCAGAAACCTTTTGTTTGTCAGATATGCAACAAGAAATTCTCTCAGAAGTGTCATTTAAACAGTCATCTGTTAGTTCATAGAGGCGAGAAACCTTTTATGTGTGAAATATGCAACAAAAAATTCACTCATAAGTGTAACTTAAGCAAACATCTCGTAATTCACACTGGTGAGAAACCTTTTTCATGTGAGATATGCAACAAGAAATTCTCCCAAAAAGGTAATTTAAGCAGGCATCTCTTAATTCATACTGGTGAGAAACTCTTTGTGTGAGATAAACAATGATTTTTTTAATTTGTTATTAAAGTGTTAATTTTTTATTTGCTGTTAATTATTTTTTAATAGGAGCCACGACATAGTATGAAAGTTGCATTTCATGTCACTATCTGTTAAATGAAGTACTCAATGAATATATTTGAAATTTAAAGTAATAAATCTGCACATTAGGAGTGTGAATATCTAGTATGACAAATATTTTTTTATTTTTATCTGGCTGTGTATATTTTTAAAAAATCTCACAATTCTCTTCCCACATAGCATGCATGTTCACAGTGACGTCACTGTGAGTCACTGTGGTCACGTCACATCTGTGACCAAAATGCCACCGCTCAGTGACGTCACATTGTGACTGAAATGTGACGTCACACCTGTGACCATAATGCCACCCTTCAGTGACGTCACATTGTGACTGAAATGTGACCTTCTTAGAAAATTAAAAAATATATACAAAAATTCTTCAAAAGATCCCTCATAGCATGCATGGTCACAATGACGTCACTACAAGTCACTGTGGTCACATCACATCTGTGACCAAATTACCACCACTCAGTGACGTCACATTGTGACTCAGATGTGACTTTCTTAAAAAACTTTAGAAAATTACAAAAATTCTTCAAACCATGTTCTTTACTGGCAAAAAACCTGTTTTCTGGCATTTCAGAAGAATATTGTGCAATCGCTGTTATGTCACACGTTACATGCACTGCGTGTAACGTATACGTCATATCTCATATGTGAGATAAACCTTCCATCATATGAAACTAAGCACCCAGAAATGAACCTATCAGTGAAACTTCCATTTAAGGAAATTTCTCGTTACACTTAAATGTTTCGTTATGAAAAAAATATCGTTGAATAGAAACCCACGAAAATTCATGAAATTTGTATAGTAAGCTACAAATAAAAATGGAAATATTATAAAACTGTGTTTTAATTTGGATAGTAATTTGTGTTATGCAATATAGCCACATAAAAAAAATCATTAGTATAATATCTAAAAAACCACATAATAAAGGAAGGGAAACAAAAACTGAATCGAAGCGTTCTATTTCTCGTTTTCTCTTGTATTTCATATCGAAAAATTAAAAAAAAATGGAATATTACTTTGTGTGCGATCTCTTATGAAAGATACACTCATAAAAACTTTCGCATCTTTTTTAAGTATTCAGAGAATGGTCCTATAATATTTTCGTGGAACTAGAATCCCGTTCTTAGCATATCGAAAATTTTTTTCATTTTTCCCTTTTTATTTAAAAGATAAAATAAATACATAATTTCAATTCATACAATCCGCTTAAATATATTCACCAATCAATCTTAACAGCAATCTATCCTTTTGAATATTGTGCACGCACGGAAGTGCAACAAATTTTGCTAAGTAGAATTTTTTTTAATATGAATATTAATTTAAATGTTAATTGCATTCTAAATGAAGGTTCAACAGAAAATTAAAAAAGTAGATAATTTCATTAAATATGGGCTTCGTTAAATGAAAGTTCCACTGTATTTCGAAACTAATTAAAAGTAAAATAGAAATGCGTGAAATTTTTTTTTAACTCAAAATTTTAATTAGGGATACCCTTATAAAAACTAATGCGCATGCGCATTCAACTTATAAATCTTCGAAGCTCAAACAACCAATAATAACAAAAAATCACCTGCTTAAAAAATATCGTTTGGCAACGGCCAGAATAGTTGACACTAGTGTATTTATTCTTTAGAATATTATGCAGCTGCTCTAGTAACTTTATTATGATGTTATGTGTGTATATTTAGTACGTAAGTTGAAAATTTTTAAAAAATTATGCAAAAATGCGATCAGGTGACATTTTAAATAAAATGTCGGTCCGAAAAAGTACAATGTCAGTGGCGTTTCGTTAATATGAGCGCGCCAATGTCATTGTACTTCATTCGGACATTCCGACTTCGAAATTATCTTCCCTATTTGGATTATGAAACTGGAATTAGAGGATAATGCCGATAAGAAAGAGGTAAGAAAATGTTATTTTTCCTGCTTTTTTTATAATGATTTCTGTTAATTTCGTAAAAAACATGTTATAAAAGGAATAAGTATCACATTAATTTAACTTTTTTGAATTCACTTACCTTAGTAAATTCAATAAATTTAACATTTATTTTGTTGAAATACGGAACAGCATATCAACGATTTGAAAGTAGTTAATAATATTATTTTTAAAATGCACTTTAATCACATTTTTTTAATTAGATGGTTAAAATCACATTTTAATAAATTAAAAAATATACACATAATCAAAAGTTAACTTTATATTTAATATATAAAGGAGTTTGGGGTTTTTTTAATTGTTGAAAATAGTGATAAATATACTAATTTATGCACTAATATTGCAAAAATACTTTTGTAAAACTTTTTTATTACATTTCTGAATTTCTCATAATCCCAAAAATTTGATAACTGTAATTCCATGACATTTATTATTTTAAACCATGTATCTAAAATAATTAAGATATTGATTTTGTGGTTAATAACAATTATTGATTTTTAAAAATGAGTAATTATCGCATTATTTTATTAATTTTTAATATCTTAATTGTTAAATTGTATTGAAAATAACAATTTTGTTTCATTAGTATGTGTTCATTAAATCCTGGTTCTAAATAGTCATAAAAACAATTACATGTACACTTTTGTGGGATGTACATTGCTGAAATTTTTAGTGTTTGATGTATTTCTACTATTTTCAATAAAATTTTGTCTAATATTGAGAAGTAAGACTGAGAATACTTAAATATTATTAATAGATTCATCTATTACAAAAAAAAATGAAATCTAATAATTATAACTATTAATAAGGAAACTTAAAAAAAAAAATTCTTTAAGGATATCCTTTACCGGCACATCTATACTATATGACATATACAATATATATATATGAGTTTAAACCATGGTAACGAATTTAAACCATGGTGTAATCATACATGCGCACAGGCCACTATAGTAAGAAAATAACTAAGCGTAATACTAGAACTAATTGCCTCATCTTCATTTGTACTCGATTTTCAAATAAAATCTGTATATTACGAATATTGCGCATAAACTTCACGTAGTTTTATCAAAAGATAATTCTATATTATATTTAACAGAATGATTTTAATTGGTAAATTAATCAAACGAATATAAATTTTCCAAAATGAGTAAAAAAAGTGTTTAGGTTGGATTCGAACTAGAGACCCTCGATGTATGCTGCCAATGCTCTTCCAACAGAGCAACTTAGCACGCACAATTCACCAGGAGAAATATAATTATATACTCATACGAATAGTATGCGTTTATCATACGGGTAGTTTGAAAAAAAATTAAAGTATTATTACATAGGGTTATGTATAATAATGATAAGTATGCGTTCGTATTCACTATGTGAATTGTGTGCGTCAGATTCTTCCAGGATAGTTCAGTCGACAAAGTATTGACAATTTGCGCGAAAGACTGCTTAGTTCGAATCCTGACCTGGACACTTTTTCAATCAGTTGGAAAATTACAACAAAGGATAATTAAAAGGTATAGGGTGGATGCTCCAGTTTTGACAACTACACAAGTTTTGGCCACACTGGAATGATTTACCCTCTATTTAGGCTGTAAATTGATTTTAACAAATTATATGCATTCTTACTCCTTAATCTAACACTCTTTTATCATTTCAAATCCCATTTGTTTATTTTTCGATAAAAAATGACTTGCAAAAAAAATAAATGTGTAAAACTATAGTGTGCACTCACATATATTAAGGTTTTTGCTTAGGTAACAAGTTTTCATAATCTTTCAATATTAGGCATTTATCGAACATTATTTGTTCTGAAACAAATTGCTATGAAGCTTTATGAAGTAGGCTTTCTCTCTGTTGTAATTTCATATCTAAATTAATTATTTTTACAGCTTAAAGTAGGGGTGGCCAAAACTGGTACTTTAAATTTGCTATGTGTACCAGTTATGGCCATGGTGTGGCCAAAAAGGGCACAACATTATGCTCCACTTTTGGCTACAAGACTAATTATATTTAAAATTTCAGCAATATATTTAGAAATGTTTTATGACTTATAAATTTAAAAGTTCAATAAAATTACAGCATGATTTAGTGGTTTCTTGTATTTTTTTTTCAAAACAAAATGAGGAAATTGCATAATTTTTGCAAAATTTGAAGCACATGAATTTAGAAATAACAAATAATGTGAAAATCTTTACACTATAAATAGGATTCATTTTAACAAGTTTAAAAAAGACAATTCTGTACTCTTAAAAATGGTCTCGATTAAACGCTGTTATAAGATAGGAAGTAAAATTATGGCTTTTCAAAATTCATTGTCAGCTTTTCAAGATGGTTAAGTTTTGTAGTATCTCGTTCTACCTTGCAACACAAGTTTACAGTATGGAGACCAGTTTTTAATATTTTTGAATCTCAAGTAATAGGGTTGTGCTATTTATGATGGCCAATTATCTATATGAGAGATATGGGCCGAAGAGAAGGGGGATGCCCTCTGTGAAGGTCTTTCTAAGATCCTAGCCCATATTTACACAAGGAAATATAAGGTTTGAAGAAAACTAACTCCAAATGATTAGGCTGACAGGCAGCTAAGTACGAGGAATTAAAGTTAAAAATCAGCTGAAAAAAAATGGATTTTAGAGATTGTCAAAATACTATTTCATGATAAAATCGAATAATTTCAAGATTCTAGTCATATAACTATAAACATTGGTATAGTATAATATATGATATATATAAATGAAAATATGCAAAATGTTAAAATAAGCTTTTTATGTCCTATAAGTCTTTTTTTATGAATTAAATATATTTTTTGTAATTAAATTTAAGTGTTCAGTTAAAATCAGCTTAGGTATATTTTATTTGATGTTTTTATGATTTCATTTTAAAAAATGCAAATCTTTTTTATACAGCAAACAAATATGTGTGTGGTAAAACAGATTTTGCACAAAAATGCTTTATTTTTACTTATTATCAGTTAAAATGTTTGCAAAATTACAACATATTAGGGTGGCCAAAACTGGTGCAAATTGAAAGAAATTACTTAACGGGTTATTACTCACAATCTAAAATATTTGATAGAAAGTTATTATAATTAACAGAAAGACAACTACATTTACTAAAGAATACTGTTATTGCGATTTAATGCGCTTTATTCAGTCTAAAACTATAGAATTTCCATTTAAACTTTTCTCTTAATGTGGCCAAAACTGGAGCATTCACCCTATATATTTATAGACATCAGGATTATTGTCAGAAATATTGGCAAGCTGTACAGTTTTAGATATGTGCTGGGATTTGTGGATATTAAAGCGAGTAAAATTTAAAAAAAAAGTTCAAAAAGATTAAACAGTTTGAACAACATACTACAAAATGTGTGTCAGTTATAAATAAAATTGAAGCTATGCAATTTTCAGCATGTGGGGAAAAATATATAAATATTTTTGAAAGGTAATATTTTTCAAATTTTGAAAACAACACCACAGTTGCAAGGCATTTGAGGTAAATCGAATTTTTAACTTTAATTTAGAAGAAAGTCGCCTTACTGCAGGTAACTATTTTTATATATTATACAGTATTTGTTCATAAATTATCAATGTATGATTTTAGGATTCAAACCCTATTTTAACAGGAACATGGCATGGAGTTATAGTTTCATCAGATCCTGTTTCTTTTAAATTGTTAGAGAATCGTTAAGAAAAGTTAAATCGTCACAGAATCATAACAGTGTTAACGAAAGTTTTGTCACAAATGATCTGCAGCGTGAGTCTAAAATAATGGGGCAAACTTTAAGGGAGGTGGTAGAGCTCACTATAATAAATAATTATGGCATAGAAATGTATGACTGGAAGTGACGCGTTAAAACGCCACACTAGTCACTGCAAAAGACACGGATTATAATGTTAAGTGTATGGGAGCGCTATTTTGAAATATCTCGCTAAAATTTTAATATTTTCGCATATTTTTTTCCATAGGATAGCTGAGGACGACCTGCAACTGGGCTGGTTTTTATTTTTTTGATTTTAGTTACAGATTAAAAGAAAAATACTTTAACTTTCAGAACCAGTTTAAACCGGTTCTAAAACTGAAACTATTGTAATATAAAAAAAATATAACCAAAATCGAAAAAGTAAAAATTAGCCCGGTTGTGGATCGTCCTCAGCTATCCTATGGAAAAAATATCATGTACAATATTGAAATTTGAGCAAGATATTTGAAAACAACGACCCCCATAGACTTAACATTATCATCCGGGTCTTTTTTGGTGACTAGTGTAGCGTCTTGACGGGTCACTTCCAGTCGTATATTTCTGTGCCATCATTATTTGTTATAGTGAGTCCTACCGCCCCCTGAAAGTTTGTTCCATTATTTTGGACTCACCTTGTATTTCACAATTTGGTCACAATGTGACTTGAAAGCATCGTCACTTTCGTCACAATTTCGTCACAATGTTAATGACAAAATCGTCACAAATGACACACTTTTCACAAATTGGTCACATTGTGACGTCACAAACAAGCTCTAAAACGGCCATAACGACTTCACATTTTAGTCACTGTGACTTCACATCGACGTCACGTGACGTCACATCGACGGTCACAAAGTAACAGTGTGACTTCACAACGACGTCACCGTGACGTCACCATGTCTTACGGGTTTTTTCTTTTACGTTATGCAGATTTAAAGGTTTATAATTTTTGCTTATAATCTAAATCTGCTACTATCTACTTAAAAGATTTCCTTTAAGTGGGATTTTGCAATGAAATTTTTGATTATAAAACTAACATTTTTACAAACTAAAAAGTATGTTTGTTTAAAGTTCATCTATTCTGTATTCCTCTGTAATATCAAAATTAAATATAATTAACCATAAAAAACTGCGTATCTTTGATATGTAGATTATTATTTCATAAAGGAATGTTAACCTCCTGGATTCGGCCGGTACGACATATGTACCCTAAAAAAAATATCCCCAAACATCGGCTAGGGTACAACCGCTGTACCCTAATGCTCGCTTCCCCTGTTCGAAAGGTAAGATAATCAATCATCTGTCATCGCAGAGTTTTAGGGGCGGGTGTTTCTCTTTTCCGGAGTGAAAATAGAAATATCTCTTGCTTTGGCGTGCTAATGCAATAACTGGTTTTTGAATTGGCGATTTCTCAGGCAGAACTCTTTTCTGTTATTCTATGATTTTATTTACTACGTTTGTTAATACGGCGCTAGGTAATATTTTCTTTTAGTCTTTCTTTACTCGCTAGAAAAGTCACTAAATATATTGTTTAATTACAAAGCAATATTTATATTTTGTAAAGAATGGCTCCACGGTTTAAAGGTCTGAGTCAAAAAGAAATAGAAAAACTAATGAACAATTTTGATGATGAGTATTTTGCTGACAGTGATTCAGATTGTGAAATGGAAAATATTGAAGAGATAGCAAATGATTTTGTTAATGAAGGCAAAAATGATGATCCGGTGGAAATTCATGAAAAGAAAGATGAATTCGAATGGAAATCACCCAAAGAAAGTGACAAAGCTTTCATTGCACCATTTACAGGAAATGTTGGTATAAAATCAAATATTGTTGGTTTGCAATCTGCATATGAATCTTTTAAAGGGTTATTTACGAATGAAATTTTAGATTTAATAACAATTGAAACTAACAGGTATGCGGAACAGGTTTTAGAATTAAGACCAGAAGAATCCGGAAAAAGGAAACATTCTCCTGAATGGACAAAAACAACTGCTCATGAAATTGAATCATTTCTCGGTACAATACTGTTAATGGGCCATATCCATAAGGATAAATTTCAAGACTATTGGTCAACAGATGATCTCTTAGAAACTCCGATATTTAGAAAAATTATGCCTAGAGATCGATTTATTTCTATTTTAAAGTTTTTTCACTTTGAAAATAATCATAACAAGCCTTCAAAGGATTCACAAGATTATGACAGACTGTGGAAAATCCGAAAAATATTTGATATGCAAAATGCAGCATTTAAAAAAGCTTACGATCCCAGTGAAGAACTTGCCCTAGATGAAGTGATCGTAAAATTTAAGGGACGCGTGGCGTTCAGACAATACATACCTACAAAGCGTAAGCAGTGGGGCATAAAAATGTACAAGATTTCGGACAAAACAGGTTATACTTACGATATGAGAGTCTATCTTGGAAATGACAAAAATAAGATAGATAAAAAATTTTCTGCATCATATAATGTTGTTGACATTATGACAGAGTCTGTAAAAGGTAAAGGACATAAATTATATATGGACAATTATTTTTCATCTCCGGAACTTTTCCATCATCTTATAACGGAGAAAAAAATTAATGCATGCGGCACTGTGCGCTGCAATAGAAAAAATTTCCCAAAAGACTTACAACAAGAAAAACTAAAATCAGGTGATATACGTGTGAAGTTTGGTCATGGTTTGACGGCATTGCGGTGGAAAGATAAGCGGGATGTATACATGTTAAGTAGTATGCATCATCCAGCTGAACAAACTGCTTCAAAAGAAATCAGAAAACCAAAAATTGTTGCTGACAATAACATGAACATGGGTTACGTCGATTTGAGTGACAGAATGGCTAATAGTTACTCGGTTGAAAGGCGCACGATGAAATGGACAAAAAAGCTATTTTTTCACTTACTGGACATTACAGTTTTGAATTCTTTTCTGTTGTTTAAAGGTGAAGAAAATCATAGGGATTTCCGCTTATCCTTAATCAGAAGTTTGATTAAAATTCACGAGATTCCAAAAGTTCTTAGTACTCCTAAATCCCCAGGAACTTCCATACGCTTTGACGGATCTGGACACTGGCCGTTAAATGGAAAAAACAGAAGAAGATGCGTAGTTTGCCACAAAAATGGATTGCAGAGACGATCCACCGTCATATGCGTAAAATGTAATGTTGCATTATGCATTGATAAAGATTGTTTCGGCATGTACCACACATCATCCTTATAATATAAAAAAGCACGCTGTGTGAATGAATGTTGATGAATGCCTCTCCTGCTCTCTATCCAGCCTACCATTTTTTTTTTTTATTTATTTAATAAAAAAAAATAAAATTGCTAGCTGTGTGTTTTACATATGCATAGTTAGTATAAATGCTAAGTTTTAAAAGTAATTTTTTTCTATCCTATCTTTTTTTTTTTTTTTTTTTTTCATTTCTGATCTTTCCTATAGTTATTTTGTATTTTTTAATACATTTAGAATTTCTTTTTCTTTGTGGGAAATGATGAAAGCAACAATAGCATATTTAATATTTTGCAGTTCCATAAACTTTCTGAACCCATCTTTTTTTTTTTTTTTTTTTTTTTTTTTTTAAATAATAATTATTATTATTATCATTATTATTTAATACGAGACAGATTATCTGAGAAGTGTTTTATTATAAATCTTTTGATGCAAGATGGTAGTGAAAACTTTCATATTAGAGGATATTGTCTTTCATTTAATTGTCACAGTAAAATTGGCAAATTCTTTTAATTAAGACAGAAAGATGAATTTAATATCATTTAATCATAAAAAAAAGAAAGACAATCCGAATTTTGTGCCCCATCCCCCCTTAAAGATTTTTTTGAATCGTTTCACTTTTAATTATTGTTATATCCTCCAAGCCCAATTAAAAATTTAAGTGATCAAAAATGCACTTATGTAAAAAAAAAAAAAAAAAAAAAAAAAAAACGTATAGTAATTTTTAAAAATTCGCGTTTTTTTTTTTTTTTTTTTTTTTTTTTTTTTAAGCGTTTTATTGGAAGAAAATTCAATCTGTTTCTGAAATCTCTGTCAAAATTTACGATATTTTTTCTCGACGCTTGAGATATTTTCTATTTAGTACACGAAATTCCTCTGAAGAAAAGAATTGGCGGGATAATTTTTAATGAAACAATTTCACAGAAGAACCACATGCCTCTGACAAAATTAAAAGGTGAAAATACAACAAAGGTTTTTCTTAGTTTGTGCGCGATTTACGAAATATTCCGCGCAGTTCACCTCCCCCCCCCACCCTTAAGGAAAACTTTTGAACTGGCCCCCTATGACTGCGGATGAGAATTCGTAATGTATACGAAGATGTATACTAAGAATATACGAATTCGTAATTCGTATATTCTTAGAACCATTGTCACGTATTTAATATCCGGTATGAGACTTTCATGTAGAAAAAGGGGGGGGGGGAGAATTATACCTAAAATATTAAATTGACAATAGTTTTTTTTTTTAATTTGGAATTTAATAGTCTAAATTTGGGGACATTTTGGAACAGAGTTTCCCATCACTCTTAAAAAATAGAAAAGACACTCTGAGAAAATCCTCAAAAAATTAAAAAAAAAAAAAAAAATACCGCTCCAAGCTAAATATTCCGCGTTTTCTCCATGAAATAACAAATAATGTAAAATAACTTAGAAAAAGATTTTTGTAAAACTCTGTTTTTTTTAGGAATATTATTTCTTGAAAAGAATGGTTGTTGGGGGGGGGGGGGCATTGAGAAAGAAAATCATTTAAATAATTCTTTTAATGTTGAAGTTTCCAGAAATACGGAAAATTGACACCCTTGCAATTACCCTTTTTAAATATAAACTAAGAATAAAAAAAATTTTTGAAAAACCATTCTGAATAAACAATTTTTTGAATAATGTTTTTAAATAATCAAAAAATTCCAAAGTTTTTAAAAAACGCGTTGCTCTGGAGAATGGCAAACAGCAGAGTTTCCCCCAGGTTAAAAAAGAGGCAGGGCGCTACTGTTCTAAAAAGGGCACTTTTTACATTTTTCAGGGCACTTTTTTATTTTTAGGGGCAGTTTTTTGATTTTTAAGGGCACTTTTATAGCGTTGAATCTAGCATTTGGCGATTAAAAAAAACGTGGAAATACAGAAATTTCGTCAAAGAATCCAGAAAAAAATCCAAAAATTTCGTCAAAAAATTGAAAAAAAGAAAAAAGTAAATTTTGTTAAAATATCACGAAAAAACGGCAAATATTGTTAAAAGATTGCAAAAAACAGCCGATTTCGTTAAAAGATCGCAAAAACAGCAGGTTTTGATAAAAGATCATGAAAAAAAGCGAAAAAACGTCAAATTTGTGATGGATTGTGAACAGAACAGTGCAGAGGGGCAGGGGGCGTCCGCCCCTTGCGCCGAAATTTAGGAGGCACCAAATTTATACTACAGACGTCATTTTTGGGCTGTCACAAGAAAGAGTTAGGTACCTGTGTGGGGAGGGGGGGGGGTCAAATTCTAATTATGCCCCGGGTGCAATTTTCTCTTCACCTGAAAATGATTGTGAATTAGGAAAATCCCCTTTTGGTGTAATAAAAACACAATTTTGAAGCAGGAAAATTAGTTTTTATAACAGAAAAATTCACTTTTTTGTGCTACTTTGACAAAATTTGCATTTTTGCGATCTTTTAACGAAATCTGCTTTTTTTTCGGGATATTTTGACAAAGTTTTCACGAATTTTCGGTAAAATTTACCATTTTTTACGATTTTTTTGACAGAATTTTCCGTTTTATTGAGATTTGTGGACGAATTTGCCGGGTTTTTTCGCAAATCTTTAAAGAAATCTGCCGTTTAATTGCAATTTTTTGTCGAAATTTTCCGTTTTTGTGATCTTGTGGTAAAATTTTCCGTTTTTCGCGAATTGTTTGACAAAATTTTTCTTTTTATCGCGATTTATGGATGAAATTTGTCGTTTTTTCATGATCTTTTAAGAAATCTGCCGCTTTTTTCGGGTCTTTGTGATGAAATTAGCCATTTGTTTACGAATCGTGTCGGAAATTAGTTATTATTCCGCGATTTTTAACGAAATTTGCCGTTTTTTCGCAATTTGTTGACGTAATTACGCACCCCGTGAGACGCATAAGCTATTTTTTGCATTCGGTCGCCGATTTTTTGCGTAATTTACGTGCTTATAGCGCGTTCGTATTATCGCTGAAAGGCAGCGTTTTTTCAAATGTGGGGAAGAAGGGCGCTTTTTTTTTTTTTTTTTTTTTTTTTTGAATGAGTGACCACGGGGACGCTAGTTTTTGGATGAGGGGCAAGAGGGGCGCTATTTTTTCAACTAAAGGGCAGAAGGGTGGAGCGCCTTCCTGAAATCCTCTGGGGGAAACTCTGCATACAGAATTATAATTATTAGTGTTTTTCTCAGTAAATACTTGCCTAATTGATTAAAAGAAAAAATAAAAAAGAAAAGAAAAGAAAAGAAAAGAAAAAAAGCAGAATACTAGTAATAAATATTTTTTTTCATCTGCACCGAAGAATATTTCTGCAGAAATAAATTTAGTAATTCTAAATTAATATTTTATAACTGAAATATCAATTACATAATTCGTTTCTCCTATCGTTCCATCGGTGTCTGAAAGGTTTTTTTTTTCTCTCGAAATAGACAAGGGGGGGGGGGAGTGAGTTCAACCGTAATCGCGTCCGTCGGCCTCATCGTTCGGAGTTTTTTGTGGGTTTTTTTTCAACCATGGATATTCTTGCATAAGTACGTGGTAGGTTCCTTTAGAAACATACCACAGAAAGCAACCCTTACGGTCTGTATCCCTACTGAAAAAAATCGGTCCTAATGAAAGCAAGAACAACAGCAATTTTTCCTCAACATTTTGTAACTTGTTCAAAAAGAAAATAGAGTCTTCTTCCTATGCACACACACACACACTCACACTTATATATCTATATGTCTATCTGTCTACATATATATATATATATATATATATATATATATATATATATATATATATATATATATATATATATATATATATATATATATATATATATATATATATATATACAGTAAAACCCCGATCTATCGTTCCCGCATGCATCGTTTTCCCGCATTGATCGTTTTATTTTTACGGTCCCTGCACAGATTATACTTAAATAATGTTAACGAAACCCGCATTCATCGCTCTTTAAAAAGTCGTTTTCCCGCATTCATCGTTGTAAAATTTTTCTCCGTACCGAAATGAAATTGAAAGTCATGCGATTCCCAATGAAACACAAACTGGAAATTACTTTTTTTTTTATCCTAAAATAAGTCACTTGAGTTGTTTGTGTTGATAATGGCGACAATAATGCGAACGAAGAGTGGTTGTATATAGCAGAGGGTGCGATTATATTTCCACTGATGAAGATTTTGCGACATGTGGTGTCCTAAACTTAGGAGAAATGTTTGATAATGCAAAATATCTAAATAATTGCGAAGAAGCAGAGGATAACGCTCATGCCGATAAAGCTGAACCATCATAGTTCTAACTCTGTCTGATGCAATTATGACTTTTTAAACTGTATGAAATTTTATATACGCATATGAAATTACAGAAAAGAGCTGTATATCTTGAAAATTTATTTTTTGACTTAAAAAAATGAACAGAAAACCAAAAATATATATTGATTTTTTAAAATAAATATCAATTTTCTGCAACTTTGATTTATTTTACAGTTTAGTAAGCAACAAATTAATATTTTTTAGTATACTCTATATCATTGCATGCATTAGTAAGGCATAAATATTGTGTTTTTTCCTTTTTTGATGCTAACCCGTATTCATCGTTTTCCCGCATTCGTCGTTTTTTTCTCCGCACCCCTTGAAAAACGATGGATCGGGGTTCTACTGTATATACTTTTTAAATACATCCAAAGTTATTCAGACAATACCATTAAATAATCTAATGAATCCAGTTTTGTTACAATCATATTAATAAAAACAGTTGATGTTTGAAGGGAAATAGAAGGCAGATACCGAAATTACTAAAAAATATATGGATAAATAGATATTATATAACCAGAGTAATTCATCATACATTTAATTCATAAACGAGAAAATACATATTTGATAAAAGAAACAAAAAAAATTAAAATCAAATATATATTTAATATGGAAAAATCATCCATATGTTTCGATAAAATAAAAAAAAAGAAAAAAAAAAAGAGAGAGAGAAATTGTTTCTAAATACTGATATGTGTAAGAGGTTTTCTCGGTGAATAACTAGAAAAATAATCAGATCTTTTTAAATAGTCTATTTTCTTATCCTTTAGAAATACAGTCAGCTCATTATTTATAAAATTGCTAAATTTGCAGCTTCGTCAGTCTAAATATTTCTAAAACAGAGAATAGAAATTCAAAAGACAAATCAGGATCTAAAAAACTTATACTCTGTGATTATGAGTATTTAATATGATTTGAGACATAATGCATCTTTTTTCTAGTGGAGAAAAAAAACAGTATTTATAGAAAACGATTTGTAAATTGAGTATTTGTAAAAATCTATACACATTTATTTCTTCATAAATACATTCTCACGGGAAAGAGAAAAAGGATTAGGCCACAAATATGCAACTGAAAATATATTCTTTTTTAAAACCGCCAAAACAACCCATTCCGTGGGAAAATTTCTCACCCCAGTCGAAAGAATGCCAACACTCCTGCAGTTGAACGGCAACCGCTGTCAGAAGGCGTGGATTGAACTGTCCACGGAGAAGGACAAAGGATGCTCCCTCCTTGACCACTTGGTAAAAGGGGGGAAAAAGATTCTCGAGATAGCCGTATTTTAGTCAGAAAAAGAAACAGCGGATCCCGTTTCTAGGAGGTTAATGTCTTTTTATCAATAAATATGCATGTATATGTAATAAAGGATGTTTTAAAAAACCCGGGTGAAACCAAAATAAACCTGGTTTAAACGAAAAAAATGTTTTTTTTTTGTTTTCGAAAAAAAAAGTTTTTTTTCCAACTATGATAAAAACAGACATTAAATTGTAAGATAATTTTAACACTTCTAAAAAAATGGTAAATTTTCATTCTTCGAAACAAAACATTTTTATCTTTATTTCGTTAGGTATTCTTGCAAGTACTAGCAAGAGCACAAGAAGGCATTTTCAAATCGGGTCCCTTTTAATTCACAAATATGTAACTTTAAGAAGCCTTTTAAATAGAAACAAGATCGAGACAATATTTGATTTTTAGTACCTTTTTCTATGCAATCGCATAAGAAAATGACCATCTAACACTTTCTTATCTCTCTTGAACGGATTCAGCTGACGTCACACGGAACTTCCTGCTTTGAGGAGGTGGGTTCAGAGCGGCGAGGGACTCTTCAAGGGGATGAACTAGCCCTTGTAATTTGTATCTCTACAGCCTTGGGCAATAGTAGCATATATTCAGATTTTCATCAGCCGCTCCTGAGGAAACAGCCGTACAAGAATTTGTCGACCTTATTAACACTAGAACCGCGGAGCGGGTCAATTTGACCCAAATCGATATTTAATTTTTCGCCGCGCGAAAAGTATTCATCGAAAAAACGATTCCTTTTCTGACTTTTAATATTTTAAGGTAAGCAACAACTTTTTGTATTTAATAGCGAATAGCATAAATAATTTTTGAGTTATAACCATGTATACCTAGAACCGCGAAGCGGGTCAATTTGACCCGTAATAAATTTTTACACATAAATGACAAAATAGAGATGCATTTTTTCAGAAGTAATGATAAATAATATCTGTCGCACTTCTATTAACGTTAAGGTGCCACTCACGCGCCAGGGCGTGATGTGGGGTGACGTCCAATAGCCAGTCACGCGCTGGCGCGGGAGAATCTGTCACTGATTCTTTGTTATAAAAAGTAAACCGGCTTCTGGGAAAAACCCACTTCTACAGTGCGGCATTAACTATAATCACATCTTCACGTAAGCGGCAGCGAACGTGTTAAATAGGCAGAATCGGAAGGGGGGGGTGTGAAAATTTGTAATCAAGATTTTATATTCTTGATGTGAAGAATCGATGATTGCAGAAAAAAATTACAACAATTATTTAGAAGTAGCATTGAATTTACATTTATAAAGCATTTATTAAAAGTTAAAATAAGATTTCGATGTTTTTATATTACTGACAAAGAAGCTTTGGAATGTTAGCAACTATTATCTGAAAATTATTGAGAAGGCAAATTATTGAGGATGAATATCTGCCTATAAAAGAAGAAAAATAAATTCTAGTGGTGAAAATGAAAGTGACGGTGATTCTGCTTATACTATTAACATTGTTGGACTTTTTCATTGGAGATAAATGAAAATTTATCAGTATTGAACGAAAGTTTGTGATATTTATCAGAAAAAAATCGGATATAAAAAACAGAATTAAGATTTTGAACAAAAGTTGACAAAATTTAAATTTTATACTCATGAGAATTTGAAAAATAAATAAACAATAACTTGCACATTCAAACCTGTAAATAAAGAAGATGATAAAAAAGCTGCAAGACTAACTATTTAAAAGGGCCTAACATAAGCGTAGACGTGCACTTATTTCTTTCAAAATCTGCTAGTAGGTTTATTCATTATATGTATATCAAAACCAGATAAATTGCAAATAACACAGAAACTGTAAATCGCCCAAGACGAGAAATACAAAATGTCAAAATCGAAATTGCATACGACGATTCTTCTATCTCATTTATACATCAGCATAACTATTTACCAAGGAGAAAGGTGTAAAATTGTTTTGTTGCTTTTCAGTCTACATCTAACTGTTGAAATTATAAATAATTCTAAAAAATACTTAAGGCACTTTTTTACAACAATGCAATTAAATTCAATGTAACTGTATGATTACCCCGATGACAGGAAGTCTCCTTATGTCAAGACTTTTTCTTACAGGAAGCCAATGAATGCAATTTATAATATTTTGTATTTTGCTATTATCAATGCTTGGATTTTATGCAAACCTGTAGCCTCAAAATCTATTAGTATACGTCAATTTCTTCAAAACTTAGTTGAAGACGTACAAAAATAGTTTGTTACTTCTTGCGAACTTCTCCCCTCTATATACCCCCACGCCCCCTCCAAAAAAAATTAATAAAATAAATAAAAAATTCATTTGCGTAAGAAGAAAAACTAAAAACTGTGAAAAACATAAACTAAGCATAAAAGGGTTTGTTATCATAACTAAAAATAATGAAAATTAAATAAAATATAATTGTTCAAAATATAATGTATCCACACGTTTTTGGTAAACGTGCGAAATCTTTAACCATGTTTTTCAAGCAATGCATACAATAAATTGGATTAGATAAATCAGTAAGTAACTTGTATTATTTATATTTTTAAAATTTTTTCTTAGATTTTATATCTAAATTCATTTAAATGGAATATTCTATTTTTAATATTTACTAAGTCCAAGTTTATTTATGTTTAAAATATATGTTCAATATTTATTCAATGTATTTTCATCATACTGAATGAAATGTAATCTTGAATAATAGCATTTTCTGAAATGTAGGATATTTCTGCTGACTTTGTGTAAAATACAATGTAAATATTAAATAATATTGATTATTGTAATAAAATATAATTTTTAACTAATCAAAGTAAGTATTTGGGCATATTTATAAATCCTTTTCCACTCCGGGTCAAATTGACCCGCTCCGCGGTTCTAGGTATACCGAAAGTCCCGCGGTTCTAGTGTTAAAAATATTGCAATAGGAAAATTTGACTTTTTTACAATTATCATTTACTGTTTAAATTTTACGGTGTGAGTGTTTAAATAAACATTCTATATTTTCATTTATTCCTTAGTATATTCAACTATTAAATCTTGAAAGGCGTACCATTTCCCTTTGATATTCAACATTCTCTAGAATGAACAAAGAAAATAATTTAAAAAAATATTCCTAAAGGACAAACTTTCGATGTGATCACAATTTAATTTATTATTTTTTAATAATATACAAGAATAGTATCATAATTTAACCGAAATCATAGCATTTATTTATTTCTAGATTTTATTTTGACAAATTTGATTAAAAGATCATATATAAATCTCATATATAGATTTAGATCTCGGATTTCTAATCTTAAAGAATTTGAATTTCCCAAGTACGATAAGACATGTTTTAAATGAATTCATTTCTTTGAATATGATGAAAATGAATTGAAAATGAATTCATTTCTTTTTCATTTCTTTGAATACAACATTCATTCACAGATTTGGGAAGTTTTTGTGCCATGCTGAACGAATCTTCTGGATTATAAATTTCAGCTTCTTATCAATTTATCGAGTAGTATTAAGCATATATACATAATAATAATAATAATAATAATAAAAAAATTAACGCTTTTTTTTCTAACATTTCAATACAAGATTCGACGACTAAAGGCGCGCCCTGAATTTTCAGTTCCGTTTTAATAATTTTATTGCAAACAAGCTTTATTTACAAAATAATAATAATTTTAAAAAATGCATTGCTACGAAATTCTTTTAAATATTTATTTTGCAGAAGTTCAATATTTAGTGAACCTGTATTCCGTGTTTATTTTTTTCTTTTATTAATAAATTTTCTTCACATGAGTATAAATCATAATATGTAATGATGCTGGGTTGGATACCAAATATTTTTTAATTTGGAAATATTTGATCGAGATATTTTTAAAAAATAATAAAGATAAAAAAATCTTTGTTTAAGATAAAAGTTCTTAACAGTCTACCATTTAAAGAGAATGGTAGAAACAAATTTGAAAATTATTTTTAAGTGATTTCTTTGATTTGTTTAATTCTTCTTAATACATCCACTAGATACTATTCCACCCACCCATTCATCTAATGGACAATTTTTAAATTTGAGGGGGGTTTTTTCTGACAAAAGACTTTTTTTTAAATTCTGAAATTAAATAATACTGACCGATTCTTTGGCTTCAAAATTTCAGGTAATTTACAATTTCTCGAGTAGTATTGAGCATACATACTAAATAAACGTTATTTTCTAACATTTCAGAACCAGAATCGATGACTAAAGGCGTGCCCCGATGACTAAAGTCCCGCCTTAATTTTTTTTATTGCATACGAGTTTTATTTTTTTTATAATAATAATAATAAAATGAATTGCTACCAAATTGTTTTAATTATTTATTTTGCAGAAGCTCAATATTTAGTAAACCTATATTTCCCGTGTAAATTTTTTCTTTTATTAATAAGTTTTCTTCACATTTTTATCATAGTATGTAATGATGCTATGATGAATTGCAAATATTTTTTAATTTCAATAATAATAATAATAATAATAATAATAATAATAATAATAATAATAATAATAATAATAATTAAAATTAAAAATTAAAAATCTTTGTTTATGAAAAAGTTCTTAACAGTCTACCATTTAAAGATAGAAAGAAATTTGAAATTTATTTTTAAGCGATTTCTTTAGATTTGTTTGCCCCTCCTTTATACATCCAACACATAATGTACCGCCCACCCGTTCATCTAATGGAAAATTTTCAAACTTTTAAATTAAAAAATTTTTTTTGACAAAATACTATTCTTAATTTTGAAATTAAATAATCCTGAGCGATTCTGTGTTGTTTTTCCAAAAAGAGCAAGTTTTTAAAGCCAATTTTTGTATGTTACTCTTAGAATATTCCTTTCCTATATTTATGAACAAAATTTTGTCAAACAGTAAACGTAGAAAATGGACTGTAAGAAATTTGTATGCTAAATATTTTGGCCAAATTTAGTCTATCTTAAATTAAAAATAACTTTTAAAAAGGCCATGTACTCTATGCATTTAAAAATATGCAATGTAATGTAATAAATCAATCTATAAAAATATTTAAAATTTAGGGTTTTTCTTCTCTTTTCTTTTTTTTAAAGTACATGATAGTAATTTTTTTTAATCCTAAAGAAATATATATATATATATATATGCATATATATATAAATATATATACATATGCATATATATATATATATGTATATATATATATATATATATATATATATATATATATATATATATATATATATATATATATATATATATATGTGAGTGTGTGTGTGTGTCTGAATTATTTTGCAAAAGGGATCTAAGTAAGTTATGACAATTAAAGTGATTACTGAAACCGAAAAGGGTCCTTTATTTATTTATTTATTTATTTATTTATTTATTTATTTTTTTTTTTTTTTTGAAGTATAAAACGGAATTATCTTGAGCTATAAGCAATTGTTGTTTCATGACGACTTTTTTCGAGAATCACTTTTGTAATTTCGGTTCCAGATAACTCTTTTGATTGCATTTCGTGAAGGATCCTTTACCATTATCGAAAAAATGGACTATGCTATTCTATTTCATATATTCTAAATAAGATTATCGAGCAATTTACCGTGTTTTTGAATAAGAATGTTTTGATATATACGATTTTGCTAATTATGAATTACACCTATATCTTACCCTATTTTTTTCTTTGTTTACAAATATATATATATATATAGTTTAAAAATTTGTTGTTGTTTATGTTTAATTTCTGAATTGTTCAAAAATTAAATATAAAGTGGCCATAAGTAACAAAGAAAGAAACAAGATGGAGGACTCCAAGCGAATGCTATATCTGCTCCAGGATTTTAATAAATGGAAATTGTGATGAAATTTCAATCCAATCAATTAAAAGCGTTCCAGAATATTTTAATGATTTTATTCCGTTATTCTTTTAACAGCTTTTTTAATTTGGAAGAATTTGAGTATTTATGAATTAAATTTTATATAATTCTATATGAATATTCTATATCTAATTCTATATATTTAAATAATTTTATATGAATAATACTTTAAAAATTGGGGCGGAGCTATCCAGCCTTACCACCTACTGGTGAGAATAAGACCAGTCGATCCAATGGAACTGTTAGAATTCTAATTGTCATGTTTTATAATTATTTTCATATGATTTATTTCGATAAAAATATTTAAAATCTTTTGGTAATGATTGTATATTTTAAAAATATTCACACATTTTATGATTACACAGAAATTCCAGCCATGACATGTTGCAATTCTTGTGAGGTGCTTAAAGTGTTTTTAAATGAAATAATTTTTAACAAATTCTGAGAGTAATTCTAAGATACGTGCATGCTATACAGTAAAAAAAAACGCAGAGTTCCTTTACCCTGTTAAAAACAGTTTATGAACAAAAGTGTGACAATTTATTGACTAATAATTTTAAAATTACTGCTTTTTTAAAACTACCATCTTAACGTACAATTTAGATAAAAACTGACACCAGACAATTCTTAAAAAAAATACAATTCTAATAGTCATACGTAAATTTTATGCTGTTTACGGCATAACTCTGCTAATCACATTAATGAGCTTCATCTTCTTAATGCAGCAGATATAAAAATGAATTAGAAATAGAAATCAAACCAATTTCCAGGATCATCGATTGCAAACAATAATCAGGCAAGAAAATTCATGCTTTGAGCATAGATTATGAAACACCTTCCAATATTTCCTGAAATCTTTAACAAAACTTAGTTATTTAGAAGTAAGGTGTTACTGTGTCTAGCAAAATTATGTATCACAATACTTTTGAACAACTCTGTATTTAATCTGCCACTTTATATACATACTATATAACGGGGGAATTTAGTTTAGCAAGAAAGCGCATGACAATTTTAAATTTCTCTTTCAGCAATTTATACAAATAGATGGACACATACTTGAATATTTTTGTTCACTCCTGTTGTTTATCCAGTACCTGTATTACTCAGGAATATTCTATTTTCATTTATTCCTGAGTATATTCAACTATAAAATCTTTTAAAGTGTCATCTCCCTTTGATGTTCAACAATCTCTAGAATAAACAGAGAAAATAATTAAAAAAAGCCCTCCTAAACGATAATATTTCCACGTGAGTAAAATTTAAAACTTTTATTTTGATTATTATTTTTGAATGATGTACAAAAATAATGTTATAATTTAACCGAAATCATAGTATTTATTTTTGATTTCTATTTCTATATTTGTGATTATTTTGACAAATTACATTAAAAGGTAATATTAATATGAAGACTTAAAAACCTCGGAATACTAATCTTAAAGAATTTGAATTTCGCAACTAGGATAAGACATGTTTAAAATGAACTCGTTTTTCATTTCTTTGAATTCGTTCATTCACAAATTGGAAAGACTATCTTGGTAAGGAGTTCTATCGCAAAAAAATCAGCTAGTTAACAATTAATCGATTAATATTGAACATACATAAAAAAGGTAAAAAAGTATTTACGACATTTTTAAATATTTCAAAACCAGAGTTCTAGATTCTTAATACAAATAATTTTAAAAGAGGTTAACAGCAATCAACGATATCTTATAACAAGAACGACCAATTCAAAAAAGAAATTTGTTAAACACATATTCTTCCCTTTTAATGTAATTTACTGATTTTGTTTTATCAAAAACTATAAATTTCTCATAATATCAAGCTATCAGTATTAAATTACGGATTATATATGAAAAATCTATTAATATGTTTTTGAAACTGCACTCTGCCCTCGCTGTTTTTTTAATTTTTAAACTCCGCCCATCATCATATGATATATATTTATTTAAAACAAAAGCACATTGCAGAAAATCTAGCTACATAAAGTAGGCGGAACATCTTCTTCGCGGTATGATTTGAATACAGACGAAAATTCTATTAATATTATTTGAGAAAAATATGTAATTTTTGAATATTGCAAAAAGGTCTTTTATAAAAGTCATTGCACCGCATTTCATGAATTAAAAATATGTGTTAAGGATACTAAAGAATTAATCCAGGCACTCGTTTTTTTAGAACAGGTGTTGTGGTCGCAAGCCTCAATAACGCAGAACCAAATACAGTGTTCCTATACTTAAACTTTTTCAAGCAGACTTTTTTCATTTCCTCAGAAAAAAAAACCCAATGATATCTGAGTCTGTTTTTGGAAAATTAGCCTCTAAAACAATAGAAAAAACGTTTAATTTCCGTTGGGCATAATTTCAGTCCTGAATTACTTAACAAAAATTGCTGAAAAAATGATAATTTTTAATAACATACGTGCTTAAACATGATTACGCTGTGCAATAACAACTATTTCAAAGTCATAATAAATTTAATTATGCTTTCAATACTTTGCAGTATTAATGATTGGCTTATAGAAAAGAAAAAACAGACAAGAATATTATAAGCATTATCAACAAAATATGCTTTAACTTCCCCGCAATAAATAAATAATTATACTATGTTAAATGCATGTTGTCACACGTAGCACGAAAGATCGATTTCGTTAAAAATCAAAGCTCCATACTGCAAAAAAATATCATGCTACACCCTCCCTATTTGCCCAATGTATTTAACAATTAAGATCTTTGAGGTAAATGGACTTCGTCCCACTATCACCAGGCAGACAAAAAGAAAAGACCAGTACTGGATAGTGGCATTAGCCGCTCCTGTCGAAGCAGATGGAGTGAGTGTTTAAATAAATATTTTGTATTTTTATTTTTCCCTGGGTATATTCAACTATTAAGTTTTCAAATGAGTCATTTGCCTTTTATTGTTCAACATTCTCTAGAATAAACAGAAAAAACAATTAAAAAGGAAACTCTACTAAACGGCAAACTTTCGATATGAGAAAAATTTATTACATTTATATTGTTTATTATTTTTGAATGATGCACATAAATAGTGTTGTATTTTAACCGAAATCATAGTAATTATTTTTGTTTTCTGCATTAAAAGATCATATTAATATTAAGATTGAAAATATTAGAATTCTAACCTTAAAGAATTTGAATTTCTCCAGTAGGGTAAAACGTGTTTAAAATGAAGTCTTTTTCATTTCTTTGAATTCTTTCATTCACAAATTGGAAAGTTTTTGTGCCAGGCTGAACTCATCTTTTGGCTCAAAATTTTCAGCTAGTTGACATTTATCGAATAGTATTTTCAGTATACTTACATAAAAAAAAACAGTGAAAAAAAACGTTATTTTCTAACATTTGAAAACCAGAGTAGTAGATTCTTAATGCAAATAATTTTAAAAGAAATTAACAGCAGTCAACGATAGCTGAGTAAAAAATAAATAAATAAATAAAAAACTGCGAAGCTAAATAGAAATTTCTTAAAAGCATATTCTTGCCTTTTATTATAATTTACTGATTTTGTTTTATCAAAAATTACTTTTTAATAAACTCTAAATATCCCAATGCATCAAGCTATCAATGTGAAATTACGGATTATACGCCAGAAACCTATTAGTATGTTTCAGCATCTGCACTCCGCCCTCGCTGTTTTTTTTATATTTAAGCTCCGCCCATCATAACATGATATGTATTTATTTAACCCATTAACGCCCAGCGTCCTCGTTTGAGGACGGTTACAAAAACAGCAAGAAAGTGATTTTCCCACCAGTAAAGAGGAAGAAAAATGTATACCTTATTTAACGAGACAGAATCCTTGATAAATTTAGATAAAAGTTAATTTGCTTTTAAAAGTGGTGGGAAATACAAAATTTAAATTTTAGCGAAGAAAATAATTCGGGCGTTAATGGGTTAAAATAAGAACAAACTACAGAAAATCCAGGTATATAAAGTAGGCGGGGCACCGTCTTCTGAATACGATTTGAATACAGACATAAATTGTATTAATATTACTCGAGAAAAATTTTACATTTGAATATTGCAAAACGATCTATAAAAAAATCATTACACTGCATTTCATGAATTAAAAATATGTCAACGTCTTAAGGATACTAAAGAATTATTATTTGAGAGTTTTTATAATATATTTCAGTGAAAAATTGTGCAAAAAACGATCGTATATATCCTAAAAAATCCCATACCTAATTCTGTATAAAAGAATAAGTTTTTTTTTTGGGGGGGGGAGGGGGTATGCCATAAGGAAAACATATCTTCACGCGGTTCAATTGAGAAAATTATTTCAAGTTTCTGTTGGACATAATGTCAGTCCTGAATTACATAATAAAAAATGGTGAAAAAAAATTAAATCATATACTTACTTTAAAGTGTTTACACTGTACAAGACCAAATTTTTTAATGATATAATAAATTAATTATGTTTTTACGATTTGCAGAATTAATGACTACTTTATGCAAAAATAAGTAAGGAACTAAATAAACAAAGTCAAGGAGTATTAATAAAATATGTATTAACTGCAGCTTAATAATAATTAGAAAAAAACATATTCCTTGACCTTAAATGCATGTTATCGCACGTAACACTTAATAGATCATAATAGTATCACAAAATATCAATTTCGCCACAGATGAGAGCCCCAACATTGCAAAACAAACATCATGCTCCCGATTTGTTCAAGGCAATTAACAAGTAAGATATTTGAGGTGAAAGGGCGTAAGGTGATTTATTGCCGGAGGGGGAAACTCAAGTCTTGTGAAACCCCATCGATCACGGCGGCCATTAACCTCTTCGCTACTGGCGATTATTACAGTATTTTTAATTATTATTTCTACTCTCGTTTGACTTCAGAGTGAGATTTTTGTTTTATTTTCATTAGCTCGAATCTTAGAATTCGAAACAAATTATTCTTATATCGAAATTTCATTTATATTTGAGTATCATTAATAAAATGGGACAAAACTGATGTACCCATTTGGGTACTCAGGGACTGAAGAGATTAATGTGGCAGCCGTTCATGAATCGTCTTAAGGTAGCTTTTCTACACGCGGGTAAATTCGGCTTTTGTTACGTTTATCTTTTTCTCATCATATTTTATGATGTGAGTGTTTAAATAAACATTCTGTATTTTCATTCGTTCATTCCTGAGTATAACTACTAAATCTTGAAAGGCGTCATTTCCCTTTGATGTTCAAAATTCTCTACAATAAACGGAGAAAATAATTTATAAAATAGTCCTAAATTATAAACTTTCAATTTGAGCACAATTTAATCCTTTTATTTTGTTTATTATTTTTGAATACTGTACAAAATTAGTTTTATAAATTAATCGAAATTAAAATATTTATTTCTGCTTTCTAGATTTTATTTTGAAAAACAAAATTAAAAGATCATATTAATATTCATGCTTAAAAACCTCGGATTTCTAACCTTAAAGAATTTGAATGTCTGGAGTAGGATAAGACATGTTTAAAACGAAGTCTTTTTTTCTTCCTTTGAATTAATAATTCACAAATTATAAAGTTTTTGTGTCACCTACAGAAAAGAAAAACAAACAGTTAAGGTTATTTTCTAACATTTCAGTATCAGTGTCGATGACTGAAGGTATGTCCTAATTTTTTAGTTCTGACCAAATATATACATATATATATATATATATATATATACGAATTTTTTTTAAATAAATAATTTAAAAAAATGAATTGCTACCAAATGCTTTTAATTATTTATTTTGCAGAAGTTCAGTGTTTAGTGAACGTACATTCCGTGTGTAAAATTTTTCTTTTATTAATAAATTTTCGTCACATGAGATTTAATAATACTATGCAATGATGCTGGGTTGGATTTCAAATTTTTTTTTAGTATCCAAAAATGTTCTTTCGAGATTAAAAATAGATAAATAAATAAAAATAAAAAATGAAAAATAAAAATAAAAACAAATTTGAAATTTATTTTTAAGTGATTTATTCGATTTGTTTACCCCTTCCTTATATACTAAACACATTATATACCGCCCACCCATTCATCTAATGGGCAATTTTCCAATTTTCTAATTTGAAATTTTTTTTTATTTTTTGTCAAAAGATTTTATTTATTAGATTTATTCTGAAATTGAATCATACTGAGCGATTTTATGTTGTTTTTCTAAAAGGAGCAAGTTTTTAGAGTTAATTTATGCATGTTGCTATAAGAACACTCCTTGTCCATATTTATTAATAAAATTTTGTCAAACAGTAAATGCAGAAAATGGACTGTTCGAAATGATTAAGCCAAATTTTTTTGGTCAAATTTAATTTTTTTCAAATTAAAAATAGCTTTAAAAAATGCTATGCATTCTATGCATTTAAAAAATATAATGCGATGTAATAAATCAATGTGTAAATATATTATATATGTAGCATTATTGAATTATTAAAGATGTCGTGCGTTATCGAGAGTCTTATTCCATTGGTCTTGTTATTATTATTATTATTATTATTATTATTATTATTATTATTATTATTATTATTATTATTATTATTATTATTATTATTAAAATTGTTTATCAAAAGCTTAAAATTATTTATCATTCAATTTTCAATGTAAGTGTGGCACGCCTTTCGAAATCTGATTGAAGTATTATTTTGAAAATGGGGGCGGAGTCTTTCATTCTTTGCACCGAAATTTTAAAACAAATAACGTAATAAAAAGACAAAGTTGAACGGACGGCCACGTATATTTTTAAACAAACGGTTTAAAAATATATAAATCATCAAGCTAGCATTCAGGTATGACGGTGTTATTCATGTCGAGGTATAGCTGAGTTTTATTTTGTTTTTCTTATATGGTCGCAATTTATTTTTCGAGGGGGAGGGGGCAATTTTATGTTTTTTTCAGTAAGTGATATCAGAGGATTAAATTGATAAAGCTTTCTTGGGATGAAGGTTCATTAAATCTGCTACTGAATGCTATATTAAGTTTAAACTTGAATAATAAGAAAGTTTTTTCCACTCATACCAGTAAATTTATAGAATAATATGTTATTGTTTGTAAATGCTGGTCGAGTTACTATTCTTACTTAGGCGTGAGATTTCAAAAGCGAGTGAGCGCCCTTACCGGCATTAAGATCTCCTCGCAATATTTACAATATACGGTAAAACTCGTAGCTTTAGATAAGGCTGCGGGCAAACAGCACTGCTCTCAATTACACTAAAAGAGCAATAAATCTATCTTTGTTTCCGAACGGAACAAAGGTGAAACCTGTTTTAATGATTTTTGAAAGACTGACCGTACCGAATTGACAAAGGAAGGGAAAGTTTATCTCTCCCCACCCCCCATCTTCAGTCGTAAGGCTCGGAGCGAACAGTACTAGTTTTTATTACACTAGAGGAGCAATCAATCAATCGTTGTTGACCAAACGAAACAAGGGTAAAATCTCTTTAAATGATTTTTGAGTACTGACCCTCCCAAATTTACAAAGGAAGGGGAACTTTTATCTCCCCACATCTACAGTCGTAAAACTGTCAACTGACTTCGTATTGAATTTCTCTCTTGAAGTTCGGATTCAGTGCACTAAAAGAACAAAAGCGCCGACACGAAAGATCAAAGATAGCGCAAGAAGTTAGTGCTATGTGCCTAGACCTTAAAGCTATCAACTGATTTCGAGTTCGATTTCTCTTTTGAAGTTCAGATTCAGTGCACTGAAAAAGCAATTTGTACATCAAAGCACCGACACGAAAGATAAAAAATAGCGACGCCTGACATCAAGAACTTAGTGCTATGTGGCCGGTCCTTTAAAAGCAAAGATGCCATTATTTTCTACAATCTTGAATATTTCAGATGAACACATATAACGGCCTCATTATTAAAAAATATTTGCAATATACATATATTCCATTGCAATTCTATATTAATTAATTGATTAACAATCGTGCAGAAATAATCTATTCTTTGAAAAAAATATTTCGTTATGAGTTGATTGCCGGATACTGGGGAAATTGCCTATTGTCTTAATATTGAGTAAACATTTTTTTAATTATGTTCTTTTATACTATAATAATTCCTAGCCTAAAATTCAAATGTTTGATTTAATAATTTCTGTTGTTTTTTATTTTTTTTTTCTAAACATGATAAAAATCTATTATTATTATTTTGCTACTATTTTTATTACTATTATTATATTACTATTATTGTTATAGTGAGCACCCTTACTGTTATTATGATCGCCTCGCAATATTTACAGCATACAGTGAAGCTCGCACCTTTAAATAAAGAGCATTAATCCCAACATCTCTCAGTTATTCCGGGAGTCTGATCCAAGGCAAACAAGTTCGAAACCGGAAAGTTTTTATGAGAAAACGTGTCTTCTCTCAACATGGTACTTATTTGATTTCATTTTAAAATTGTTTATTATATGATCGGACAGACACCCCCCCCCCCTCCAAGATCAAATCCCATAGTTGGGGAAAATAAAAACTGTCACTACTATCCTTTTAGTTCCGCGTATCATTGGGAAATGTCTTCTACGACTTGTTGAATTACGAAAATATTATTTAAAGCGCTTATTGAAATGGACTGAGTAATTTCAACATCTATTTTTATACAGACCTGATATTTCTTTCGGACATAATAAAAATACTAACATACACTTAAAAAAAGGAAAAAAAAAAAAAGAAAAGAAACCTAAAGTTTAAATATATTTATATATTCGATTATTACATTACAATGGATATTTTTAAATGCATAGAATACATGGTATTTTTTAAAATTATTTTTTATTTTAAATAAATTAAATTTATCCAAAATATTTAACATAATAATTTCGTACAGTCCATTTTGTGCGTTTACTGTTTAACAAAATTTTATTAATAAATATAGGCAGGGAATATTCTTACAGTAACATACATAGATTAACTCGAAAATTTTGCTCCTTTTGGAAAAACAACATAGAATCCATCTGGATTCTATGTTGTTATCATTTGAGAATAAAAAATAGTCCTTTGTCGAGGAAAAAAAATCTGAAAATGCATTAAAAGGATTAAGAATGGAGTCCGGCACTATTGAGGGCACCGTTTGTCCCCACACAGAAGTGCGTCTGGGGAAAACACGTCATCTAAAAATAGATATTTGAAAACAATTCGCCTTTGAAGTTCAGATTCTTTCTTATAAACAGTGCAAAAGGGGAGGAAATCAATACTCTGTACTTCCCTCACTCAACGTGCACCTGTGGTCCTTAAGATAATTTTCGGAGTTCGCAGTAAAATCAGAAAAATATTTGTATTTTTTCCATTTTGATTAATAATAACAATTAATAATCTAAAGACTAGTTCTGTTTGAGAAATTTTAGTTTTGAAAATTTTAATTGCAGCAGACACTGATGTTTACGGTGTAATTGTTATTGTTGTTAGTATTCTTTTCAAAACAAGAATACTTCAATTAAAAATTAAATTATTCGATCGATTAAATTAAAAAATCTGCAATATATTGGAAGCAACAATTTTCCATACTTGTATCTCAAATGAACCGTGTAAAGATATGGTTTCCCCACGGTATAAAAAAATTGGTTTTACATAAGGAAGTATGTGTATGTTTTTAAATCTTTAAGAATATATATTATCGTTTTTTGAATAATTTTTCACTGAAATGAATAGTAAAAAAAAACTATCAGATAATAATTAATTAGTATTCTGAAAACATATTTTTAATTCATGAAATGTGGG
The DNA here is from genome assembly GCA_964019185.1 of Maratus speculifer. Taxonomy (NCBI): domain Eukaryota; kingdom Metazoa; phylum Arthropoda; class Arachnida; order Araneae; family Salticidae; genus Maratus; species Maratus speculifer. The sequence goes on from OZ025302.1 coordinate 27,831,442, forward strand.
TGCAATGATTTTTAAAATAAGAGCTTTTTACAATATTCAAAAATTAAATATTTTTCTCAAATAATATTAATACAATTTACATCTGTATTCAAATGATACCACGAAGACGATGCTCCGCCTACTTTATACAGCTGGATTTTCTGTACTGTGCTTTTATTCTGAATAAATACAATATTATATGATAATGGGCGGAGTTTAAAAATAAGAAAACAGCGAGGGTGGAGTAAAGATGTAAAAACATATTAACAGGTTTTTGGCGTATAATCCGTAATTTAAAACTGATAGCTTGATACATTGGGAAATTTAGTGTTAACTCGAGAGTAATTTTTGATAAAACAAAATCAATAAATTATCATTTAAATAATTTTTTGATAAAACAAAGTCAATAAAAGTCATGAATATGCTTTTAACAAATTTCTTTTTTGACATCGCCGATTATTTATTTATTTATTTATTTAGTTAGTTTTTTTTTTTTAATCAGATATTGTTGACTGTTGCTGACCTCTTTTAAAATTATTTGCATTAAGAATCTACGACTTTGGTTTTGAAATATTTGAAAATGTCGTAAATACTTTTCTACCTTCTTTTATGTATGTTCAATATTATTCTATAAATTGTTAGCTAGCTGAATTTTTTATGCACAAAGAATAGTTTCAGCATGGCACAAAAACCAAATTGTGAATGAACGAATTCAAAGAAACGAAAAACGACTTCATTCTAAACATGTCTTATCTTACTTGAGAAATTCACAGTCTTTAAGCTTAGAAGTCTAATACTTCCAGTCTTAATATTAATATTATCTTTTAATGTTATTTGTAAATTGTAGAAAACAAAAATAAATACTATGATTTTGCTTTCCGTTAATATTATACAATACATACACTTTAAATTAAGTATATTATTTAAAATTATATGTTTTTTTTTCAGCAATTCTTGTTATGTAATAGAACTGACACTATGTCCGTCAGAAAATAAAATAAACATTTTCACTAATATTTTAGGGTATAATTTTCCAAAAACAGACTCAGATGTAAATAATTCATCATATGTTTATTTTCGTGTCATATTCCATAACTAAATTGACAGTTGACATTAAATTGTTTTTTTTTAATTTTAAGAATTTTAAAGCTTTAGGCTAATGTATGCGCAAAGTGCGTAAGAGGGGTGTGTGTGTCAGGTTAGAGTAATTTATAGCTTATGTATGCATTTCAGCCTTGTTCCTACGTGCAGGTATTCAGCCGTAACTAAAATAACTATAATAGAATATTTATTACCTGAATAATCAAATTTTGGACGTAAAATTGTTAACATTATTTTATAACTTAAATTTATAAAAAATATTTTTTCGGGTCTAATGTAATATACAGCAACAACAAACCTGGAAAATATATCACCAAAATTATAAGAAAAGAGCAAATATAAAGTGTAGAACATCCTCGATTAAGCATGAACTAGTGTCTAACATGTTAATATAACTTTACAATACAAATTAAGAAATGTAAATAGAAGCTTGATAATACTAAAGATAAATAGACACGTATTTCAGCGTATTGAATTTTGAGTTTAAAGTTTTATTTATCTTCAAACCACTTTTTAGTGTTTTTTTCTGAGTGAATTTGGGCTTTGTCTTGTTGAAAATTCTATAAAAGTTTGTAAATTTTCATTCCAGATCAACAAATAGCAATCTAACATGCAAATAAAGGTATACCTATTTTATTTATTCATGTAGAAAAGCAATTATAAGCTTACCTGCTGAAGAAAAAGTATCCCAAATCATTAGGGAATCTCCATCTAATTGACGCGCAGAAAACACTGCTTTTCCATTTCGAAGGCCATGCAAATATGAATGAATACCATCTGCAATATTGAAATTAAACTTCTTTTCAGCTCTGTAAATAACTTTAGACCAATTCGTTTGCTACTTCATGTGTTTCTCTGCAAACAGAAAGCGGGATTTTTTATTGTCAGATGTTCCGACATTTTTATTGTTTTTCGTACGATCGATATTGATGCTAGCGTGTTTATCTTTCTTCAAAATTCGTTTGCTGTCATTCTTTTACATGGAACCGTGCGAATAATCAAATTTTCGGATGATTTCGAATGAATTTTTTGGCCTCCCTGTAGATTTTGTTGTAACATAAATAGCTGAATTCTCTAAGAAATTAAAAACGGCAGTCCTTGAAATATTATTTTCATCAGAAACTCTCTAAAATTATATTCCGATATTATTATAAGATAGAATTCGACCTTTTTTGAAGTCACAAAGCATTTTGACACACCCTATTATCCAAATATTTTGAGAACTAAACGAATGTGCTTAGAATCTCTTTTAAATGCGTTTCGAAGACATATATGCTATATCCGCCTATCATGTTCCGCGGTTTTTATAAATATTCACATCGTTCTTATTATTTTGCTCCTATATAAATTTAACAAAATACATGTTTTAAATAAGTAAAAAAATGTAAATACGCAATTTTTTATAATGACTTCTTTAATATTAATTGCAACGACATGTATTTAATTTTTACACAAAAAGTACGCATTTTCATTGGGAAAGTGAACAATTTCTTTGATTTCGCATCGCTCTTATCATTTTGCGCTTTATAAATATGCTTCACTGCATTTAGAGTGTTGTTTGCTTTGCAATATGGCGATTTCATCTTTAGCGAAATTGATCACTTGCTTTACGTTTGATAACACGCATTTAAAATTGAGGAATATGCTTTTTTTTCTAAATTATTATTAAGTCGAAGTTACAACATTATTTTGTTGATAGTGCTTGCAATATGCTTGACATTTTTTTTTTCTGTATAAAACAGTCATTACTTCTGCAAATTGTTAAAAGCATAATTAAATTTATTATATCATTGAATAATTGTTACTGAACTATGTAAACACTTTAAAGTATTCTATTATATAAAATTATCATTTCTTTCTCAGAATTTTTTTTATGAATCTCGGGAATGGCATTATGTCCAACAGAAACTTAAATAAAAGTTATCACTATTTTTTTAGCAGATAGTTTTCAAAAATAGACTCCAATATGAGTTTTTCCGGACATAATAAAAAATCATGCATTAAAAGCTTTAAGTATGGGGCAGTCTTATTTAGTTTGGCAAAATTGTAATTTCGCAAATTACAGCGACTTGTTGGAAAATGATACTTTCAAAGACTAAAATTTTAAAACCTTATAAATAAATTATATACTTAAATTAATAATAATAATAAGCATCATTTTTATGATGATCATAACGAGTCATATATTACGTATGCATTAAACATTAATATTCCTAAATCATTGATAAATAACAGTAGCTTATATATATATATACAACATCAACTCTTTAAAATGTGCATTTGTTTGATCATTTTTCATCATGCCCTAAAGAATTTTTACTGTACCGCGATTCATGAAAAATGTTATTTCTCTTATTCCTACTGCGAATGCAGCAGATCTTTTAAACAATGAAATCATATCTTCCAGTAAAGTAACTGCTTTTTAAGATAAATTTTAAGTATTCTCTGGTTAAAGTTGTAATTTAAATGTGCATTACTTTAGTAGTCAATGAACTGATACACTTTATTTATAACACTGTTTTCTACAAAATATAGGAATTTTTCTCCACGTTTTATATAGAGTATACATGCATGAATATAGATACAGCTTTCGAGATTTTATTAGAAATTATTTCACTCAAAAGCACTTTAAGCACCGCACAAATTCTGCAACATGTAATATTCTCGAATTATTATATAATCCTAAAATGTGCGTCTATTTATAAAATATACAATCATTACCAAAAGGTTTTAAATATTTTTATCGAAATAAACCTTTATAAAATAGTTATAAAACAGGACAGTGAGAATTCTATCAGTTTCATTTGATTGACTGGTCTTATTCACATCAGTAGGTGGAAACGCTGGGTAGCTCCGCCCCTGTTTTCAAAATAATATTTTCAGCAGCTTTCGGAAGACGTTCCACAATTTCAAAATGAAGTGAAATAAAATTTTCATACAGAAATAATCAAATGCTTCCAAATTAAAAAAAAAAAAGTATCTAAAATAATAACGGAATAAAATCTTTACAATATTTTAAAACGCTTTTAATAAATTGGATAGAACTTTAATCAAAATTCCCTTCATAGATGTAGTATTCGCCAGGAGTCCTCCATCTTATTTCTTTGTTGGTTACTTATGGCCACTTTATATTTAATTTTTAAACGATTCAGAAATTAAATATAAACAGCAACAAAATTTTAAGCAGAAAGTCATTATTTGTAAAAAAGGAAAGAAAAATAGGTGTGTGTAGAGGAGGAATTCATAATTAGCAAACTGTAAATACACAAATTTTAAAAAAGTTAAACAAATGAAATATTAAGATTAAAGTATGTATATTCCGAAATTACAGTCATAAAGTTTTCCGATATTATACATTTAACCCTTTCCAGCACACTGTGCCCAGTACCCAGCACAGCCAATTTTAATTCCAAATTTGGTAACGACGCCATTAATCTTTTAATAAAATTTTGCTTTTAAAATGAAAGCTTAAATTAAAGAATTCTTATTTTTTTAAAATGTTGTTTGTAAATTCTTGTGTCATTTGATAATTTCTAATTTTACTATTAAACTTATACTATTAAACTTGAATAGGAAAAAAATGTAATTTTTTTTCTTTATTTTGCAATAGCATAATAATTTTTCGTAGATTCTGAACGCAATTTCTTGCCCCTGAAAGGTTTAACTAAATTCCACGTTCTTAATTATAAATGTTCTTATGAAGGATCATCATCATTAGAGGATTGGACATACATTCGAGTATATTTTTGCATTTGCCTGCTCATGAAAAAAGCATAAAATTTCATAAGAATTTGGATGGTATTCAGCGAAGTCTAAGCTTATATTAACATAGATCAGTTTAGAAAATATTTTTTTATAATATGTAAAATCGAAATACTCCTTAAATAATGAAAAACTGTTTGTGTGTGGGGAAAGAGATTGGAGGTATGGTTTCTACTGTCAGTGTTATGGAATTTCACAGACCGACAGATATTTGTCGTAACGAATTAAGTATATATTTATCAGTATATACTGAATTATTCATTACTAATGAAGTATTTTATCTTTTACACCAGAAAAGTTTTTAAAAAAATCTGTTTATTAGTTTGATTGCGTTTTCTACGTATATCGATTTCTTTATTTTTTTCTATTATATTAACAAGAAGCAATTGTTTCTTGAATCATAATTATCGATATTGTGTTGGAATAGTAATCTAAAAGTGTAGAAAAATACGCCGTAGGGTTGGGCATTTCGATTCATTTTGAGGAGTCGACTCTGACTCGATTCACTTGGTTAATGAGTCGAGATAGTGAGTCGACTCCCGACTCACTTACGATTGGTTGGTTGGTTGTAAAAATGATGCAATTTCATATCTTCTATCACGCATATCTCACAAAAGAGATTCTTTAAATGTATGCTCGAATTATTTTGCTTTAGTTTTTAGATAAAAGATATATTTTTGTGGTAAGAGCCGACATTTTCAGTCATGTACCGGCCCAGAACGTATAAAAAAGAATGACCTGGTTGGTAAAAAACATAAATGTTCGGCCAACTTGCTTCGTGCAGAACAGTTATTAACCCGACAAGAAAAAAGTTAAAATCTTCTTCTTAGCCTGATCCGGCATAGTTAAATTTGTAGAAAACATGGATTTTTCCGCTTGAGAAGTTCTAATCAAAAATTAATATTTTAGATTTTTTTTTATGTTTATAATCTTTATTTTTAAAGAAGAACCCTATGCTATGATATTCATTTTTTAATTAATGTTAATTAGTATGTAAATGTTTCAGTTGATATTAATATTGTTGATCCACATATTATGTGCTACTCTACGCATTAGAGGCTTAAAAATCTGAAAAATGCTACAAAGTAAAATCCTCCAAGACGGAATAACATAAAATAAAAATTCGCTACAGACGAGTTACCTTCCGAGCGCTACGAGAAAAAAAGGTTTGACCCGAACCAGTCTTTTAGTAAAAAGTAAGTCTCGAGCTCGGCTTGGGAGAATGCAATGATAAGGCCCAATCCGAAGCTTGTAAAATAAAGTAAGGCCCGACCCGAGTGCAGCTAAAAATAGGCCGGAGCTTCGAGCCAGGATCCGGCAATCACAGCGTTTAAAATTATTAGACTGTTTTCTTTCCTTTTTTTCCTTTCTTTTTTTTTGAGGAGGAGGGGGGGGGGTTCTTTACTTAAAAATTTAAAACGGATACTTAAGTTCATTATGTTTTTATATTTATAAATTATTAGTTATTCACAAATATACCCCCCCCCCCCAAAAAAAAAGAGAAATATTAGAGAACTTAGAGATTATTAGAGAATATTAGAGAAATTAAACTAATTAAGTTAATTGGTTTTAAAAAAATTTTTCTAATATGTATGCGTTTACATATATGTCGTGTTGGTTATGTTGGAAATATATCGTATCATCGAATTAAAAAGAAATTAATTACTTTACGTTTAGATTCTCTAGAAAATATAATGCAAAAAATATATCTCCCCCCTCCCCGGTCTAGTCTATTTCTGAATTTATTAAAACTAAAATTATGAAAAAAAGGGGACAACATTAGTTTATTCGAATTTTGTTGGAAAATAATGGCGAGTATCCTGAGTCTCATTGTTTTGTAGAAAATTGCATTTTTCGTTTCACATAAGCTTTATATTGCAGGGCTCAATGCCAGCATGTTTTAATGTATAATTATAAAATTGATAGCCTGACTATTGAGAGGATTTCGAATCAAATAACGTTTTCCATTTGTTTAATAAAAGAACTGCTAATCAAACTAAATACGAAAAAGAAAAAACGGAGCTGTTGTAGTCTGTTTGAAGAGGTGAAGAGACATTAGAAAATTTAAGATTCAATTCTAGAAAAAAAATTCAGCATTGACATAATTTCTGATACATTTTTATTTAGAACTTTAAAAATTGACAGGCAGCTATAGAGGAGATGAAAAATCAAACAGCATTTCCATTTTTTAATAAATGCATTACATATGAAGAAAAAATGTATTCTTGTCATGAAACGACAGTTTTTTCTCTTTTCCCTTGCAATATAAACTTCAATTTTAAGAGTAATTTTCTAATGTATTTTGCCAAAAATTGGAAAGCGCCAATCAATTACATAATTTCTGAATAAGAAAACTTTTCAATTTAACGAGTTTTTTTTTTTTTTTTTTTTTTTTTTTTTTTTTTTTTTTTTTTTTTTTTTCAACTAAAAATGAATTCAGAAATGTGTAAGAAAGTAGCTTTTTTGAATTTAAGAACAGATTTAATAAATTCAGAAAAATATTTTCAGAAATCTACTTAATATTATACAGCTTTAAAAGCTACGACATTTTTAACCCTCTTTTTTTTTCTTTTATTCCAAATTACACTATTTTTTTTTTAACGAATGTTGAAGAGTCTAAAAATCTAAGTAAACGATAACATTGCTGCTGATATTGTGTATTTTCTGTCTTGCGAATACATACTAAATTAAAATATTGCTCATGAATGTGCATAAAATATTCTTGAGAAAATTTTTGTATGCTAAGAAAAATCGGATTTTTTTGTAGAAATTGAACCGGGCCGGGTAATTTTACTAATTTATTTATTTGTACGGGTCGGGACCGGATAGAACTTTTTATTTTTCATTAGCCTAGGGTAGCTTTCGCTTGTACCGGGCCTGGTTGGATCTGTGAGCTCCTCTAAATAAATTATGAATATTTGCAAATTTTCTGTAATTTTAATAAATTTTATTTTGCAAATCTATCAAAATATTCAGTGTCTGGGACATAATTTACCCCTTATGCGATCATAAAAAAGCGACGGGGAGACTAATTTTTTAATTTTTTTCCCTCATATTTACAATTTTTATAATTGACTTCCTTTTGAAATTCTATTTATAAAATCATGATATTATACTGAATAACTGCCAGGTTTTATGTTTTTATCCTACCACTATTTAAAAAATAATAATAATAAATAAATAAAAATGTATTTTAAAATCATCGGAAATTTAGGAAAACAAGCAAATTCCCTTCATAAAAAATAACTTTAAAAAATAAGCGTAAAATTTGACATCTATGACATTGTGATCCCCTCTCCTCCCGATTGACACTCAAAACTTGCGCTACAAAAAAAAAAAAAAAAAAAAAAAAAAAAAAAAAAAAAAAATATATATATATATATATATATATATATATATATATAAATAAATAAATAAATAAATAAAAATAAAAATAAAATAAAAATAAAATAAATAAATAAATAAAAATAAAATAAATAAATAAATAAAAATAAAATAAAAATAAAAATAAAAAAATAAATAAATAAATAAAATAAAATAAACAGGAAATATTATTCGAATCTAGTTTGAAAAAAGGAATATTTAAAAAAGTCGACCATCTAAACTTTAAAAAATTATATGAAAATTATATCCATTTTTACATTATCCGCAAACATTTATCATTTATAAATATATATATATATATATATTAAAAGAATATATTCGTAATGAAATGAAGGACAACACTTTATCTAAATACATCAATCATAAAATAAACTCATAAAACTTTTTAGCAGTGGTGAATTCGGAAAGTGGCCCGATGGGGTCAGGCATTCCCGCGGAACAATGAGCCCCCCCCCCCCTGAAATATCAGGCATTTTGTGTTTTAAATGGTAAAATAGTGCAATCTTTACCCAAAAAATCTTCACCCAAAGTTCTTTATAACATCCACCTGCACCCACAGATATCTCCTCTCGAAAAAAATGTCTTAATTTAAGTTCACTGTTTTTTAAACAATTTGCTATTAAAGTAAAATTTTATTTCTCTCTCTTCAACTTTTTTTTCTATATTGCATCAGATAAAGGCAGTTGAAAATATTTCCCTAACCAGTTCTACTTTCTTTTGGCAAAAAATACAAACATAATATCTGCTTTGTTTGATCGTTCGATCTTTCCTCAATACGGAAATAGGCACAAGCTTATCATAAATTCAATTAACCTTCCCAGAAATATCCTGCTGAACGCCCCTTTTTCCATAAATTCAATTAATCTTTCCAGAAATAACCAGCGGAACGCCCTTTTTTCTCTGCCCCTCCCACTCTTTTCATTCATTCGGTATCTTCCTAATTACACGTGAAATGCACATCTACACTGCCTCCGCTTTTCCCAAAATCCCCAACCGCAATATAAAGTCAAACCAAGACATTTGTTTTCTGCTAAAAAGCCCAGCGCGGATTCGAAGAGTCGAAATCTGCTACCGAGTCGAAAGAGTGGTTTTCAAGGAGTGGAAGAATCGAAGAGTCGATGACTTTTCGGCTCTTCGACTCCGAATCCCAAACTGAGTTGAAATGAAAGTTCGACTCTTTTGAGTCGACCCGCTAGCCAGATAGGAGTCGATAGTTCGATTCACTTGTAAGGAGTCGAGATTTAGAGTCGACTCCTCGACTCCTCGGCCAACTCTAATACGCCGAGCAATGATATCACAGTGAGTAAACAGTCTTATCTTTTTATACCTTTTTCAGCCTTTATCATCGATATACTTTAAATTTAATTCCATATCTTTACCAGGGCGCTTTTTGTTTAGTCATTTCCTTCGCGTATTTCCATAGATTTCTTCCATTATCGCAGACGATCTGTTCTCCTTCTCGGCGGCGTGTATTCTGATAACGTCACAGCGTCTGGTGGCTCCTCCCTCATGTATTCACTCCGCCTCCTCATGCCGTGATCGTAACACAGAGGCGGGAGAGGTTTCTCTCTTATAAGTGCTAACAAAAAATTAGAAGTAATTCTTTTAAATGTACTTTTTGGATTCGTTACATAAAATATTGACGAAACTTTTGAATTTCTAATTAATTAAAACATTAAGTTTTTACTTTCCCATTATAGGGTACATTTTTCAATCGTTTTGGAAAAGAAAAAAAAAAAAGACGGATTTACACGTCTTAAACTCTGGCGATTACGAAAAACATATTTTTAGAAAAAACAAATTGCCGTCCGTATGTCATGTGTCTGTAAACGGTCTGTCTTCCGAACAAATTGAGATTGAAACTTCAAATTTGGTATTATTTAGTATGTAAGAATGGGAAAATGCCTATTTAATATCAATAACCTTGATTATCCGTTATTTTTTCTTTTTTTTCTTTGGATTCTCAAAATATCTGTTCTGATAAAAAATGTATAAATATTTTTTACTTTTTTTATTTTAAGGAATGAATGTAAAATGCAATAAAAAAAGATAAATCTTGCATAAAAAAGTCGATCGGATAAATAGTTGTCGAGACATTTGTAATCCTATTTTTCATGACAGTGCAACGCAATAAACTGTTAGCGTAATTATCATTTTTAGAAATTCCAGTTTCATTAAAACATATGTTTAATTCATGAAACAAGGAGCAAAGCAATAAGGGTAAGCAAAGCAAAGGTGCAATATTCAAAAAATAGATATTTTTCTGAAATAATATTAATACAATTTATGTCCATGTTCAAATCGTACCATGAACACGATGTTCCATCTACTTTATGTAGCTAGATTTTCTGCAGTGTGCTTTTATTTTGAATAAATACATTATCAAATGATGTTGGGCGGAGTTTAAAAATAAACAAACAGCGAGGGCGGAGTAGAGATGTAAAAACATATTAATAGGTGTCTGCCGCAATTTAATACTGATAGTTAATACTTTGGGAAATTTAGAGTTTATTATTTAATAATTTTTGTTAAAACAAATCAGTAAATTATATAAAAGGCAAGAATATGCTTTAAAGAAATTTCTTATTTGGCATCGCCGTTTATTTTTCGCACATAATGTTGACTGCTGTTAACTTCTTTCAACAATATTTATAATAATAATGATCTATAATAATAATGATAATAACAAAAAAAAAAAAAAAAACTTGATTTAAGAGGGAACAAAACTGGAATAAAGATCTAATTTTCTTCAATTTGGGAGAATTTCTCGCGATTATTATGATTAATACTTATAAGATATGTATTATAATTTTTACATAGGATCAGGATATTTTATTTTTGTAACAGATCTTTCCATCTAACATTTTTTATTTCATACATTGTGCTTAGTACTATACTTCATATGGAGTTTAATTACAATAAATTCTATGTTATGCATATAATAAAGAATTTTCTGACAAATGTATGAAATATGAATAACACAATAGAGATTTTAATTAAAAACGATTTTCTCAAACGCTACTTTCACGTAGATACAGATGGAAACGGATCACTTTGAATTTTATCTTTTAAAATTTTTGTTTTATAATATTATTAAATGGATGATATTGCAAGCTATTGAAAATATTATAAATATTCCCATAAATATTGTGAAAACTTGCTTCAGTTATAGTTTAAATGGCTTTTTTTAGTTTGGAAGCATTTTATGATTTATAAATGCTTTTATTTTATTAACATAGTTTATCAAAGATTTTATTTTATTTTTCTTTTTTTTTCCTTACAATGTAAGTGTGAAACAAACGCCTTTCGAAACCTAATAGAAACATTAATTTTTAAAATAGGGGTGCAGTTATACAGTCATATAATAATGATAATTTAGCAGATCTTCATCCATCAACTGGGATAGTCAAAATGGTGGCTCAAAAGCTTTGTATTTATCTTAATATGCCTTTATAGTCTGTTTTATTTTATTGTTTTAAGTGGATTTCGAACCTTTCTATAAATATATTTTACCCTTTTTGATAGATTTTATGGCATGCATATTTTTTCATGAAATTGTATTTAGGCATGTTGTATTTTTGAAGTGCTCGAAGCGCCTACGTGTGCCATAATTTAACATATGGGTTAGTGTAAATTTTTTTAAATACATACATATAAAACACTGAGGAAGGTTCATTTATGCTGAAAGAGCTTGCAAATAGAAACTAATAACATTGTATATTAAATAATTGCGCCGCACCTGATGAATTAGACAGCACAGTTCCGTAAGGGCGAAATTTAAGAATTATCCATATTATCTGAAAAAATGAGAAAGCGAGGAAAAAGCGATGGAAGTAAAAAAATATGTTATTTGAATTGAAATAGATCAAATCGGATTTTGTGTATTTTGCATAAAATTTCTTTTCTTCATTTAGTCAATGGTTGAATATACTATTTAGACAGTTGTTGAATGTGATCTTTTCTAAGAGACTAGTGTAATTTTTAATTTAATATAGATATTTTATATATATATATTTTTTTATCTGATGGAATTAATTTATATAAGGTTACAGGAAGAAGATATTTGTTGTATTTTAAAAAATTAAGAGTTATATATTAAATTCTCAAAGAATAACAGATTTTCCATTTCTTTCACACGGAAGAAACCTATTTCTGTTTTTTTCCACACATGAATTTTAAGAATTTCTATAGTAGAAGAAACTTGCAAATATTGGTTTATGGGATAAAAGCTAATTAAACATGCTATTGAATGGTATTAATAGAAGCTAAAGTTAACATTAAAAAATTTTTTATTAACTCATACCAGTAAATTCATTTAATAATATTTTATCGTATTTAAACTCAATTTTTGTGTGAATGTACATAATGAGGACTAATTCCATGCATATTTATTTCAAAAGGTTACATGGAAAAATGAATTTTTTATAATATTTTAAAGAACACATTACAAGAGTTAGGCTTAGCTTCGCAAAATCCTTCGGCCCTGAAGTAGTGTTGGGTAGGACACGGAAAATTCATGACGTTTGTATGAGGTACAACCAAAGCACTTTTGTCATGACAATGTCATGCTTCAATTGAGTGAGGTGGTGAGGAGTTGAAATCCAGAAACTACAGTTGAAGGAGTTGGAATGGAAGATAAGGCTTTCCGCTTTCTCACTGTGTAAACTGTATTGCCGTATGCAGCTTAAATCTGACGGCAAGACGTCAGGGGGTGGGTACTTTAATGTTGTTGTCAGGTTGATAAATAGAAGTATATAGTTTTCGGAAAACATAAATGGAATTGGTGGCTCGACGGCGAATTAATGCTGTAACGCGCGTTTTGTCTGATTATAAAAATTTTTCTTTTCGGTAAGGGGAAATTCACAAATGATGTCCTGCTAGGAGTGTGTAGTTTTTTTTTTTTCTGAACTGTATTTATATGTTTATGTAATAAAGCGTGACATCTGACAAGGGGGGGGGGGAGGGAATATGTTGAACTGTGACAAAGGGTGGGAAGGGGTAAAAAATATTGAAATAAAAATTTTACATCATTTATGGACAACCTCTAACAGTACTATGTAAAAATAAATCAATGAGATTGTAAAGAATTTAAATTATTTTTTAAAATAATTAGATTTAAAAAAATTTAAAAGTAAGTGTGTAATTTGAATTGTTCAGCATATACTAAGCAAGAAACAGGACTTTGAAAATGGGAAACCTTAGTGAAAAATCTTAGTATTTTTAAAGAAAATTTACATATAATTGTGGCAAATTATAATACATTTTTTTACTTGATATTACTCATCTGAAAAATCACATTTACAAAAATTAAAATACGTATTATTATTATATCTAGTGAAAAAGAAAATTTTGATCTTATTTCAGTGTTGAATCCACACATTTTTCTCCGCGAGAAACTTTTGTTGTTACGGGCAGAATGGATGCCATTCCCGGGCGCATTTTCAGAAAGAATCACGTTTTGAGCACTTTATCGCCAGAACAACAATTGGCTCGGAGATGAAGTCAATGCTACGCACCCTTTCTTGTTTGTGACGTCAAACGCCTAGCGAATAGCAACCCTTCCTTCTGCAAAGAGATCGCGCTTATTGTTCATTTGTTTTTCCGTAAATGTTATCAAGCAAAGACTTATAATATGAGGAAATGTTATTCACCGTTGTTTACGATTAAAACATAGTTTAAAACAAAGAGCTTTTTCAGATTAAAATGCTTCAAATTTCACAGAACATTTAAACATATGTTTCTTTTTTCTTTTCTTTTTCTTTTCTTTTCTTTTCTTTTCTTTTTTTTTTTTTTTTTTTTTTTTTTTCTCAATTCAAAAATATTATTTCCTTAACTCGCAATGTTCAAAGAAATTGAGAAATTAATTTAAAACAGTAATAAAGATTCTCTTGTAATAAATATAATTTTATTAATCATATGTTTTACGACACATTTGAACTTAGTTTATTTTGTGTTTGGCGATGCAACTAGTTGAACGTTCTCGTTTTCGCCAACTCGCCAAGGTTGGTGCTCAAAACGTGATTCTTTCTGAAAATGCTTCCCGGGCCACCCCCTGAAATCAACACGATATCTTTCACTAACATTCGATTTAACAAGAAGTTGTATTTGATTGTTTATTTATTATTCCGACAAAATAATAAATAGGGCAATTTAATTTCTCCTCAAAATGCTAATAATAACTAAATAAATAATAAAAAGAACAGTTTAGAAATATAAAAGCAATTTTAGGATTCCCAGCGTGCTGTAACGTAAAAGATTTAAAAAAAGTTTTTTTTTTTTTTTTTTTAACTAGGGGTTTTGTTTACTACGAGTTACACTCATTAATTCCCCCGTTCCAACTCTAAAAATCCGTTTATTTGATCGGTTTTAAAAAGTTTAATGAAGACTGAATTATAATAAAAACAAAAACAGAGACGATCGCCCCGTAAACGGGTTTTAATTTTTTTCCCTTTTAAGAAAAGGTTTTAAGACCAAATCAGCTGTTGTTAATGGCTGATTTCACGTTTGAACATATAGGATTACTTAAACATGTGAAAATTATCTAATATAGTATTAACGCAGTCAACACAGAGTCTTTGGTATTGCTTTCTGTTTCTTTTTTACAATGCTATAAGGAAATAGTTTTAAATAAGTGATTTTAGGTGTAATGTTTGAAATCTAACTTTTCTTTCTTTTTATAATATTCAGGTGAAAATTATTTTTATCGTTAAAAAAGAAATATTATTTCCGCTGTCTTTGAATTGGCAATACAATGTGAGAGAGATTATGTTGAAATGTGAAATAAATATCTCGTGTACGTATATATATAGTGTATGTCCTGTAAATACATTTTTTTTAAATTTTAATCGAATTTGAATCTAATAGCGTATTTTCTTTTTTGATAAATAAATTATTTGTTCAGATACAAGAAATTTTTATCACGTGGCTACTAATTTTTATCCTTTCCTGAGCAGTCGCTACCGGAAAATCGATTCAAAACGTTTATATTGACAGAATTTTTCTAAAAAATGTACCTCCTTTATCAAAAAAAAAAAAAAAAAAAAAAAAAAAAATGGATAACGCTATTTGATTACATAATTTCAGAAAAAGAACACCTGCCAATCTTATGCGTTTCTGAAAAGAAATGTATTAGAATATAGCTCCTTTGAATTTGAGAAAAGGTTTCATGAATACAGATAAATATTTTCAATAATCAACTTTTCATAACGCAGCTTTAAAAGTTGTGATGTTTTAACCCTCCTTTTCTTCTTTTCTAACTACAATTACATTAATTTTCTAATGAAACCCTTTTTTAATATTAAGATTTATAAAAGTAGTAATCATTAATTTTGCTACTGTATATTTTCTATCTTGCGTACACATCGTAATTTTAAAATATAATGTAAAATTATCCCACAAGTATGTATGCGTTATTCTTTAAAGAAATCTTAAATATATGCAGAGCCTGACTAATGCAGGGGCAATGCAGGGCAATCACACTGCATGCACCCGGTTTTTGATGGTGCGTGCGTTTTTCATGGAGCCGGCATAAATGTGGATTATAAAATGTGTAGCTAAATCAAAAGTGTCACCAAAAGTGTAAGAAAGAGAATTTCTTTCACTTTTCAGAGATAAAGTTTCTGTCACTTTATCTCTGACTCTGTGCTCTTATGAACACGTGGTGGTTTAGCTGATGAAGAGCTGGTACTGTTGTAGTTCGAAACGCACTACTTTATTTTTCATTTTATGGTGATTTTAGTAAGTGATTTATTTTATTTATTAATTATTGTCAGTTTTTTATGGTGTTTTTACACTATGTGCATTTTTGCTCCTAAGTCCGGCCATTCTGCCCCTGACATGGAGATATGCCATCGCTTTCGTCAATTTAAAATAATTGTCATGTGCTGTCTCTCCAATCAATGTAAATTACAGATTAAGGGATCTTCAAGGTATCTCAAATCTTTTCACATGAATTATGCTGACCCTTAACCCCTTGAAGGGTGGTAGGATAAAATATATCCCACTTAATTTTAATTACGAAATGGCTCATTGGTATCAAAAATTTAGAATGAAAAATTTAATTATTATAATTACTTTTACTTATTATGAAGTAAATTTGTTTTTTAATTCTAGTAACAATCAATGATTTCAGAGATTTACAGAAATTAAGTGCACCTGAAAGGGTTAAAAATGTTGACAAAAGTAATTCTTTGACAACTTTCCTGAATTAAGAAAGGTGAATAAAAGAAGTTGTTTTCCTCTACAAAATGTATCTTCGATGAATCCTTCAACATACCATAAGGTTTGCAAGTAACAATGTTCCATTTATAAATTTGTTCTCATATTTGCTCTTTTACCGTGCACACCACCACGACCGGACTGATCTCATAGCGGCCTTCCCAATTCGCAAAATCTCAATGCATTCGAAGGAAACAGTTGCGGAGGACGTTTGCCGAGAGAGGGCGCTACGTAACCTCCTCAATTCCCGGATTCCCGCGATTTTAGTTATCAGATATACGTTTGTTTTTATTACTTCTCTTACAATTTATTTAAAAAAAAAAAAAAAAAAAAAAAAAAAAAAAAAACAGCCCCTTTTTAGCGCTTTTCAGGAATACTGAAATATACGTATTGCAGAAATTGTTTCTGCATTAGTTATTTTTATACCTGTTGAAGTTCTCAGGAGCTTTTATTATTTTTTTTCATTATGGTTTATTGTTGTGTACCGTATTGTAAATCATCTAGCAGGCAAAAGGGCGAAGAAAATTTGAACTTTGAGGGAACTTGGGCAGTGGGAAAATATAGCGAAATTCGTCAATCAATTGCAGTAAAATATCGAGAAATTTATTAATCTGTCACAAAGATATATCATGAAATTAGTCAGCCAATAATAAAGACAAAACACAAATTTTTCAGCTGGACACAGGAAAATAATTGTTAATTTCATCACAATGTCACAAAACAAAATGGGAAATTTGCCAATCAGTCGCAGAGTAAAATAGCTAAATTTGTTAATCAATTGAGAGAAATAAATAGTGAAATTTGCCAGTTAATCTCCAGACAAAGAAAAAAAAATTCAAAATTTTGTGAAACGAGCAAGCAAGAAAATTTTGTGAGAAAAACTACAAAACTTTTCAGTCAAACGCAGAAAAACAATCATGAAATTTGTATAACTGTCATAAGAGCAAACTGTGAGATTTGTCAATCAATAGAGGAAAATATCGGGAAAATAGTCAGTCGGTCCTGAGACTTGATCGTCACTTCACAAGGAAAAAATTTCGAAAAGTGATTTAAAAAAAAAAAAAAAAAAAAAAAAAAAAAAAAAAAACAGGAATGTCTTGCCCACAAGCTTTTTTAGGGCATGAATCCTGCCATTCCATCCTGAAATTCAAACACTGTATGTGTATATTAATAATATGGCTAATATAAAACAAGCAATGTGTAATATATCACTAAACTTTGAAGGTGCTTTTCACATGCTCATTAAAAGCTGCAGACATGATGTGAGTTCAAATTATAAAGCAAGCAATGCGTAATATATCACAAAACTTTGAAGATGCTTTCCACATGCTCATTAAAAGCTGCATACATGATGTGAGTTCAAATTATAAAGCAAGCAATGCGTAATATATCACTAAACTTTGAAGATTCTTTTCACATGCTCATCTTTTAGAAAAATCATCGTAAAAGATGTCGAGGTATGTATATTTAAAACTTTTTTTAATTAGATGAAATCTGTATAGTTAGAAAATCGTTTTGTGTTGTTGATGAATTAATTACATTTTATTTTATATGAAAATAAACAGTTTTGTTGACAGTCACAGAGTAAATAAATTTAATCTTCAGAACTTGGGCTCGAAGCAGGGGGGGGGGGATTTCAAAACTTTCTTTGGAAGTAAGGAGGGTTTGGCAAAGTTTTTTAGAGGGGGGTAATGAACAAATATTTAATCTGATCATGTTGTGCCCCATCTAAATAATAATAATAATAATAAAAATAATGAAATGCTCATTTTATACTTTTTTCCTTACATTTATTTTTAAAATTAGTTAGTGTATTCAATCATATTAAATGTATATAACTTTGGGAACGTTTAAGTGGAAAATAAAATTGGCAATTAATATTTTCTAGGCTAAAAATGCTATTTAAATGCTAATGTTTCTGCTTCATCAAATTTAACTAGTTATTTTTGCTTTTGTACATTTTAAGTTAATGTGTGTGTATATATATACAGTGAAACCTCCAAATAAGGGACACTCCGAATAAGGGACACCTCTATTTAAGAGACAAAACTTCTGGTCCCAGTCCCTTGGTATAGGACGTGTAATGCATTTACCTCTGAATAAGGGACACTCGATTTAAGGGACAGTTGAAAATGAGATCAAAGTTACTGTTTTTTGCATTTCAGATAATGAAGTAGTCTGTGATGGAAATGAAAATACAGATTTTTGTGAATTTATCAAACAGACAGACAGTCATGTGGATACAGTAGCATAAGACACAATTGACGATTATTTATTTATCCACAATTCTGATTTGACATCACTGTGTTTATCCCCATTGAAAGTACAACTGAAAATTTTCAGAATGATTCTGGTAGTGGAGAATAATAATAAAAAAAATGAAATAAAAAATTTTACAAATGCTTTTAAGCTGTTCTCATATCCAAAAGGGCAACTTTTATGACAAAAGTTTTAACTTATCTTCATTTGGAAAACCAGCAGGGGTTGTTGTTCAAAAACTATGTAATCAAACTAATTTTTTTTTTTTTTTTTTTTTTTTTTTTGAGGGAGAGGGTAAACGCAATAGATCTTACAGAAAATATTTTCAAAGCGGGCTTTTTGATACAAATTTCTACCTGAAAGAAGATTAACTACTCGGAAAGGTGAAAAACGTATTTGTCACATAGTCAAAATAGTTTATAACTCAATAGGTAATTCATTTACCGAAAAATTGAAAACACCGCTCCATTCCAAATCGCTTCCACATTCTAGTTTTATTCTAGTTCACGCATTCTAGTTTTATACCTTTCCGTTAAAAAATGAATTTGTAAATGTGTCAAAACATTTTCTGCTAGCTAAGCACAGCAGTTGAATGCTTTTTTAGTAAATACTGCTGATAGTGAAGAACTAAAATTTATATGAATATGGTAAATAAACATTTGAAAAATTTGTAGTGAAAAATGGAAATTTTCAAAACAATTACTTTTGATTGATTACTTCAAGTAAAATTCTTCTAAATGTTTCAATACCTTTTGCATGTGCAGAATTGGCATATAAAATAAAAAAACAATAATTCTACAAATAATGTAATGATTTCGTAATCAGTTGAAAATTTTAATTAATTCTCTATTCCTTTTCTGGCTTATTAACATAATTTATAGGTACACTTTGGGCACATTTAAACTTCACCTTTAATCATTTATTATTTTCATATCCTTCTGAACGATAAATTAAAAATAACAATAAAAACTCCGAATAAGGGACACCTCTATTTAAGGGACAAAAGTTCCGGTCCCATGGGTGTCCCTTATTCAGAGGTTTCACTGTATAACCATTAATTGTAAATAAAGATACTTGAAATAAAGATTTCAGAGAAAAAAAATATATATATATAAGATAAAAATATAAAAAAATCCCACTCTTCCCAACAAATTATTTTATTTAACAAATGAATATTTATTTGTTAGAAATGTGTTTCTATACACGTCTAATTAAGAATTATGTATATTTACGTTTGCATTAATTATTTGAAAAAAAAAGATTTGGGCCATTTTCGCATTCGTTTTCGTCCGAAAATTCGTCCGAATTTATGTTTCGGTTTCGGTTTT
This sequence comes from Maratus speculifer, assembly GCA_964019185.1. Taxonomy (NCBI): domain Eukaryota; kingdom Metazoa; phylum Arthropoda; class Arachnida; order Araneae; family Salticidae; genus Maratus; species Maratus speculifer. The sequence goes on from OZ025302.1 coordinate 27,851,472, forward strand.
GTCCTTGTAGTTATGATGAACTGGTATGATTCATATCTGCTGTTTATATTTTTTGCATTTTTCTTAATAACCATAATATATAAAAGAAATATTTAATATCTACTGCCTATATGCATTAATACGTTATTTACGTATTTAGTAGGTAAATATATGTGTCAATTCAAGTATGTTTTGTTTATGTTTATGAGCTCTAATAACAGTGGTTGAATAGTATTTGTTTTAAATCTACATATTTATTCATATTTCTCCACCGAATTAAAATAAATAAAACTCTACGTATTCAATATTAAAATGATTTATTTAATAACAATTCCTTTTTTCCGTAAACATCGTACCTTTCATTAAAAGCCTCTGTTTATGTTTCAGAACATTATTTGTATGTAAATAAAAAATATTTTACGCCGATGTTTTGCTATACAATGTACTGTTTTCAATTGATTTCTTATTAAGTCTGCAATTGTATCACACTATAGGCATGTTATGTTAGCGATTCTTGTTGCTAGCCCGATTGCTTATTATAAACACGATTAAATATAGCAAATCTCTAGTACTGAATTGAGTTTTCTACTCCCTTTTGAGGAGGTTACGTGGCGCCCTCAATCGAGATCGTGAATTACGGAGTGTTTCCGTGAAATCCTATGAATTGGAAAGGCCGGTAAGCGTCAGCGCATGAAGTCTGGCCGTGACACCACTTAATATATATCGGCCCCATCACATACACGTTTCGAGGGAGAAGTGATGTGAATGACTGGAAATGAAAAGGGATCCGAATGTAATACAAAGCTGTTTATATGAGATGTCCTTATACTGCGTAGAAATAAAAAAAAATATTTCTACAAAGAAAAAATAGCAAAAATTAATTAGATTTTAATAAATTTAAAATTAATGTTAAAAGAAGCTAAAAGTAGAACTTTGGGGAGTTTAAATAAACACGATTGTTAAAAAAAAACATTGCGCGTACGATCTATAATCAAAACAGGCAAGCGGTTAACCCTTTTCGGGGCAGTGTTCCCTGTCTGGGATATCTAATTTCAATTCTAAACTTTCAAGTAGCACTAATAAAATTTAATAATATTTTGCTTTTATAATGAAAGTTTAAATTAACGTAAATTCTTAATTTCTAAAAAAGTCTTATTTAAATTCTGGAGTCAGTCGATATTTTTTAATTTTACTAACAGAATTTGCTGTGCCGCAAAGGGTTAAGCTTTGGTGGGGAAAAAATCGTTAAATTGTTTTCCATATTTTGCAATAAAACGTTTGTAAATTCCGGTTTGACATTACTGAAACATATTTCTGAAAGGGTTAACTAATCTCCACGATCTTGGTTATAAATGTTATTTCAAAGATATCACCAGAATTAAGAGATTGGATATGCATTCAGTTGAAATTCTCTACTTTTTTGCATTTGACTACTAATGAAAGAAGCATTAAATCTGATAAGTGTTTGGATGGTAGTACCACGAAATCTAAGCGTATGTTAACATCGATCCGTTTAAATAATATCTTTTTTACAATATGTAAAAACGAAATATTTTTCCAATATTCGTTAACAGTTTTCCAATATTCGTTAAATATTGGAAAACTGTTTGCGTGTGGAGAAAGAGAGTGGGGATATCGTTCTACTGTAAGTGGTATAAAGTTTGACAGACCTGCAAATACTCACTGAAACACACTGCGTCAGAACGCTAAAATATTCATTACTGATAAAATATTTAATCTGTCACACCAGAATAATTTTTAGGAAAAAGTATTTAATTTGCTCTCCTGTGTGTTACAACTTAACCATTTTTAATTTCTTTTCCTCTCCGGCTAATTAAACCATGATCAAGAAGCAAAAGTTTCTTGATTTATAATCATTAATATTGTGTTAGGGGAGAACAGAGTAATTCGACAGACATCACAGTGTGTAAATTGTCATATCTTTTTATACCTTTCAGCCATAACCTTATACAGACTAAATTCTGATCCAAGCATTTTTATTTTATTTTATTTTATTTTTCACATTATGCCTTCTAATGCTTTAGTCCAGACCCAACAAACAGTTGGGTCTGGACCACTGGACCTGGTTGGCTTGGGCCATTAAAGGTGTCGTTAACGTTGGCCCAAAGTGTTTGGTGACGGCCCGCCATCCTTTGCCGTAACGGCTCCGTCAAAAAACTGTCACGCCGGCCAGAACGCGGAAACAAGATGAGGCCCGCAAATGTGCCATAAACTTTTTATCAAAATATCAGACAGCCTCAAACTTGCCACAATTATTCTTTTAAAGGCCATTAACAATCAGAGCTAGCCGTAAGTGTGCCCTAGCCATGCCATTTGTGTTTCGTAAGAATTAAGTTTAGCCAAAAGCTGCCCACAAAAGAGCCCTTTATGATTTATTCTATCCAAAAGCCTGCCACTACCATGCCATAAAAATTATTTAAGCAAATATTCAAAATCTGTTTAATAAAAACTATCTATTAAAGAACTGCTTGAATGATTAAATGTTTTTGCATGAAAAATAAATATATTAAGAATAATTCAGGTACAATAAAATATATTTATACATAAATTTGCTTTTCTTGAATTTTCGAAAATTTTCCAAAATACAATACTTCGCATTGAATTTAATAATTTGTTTATTTATTCTATTATGCATTAAATATATATATATAAATAATGCAATTTATAAACAGTTGCATTTCATATACAATTTGAAAAATAAAATTAGTATGCCAAACATTGTATTTTCAATAAGCTCAAGAAAAATAAATTTATACATTTTTGAAAAATGAACCTAAATCATTATTACTATATTTATTTTTCATGAAAAAACATTTGTTATTCAACAATTATTTTTTATTCAACACATTTTGAACTTACGCCTAAATAACATATATTCTTAATATGATTTATTATGTACTTTATATTAAAATAGATCTATTTTATGTATGTATGTGGTGTTTTGTTTAGCTTATTGTTAAGTCTGTTAATATATAAAATGTATGTTTTAATATAAAATGTGTTCGTGATATACTTTTGTTTATTTTTTATACATTTATTTGCAAGCCTTTTACCAGTATTTTGTGCTTATTCATTAAAGAATTATTTAATTATTTTCTTATAATTCCTTTTTTTATGTATATTGATTTTATTTTGTAAGAAATTTTTAAACGCTTTCATTTTGGCAAATGCAAGATAATATTTACTTTATATTGTATGATTCACCGATATTCTAATACATTAAAATTCTATTTAACTTAGAAAATAGTTAATGTTCTTTTTCAATATATGAAGTTTCGGGGCACAGTTTATCAATCAAAGATAAAAAATATATATACAAAGTATTTTAACTTTTCCTAAACACCCGAGAGTTTTATTCAATTACTTCAATTAAATTTTATTATTAATATTCCTACTTACAAAAAGAAAACAGTTTTTTCTCAAGCTCTCTCTCTCTCTCTCTCTTTTTTTTTCCACTGAAGCAAGCTATTTTAAAGAATCTCAAATGATATATATAAATATAACATTTCAAAGTAATATCGATAGTCCTTAGCAAAAAGAAAATAAATTATTAAACAATTATCTATTAAATTAAATTTTACAATATTTTACACTATTTGAATTAAATTTTACAGTATTTGAAGAATTAGAATGGGAAAAAAAGTAAATTTCACCCATAAGAATAAGATTTATTTAAATTAAACTGTCCAAGCATTCGCAATTCATTGAAAAAAGCCCCAGTATTTACTGATTTAAAAAAAAAAAAAAGAATTTAATGTAACAGAACGTCATTAAATCATGCTATGTATAAAAAAAAATATTTTACATTTGCCAAAATAAAAATGTTAAAAATACTCTAGAATCTAATACATAAATACTCTATATATTATACAAAATAAAATCAAAATATTTAAAACAGCTTAAATTTACAATTCTTTAATGAATAAACAAAAAATAATAAGACTTACTAATAATTTACTTATGCTCTTGTGCATATTTCAGCATTATAGTACTTGTAAAATTCCTGTAACTTTTAAAACATCCTCTCTCTCTCTCAGTACGATATCGAATGAAGAAGCGTGGTGACTTTGCAAAAATAGAAGGGGGTCGAAAATTAGGGAGAGGTTTCCTAGAAATTGCTCTGTTCCCCCTATGACCTTCGCGAGTGAATGCCTTTCGGGAAGCAAAGAAAGTAGATGGATACCTCTCTAAGGCTGCGGGCAAACAGCACTACTTTCAGTTACACTAAAAGAGCAATTTTATTTTACCTGAAAATATATTTCAAATCATATCAAAAATTTGTGTTATAAAAACAGTTTATTTTCCACTTTTCCTGCTGCCTTGTATTCAATAACACATGCTTGCTGAAACAATGAAAGGAATATTTTTTTCGTTTGTTCGTTACAAATATTTTTTTCATGAATCTTAAAAAAAAAAAAAAAATAACGCTTACCATTAAATTTGTAGTAAATTATAAGTATAATATGAAAGTTCAATGAACAAAAAATATATATAATTAAATAAACATAAATACGTATTTATGTTTATTTAATTATATATATATATATATATATATATATATATATATATATATATATATATATATATATATATATATATTTTTTTTTTTTTTTTTTGCAAGAGAAAAAAAATGATAAAATTTCAACAAGGGGAAGAGGCAGAAGAATTTTCAACAAATAAATGTGATGAATCTTTAAATGAAAGTTTTAAAAAATTGTTTAAAACTTTTATCCAATAATTCATCATGTTCATCACTTATAACCAATGCAACAAAAATATTATTTTTGCTCTTTTCTTTCTATTTTATAAATTTATATTCCGGAAATTAAAAATATCCATTTTTATTCCAATTTTTTTCCCCCATAAAAAATCTTTTATGGGGGAAAAAACGGTTTTTGCTTCTTTAAAGTCAGGTATGACATCTGTGTTTTTTATTAATAATTTAAGAATAATAATAAAACAAACAAACATAAATTGTAAGGAATTTGATAAAAACATTTTTATTTATTTTTTACTTTACACTGAATTTAAAACAATAAAATTTATTTCCGAAGAATTTTATTTTACAGGAAAATATATTTTAAATAGACTTAAAATTTTTTGTTATAAAACAGTTTATTTTCCACTTTTTCTACCCCCTTATGTTCAACAACATGGGCTTGTTAAAACAAAGAATGCAATACTTTTTTCATTTGTTCATAACAAATATTTTTTTTAATGAAACTTGAAAAATATAAAAAAAATTCACGCCTCTGATTAATTTTCCAGCATGAAAATGTAACTTCTATTTCAAAAAATCATGTTATTCTAATTCGAAGAATCTATTTCAAAAAATCATTTTTATGACTGATCATTTTCTAGTGGTCATTGGTCATTTTTATGATTTTCTGTACATTCCCTGATCAATGATAGAAATGTAACTTATGTTTCAAAAAATCAAATCATCCTTTTACAATATCTGCTATTTTTTTTCAAGTCCATTTTAATAAAATTAATTTTTTAATAATTTTTTAAACAATTGGGAACATTGACCTGTAAAAAGGTTAAGAAAGCTGTTTTTGGTTAGTGTTTTACCCTTATTTCCTTCGCGTATTCCCGTAGATTTCACTAGTCTTTATCCACTACCTCGTTCCATGCACCTGAGCGTTTTCACAATCGCATACATTGTGACCCTACACTACTATTCAAGCAATCAGCAGATACCATACAAAGCGTATATGCTTTCTATTTTTTCATAGCTTATATCTTGAGAAAAATAATAAGGTAGACACTTTTTACAAACTAATAAGAGCACAAATAGAATTTTTTGCCCAAACAGCGAATTTAAAGCTATAGTATATGTATCCGAACGATGTAGAATTATAAAAAAATATATGATAAAAAGTATTTTGCAGACAGACAACTATTAACACAAATCTCTTTTAACAATGTAATCCATTTACCATCATTTTTTTAGGTTTGCATTAATATTCTATATATATGTATATTGATGCTTCAAGTAAAAAAATAGTTGCTGACTTAACAAACATTATAATTATTATGCGTGCTCTTTTTATCGAAAATTCATTAGTACCACCCCCCTCCCAACACTCCCCCTCCCTCACCTCCCAAATCTCCACAGCCCAAAGGGCAGAAAAAAAACTTTATTATTATATTTTTTAAATTTTCTGTCTCTTATTTGTTATTTAGCCTTTATATAAAAGTAAGTGTAGGTGACAAAAGGTAAGCCATGTGCTGTAATCCCCCTCCTTACACAAACACACCATCACTAAGACCAATAATTTTATTTATTTTTTTTTAATGCTGACACTCGATTTAAATATCTTATTTGTGTAATAACATAAGATTTTTTCATTAGTTATTATTACCTTAGAAGAATTGAAAGTATTCATTGATTTTGACAAAATGCATTAATTAAGGAAAAGAGTCAAATCAAAGTATACAGAGGTGGCACTTGTAATAAAATATACAGCAAAAAAAAAAAAAGTTTTATAATATTTTTAGAATAGAGTTTTAGATTTTTTTAAATTTTTAAATACAAAAAATCCTCAAAAAATAATGTAATCTTATTAAATGTAGTTAAAAATTTTTAATAATTATTTACGCTACTAGGTTATCAATTAATTGTTTCAAAATCATTATATAACCAATATAATAGTTATTACAGGGTATGTAAATGCAAATAAATATTTTTGTTTAATCTCAGTTACTATAATGTATTAAAATGATACAGATTCTGTGAATAAATATGTCATTTATTATTTATTTATTGGACAGTTTATAATACCTTTTTCTTGCTCTTTAAATGTAGTTAATTAATAATATCATGCTCTTCCTGAATCGCTAGCTATAATTCTTCTTAAAAAAAAAAAAAAAAAAAAAAAAAAAAAAAAATCAGAAGAATTACTATACCATTACTTGTACTATTACTTATACTATTAATAATTTATTTACTTATTATACTATACTAACTTACTTACTATACTATTACTTATACTATTAATAACTTACTTACGTATTATACTATACTAACTTACTTACTATACTATTACTTATACTATTAATAACTTACTTACTTATTATACTATACTAACTTACTTACTATACTATTACTTATACTATTAATAACTTACTTATTATACTATACTAACTTACTTACTTATTATACTATACTAACTTACTTACTATACTATTACTTATACTATTAATAATAATTTTTACGCATACGTACAATGTCTTTTCATTATTATTATTAATGTTATTATTAGGCAATAATTAATTAGATCTCACGTTTTTGAATGATTTTTCTAGTAAATTTTTTTTTTGTTTTTTGAAGGGGAATAGGACAAATTAAAAAAAATATTAATAAGTAAAATATTAATGGTTGAATAAATACTATTAATTAATTGTTAAAACAGTTAATAAATTTGGTGTGTAAATTAAATTAATATTTTCTTAATTTTTTAACTTAACATGTTATTCATTTAATAAATTAATACATTAATTATAAATTATAGATATTTTAATTTATTTAAGGCTATGGGAATTTATAATTATTAATGTAATTAGTAACAAAACAATAATTTATTAATTTTAAGGTCTAGAAAAAAGGGAGATATCGGTAAAATAATAATAATAATAATAATAAAGGCAACGAATTCTCAAAACTGAAACATCCAAATGTGTTTAGTTTTAACACAGAAACTCACAAATAAATTTGTAGCATGTTTTACTTACTACATTTTATTTATTACATATTTTTGTTAATTTACTGTAATTTCATTTATTTATTTATTTATTTATTGCATATTATTTTTTTACCTAAAAATTAAAAAAGGAGTAAATATTTGTGCCTCAATACACCAATTCTGATTAATTAAAGGGGAACAATAATTTATTAATTTTTAGGTCTAGGAAAAAAAAGGGAGATATCGGTAAAATAATAATGATAATAATAATAAAGGCAACAAATTCTCAAAACTGAAGCATCCAAAAATGTTTAGTTTCAACACAGAAACTCAAATAAATTTGTAACATGTTTTACTTACTATATTTTTTATTACATATTTTTCTTTATTTACTGTAATTTTATTTATTTATTACATATTATTTTTTTTACCTAAAAATTAAAAAAAGGAGTAAATATTACCTCAATACACTAATTCTGATTAATTAAATGGGGGGGGGGAGGCTTTAGTAAGGTGATTTATGAAAATATTTGTATGTAATACTTAGTAAGTATCTAAGTGAATTATTAAAGATTTTTTTATATTGTTGTAATTCAAATAGGAGGAAAAACACAATGTGTGCCATTCAATTGATGACAATTTGAACATTCTAATGAAATGCATGAAATCTAGGTTAAAAAATTGTATTTAAAATAGTTCATAATGTATATAAATTGAAAATAATAATAATAAATTTAAACATTCTAATGAAATGCATGAAATCTATAATGAAAAAACTGTATTAAACTAGTTCATAATATAAGTAAAATTGACAATAATTATAAATTTAAAACTTAAAACAACAAATTCATAAAAAAAAGAAAAAAGCAGTATTGAACACAGTAAAAATAATTTACACATTCAAGTGGAATTATAAATTTACAGCGAAAAATGTATAACGAAATGAGATTTTATATTATGCTCAAATAAATTAAGATTTTAAAACTATTATGAAAAATTGCAACTCCATGCATGTAATTGATAACAGCGTGACGTGACATATAGCGAAAGGGGAGGGGGATTTTAAAAGCAGCTTTCATTTATTTTTGTTTTTTGTACTTTTTACATAACATTTATTAGGTTAATATGGATATGCAAATGATAAATCCCCAAATTTTTAAAACATCAAAGCTTTTTAATAGCACAATTCAAAAATAGTTTGTATAATGTGCCTAATGCAAATTTCTCAGTTAACGGGCAATAACTAAAAGAAGAATATGCAAGAAATGCATTTAAACAAACATTTTTGCTATTTCATATTCATTTATGATCACGTGAAATAATGTAACATATAATTTAAAATTTCAAACAAAACACTCTGTTTTTAATCTTGTTCTCAATATAAAATATCAATGTTTCGGGTTATTTTTTTAACCTTATCATTGTGAAATTAATGTTTTGTAGAGGACATTGTCGTAAACCTAGGCAGTTTCAATCGGCCAAACACACAAATTTCAAGCACTTTTGCATGGTACATGCTGATTGGCTAAATGAGAGAGGGGTCAAAATGTACTATCCAATGAAAATACTCAGAAACACGGAACGAAGTGGCGGCGAAAGACTAGTCAGTTCGATTTCGATTTTCAATAGGAGGAGAAACGCCCACCCCTTGCTCCAAACTCTAACTGCTAGAAAATGTTGAGATATTTTATATTGTTCGACAAATTGATAATTCCACTTGCCGGTTTATTGTATACTATAGATTAAGAACACACTGTACTTGCTCAAACCTTGTTATTTTAGTATTAATATTTTACTGTCAAATATTTCTGATGTCCGTTAATTGTGATAAAACAATTTTAAGACCACTAGTATAACAGTAAATGTTCACCTATTGATACCAATATTTGTTACATTCATCGTACTTAACTAAATTCATTTAATGAAAATTCATTTTTATTTTGCTTACTTATGTTAGATTTATTTGTTAATGTGCATCTTAGATACATAATTTGAATAAAAATTATTAACAAAGTGACGAACTATTAAACATCTAAATACATTTCTGAGATTCTATTAAATTTAATGTTATCTGTAGAGCTATATTTCATGCTAAACTGAAAATTTAGCCAATTTTCTTATCTTCTGTGAATTTTCCCCCTCTATTTCTTTCAAATTTTTTGATATAATATGGATAATTCTTAAATTTCGCCAATAGCGGACTGTACTGTCTGGTTCATTAGATCCGGTAAAATAATTCGGTTTTATGCACCGTTATCACATTCCATTTGAAAGTTCTTTCAGTATAAATGAACATAGGGTATGTATATGAACTTATGTATGTATACATGTAAAAAATTAATTCTAATTCTCATGAAAAAATATTGTAATCATAGGTGCTTCCACTACAAAATGCAACATAAGTAGAATATTCACAAAAAACAATAGTATTATAAATAAGTACAATTTCCCAACATAAATATCAGAACGCGTGAAACATATTCATTGAAGTGCTCAAAATCAATAATAATAATAACAATAATAATAATAATAACAATAATAATAATAATAATAATAATAATAATAATAATAATAATAATAATAATAATAATAATAAACAGAGTACAAAATCACATTAAAATAATTACAAAACTTTCGAGTTAGAATTTTGACAATCCCAGTTAATCTAGATAAAATCTAAATAAAAATCTAGATAAAATCATTACTATGTGATGATTCTGTATAACTCCACCCCTATTTTAAAAGTAATGTCTCTATAACTCCATCCCTATTTTTAAAATAAAATTTGTATCAGACTTTGAAACGGTGTTTCACACTTGCATAGTAAAAGAAAAAAAATGGCATTGATAATTTATCAATACCTTTACGTTAAGGAAAAAAAAAAGTTTTTGATAAATTATAATATGCTTCCAAACAACCTTTTGTAGTGATTTTTTTTTTTTTTTTTTTTAGTTTTATCAAAAGTTTTAGTTAAGTTTAGTTTTAGTTAAATCAGACTTCGAAACGGCGTTTCACACTTGCATAGTAAAAGAAAGAAATGGCATTGATAATTTATCAATACCTTTATATACATATAAAAAAAAGTATTGATTAATTATAAAATGCTTCCAAACAGAAAATCTTTTATGGTATCTGCATACTATTGCAAGTGATTTTTTTTTAAAGTTTTATCTTGATCCAAGCAAATTTATAAAATTTAAAGCAAAATATAATGTGCAATTAAAAGACAACATTATATAAACATTGTATTTTAATATTATTATATAAATTATATAAGTATTAATAAATATATGAAATTTTTATATTTATAACTAAATATTTTTGAATATTAATAATAATATAAATGTTATTTATAATAAAGAGTATTTATGAATGTATACTTTTTATAAAAAAATTAAATAAAATATTATATATTATATTATCATTATATAAATTATTATAAAATATTAATAAATTATTAATATTCTATAAATTAATATTGTTAGATAAATATTATATATTAATTTATAATGAATGATAATTTATGAATTTATACATTTTATTATACAATTTAAATTAAATATTTATCGAAATAATAATATAGTCTACGGTGAAATTTCTACAGCTTGAAATGTTCACGAAATCATGATATGTTATATTCTAGAAAATACAATAATACCGTAGACGCTCGTTTTTACTAACCTCTTTTTTTCGAACACTTGCGATTTTACGAACTAGAGCGTGGTCCCGAATACATTCCCATAGACGCTATGTAAATTTTCGCTCCCATTTACGAACTACAAATTATGAAAATCTCTTTTTTGCGAATTTAACTTTTATAATTGTGCTTTTCTTTTTTTTTTTTTTTTTTAATACCAAAAAGAAGTGCCAACGTCAATCATACTCTCAACAGGTGCATTTCAAGAATGTGTTATTTTCTCCACCCACTTTTGGGAGAAAGGCGGCAGTAAGTTTATTTAGCTTTATTTTATTAGGTTTATTATGACTGATTTTAAAGGCACGTGTTTGGAAAGCCTCTGATTGGCGACTGAAACTTAAATGTACAAGCAGGTGTCATTGTTGAAAGGGGAATCGAAATCTTTTAAAAGATTGCATTCTGTAATCGTCTATTTTCTCATACCTTCTGGACTATTCAATCTGTGAAGTCTCGTTAGTCGAGAGGAAGATTGGGCCAGAACATTACAGAATTTCAGTATTTCGCCCAATTGGAGAAAGCTTTGATTTCTTGGATGAGGAAAATGAGAGGACTGAACATTCCCATAAATAGTAATCTTCTTACAGAACAATCGAACTTTTTTGCTTTGAAACTGAACATCAAAAACTTCAAGGCCCCAGGCGGTTGGTTTCAAAAATTTAAGTCCAGGCACAGTTTGAGCTTCAGAAAATTGTGCGGTGAAAGTGGAACAGCAAATACGACTTTGGCAAATGAACTGAAAGAACACGATTTAAAAACATTGCTAACTGAATATGCTCCAGAGGATGTCTTTAATGCGGACGAAACAGACCTGTTTTTTTAAGATGCTGCTGGAAAAAACACTTAGCTTCAAAGGGGAAAAATGTAGCGGAGGCAAAAATGCTAAACAGAGAATCTCAATCTTGTTGGCAGCCAACATGAATGAAACACAAAAACTGCCCTTGCTTTTCATTGGAAAAAAATTGAAGCCTTGATGCTTCAGAAATTTTAACAAATTACCAGCTACATACCATGCTAAGAAAAATGCATGGATGACTGGGCACATTTATCAAAAATGGTTAAGAGACTTGGATCATCAATTTCTTTTGACAAAACGTAAATTCTGCTGATTGTGGATAACTGTTCAGCTCACGTTGAAGTCTCAGATCTTAAATCTATTCGTGTGGAGTTTCTTCCTCCAAATGTAACTTCAATTTTACAGCCGGTGGATCAAGTTGTGATTAACAGTTTCAAGCGCATATATCGAAGAGTGCTTTTGCAAAGAGTAGCCATGGGCTTGGAGCTGGATCAGCCATATGAAATTGATGTTCTAGGTGCGATGCATTTGTCAATACGTGCTTGGAATGATGTTCAATCGACTACAATATATAAGGCATTTCAACACGCAGGCTTGTATTTTAATTGAAGAAAACCAAGAAAATGTAGCCGACGATATCAGTGGAGATGAGTTACTCATAAATAAATTCCGCAAAAGAAATCCACTGTTGCCTGAAATTTCATTCCAGGACTTTTTGAACGTGGATTCAGCGTGATTTGTACGAAAGAAATATCAGATGAACAAGTTATTGATGACACTATAAATGAAAAGGAAGAAGAACTTTCAGATTTTGAACAAGAAGAAAATGAAATAATCCAACGATCGACTGTCAAACAAGCAGCTCAATGGTTGTCGGGCCTAAGGCGCTTTTTTTTTTGGAGAGAACAATAACTGTGAAATAATTTCAAGCATAGATACATGGAAACATGTATTTTCCAAAATGTGATTTTAAAATAAAAAAAGATAAGTGATGATTTCCATTCCTAATTTTTTATCTATGTATTTTCATCCATTAAGTACTAATACAGTCTATGTTTTCATACGTAATGATTTCAAAGCTTAATAACATATTTCTCTGTACATAAATTTGCATTTTGCATTTTCTTATATATTTAAAAAATACTTGTATAACTTTATTTCAGAATAAATAATCTTAAAATATCGCATCATCTATGAAGAAGGGGAGACTGATAAAAAAAGACATAAATAATGTACATACTCATGTCATTTTTGATGATTTTCTGTTTTACGAACTTTCTATTTTACGAACCATTTGAGTGTTCCCTACGAGTTCGCTAAAACGAGCGTCGACTGTATAACAAGTTGGAAATTGCACGTGAACGTAGCAAATGACGTTCGTACGATAAAGAAGTTTTAAAAATATTCAGATCTTGCTGATATAGTAGAGCGTACTTCGAATACAGTATAGTAGTCGAAATCTATGTGTTTCTGTAAATATGCAGGAAGTAATTTTTATTACACCTCAGCAAAGTATATCTTATTCATAAAATGTGAAATAGTTGAATATAATTAAAACGTGCCCCAGACAATGTTTCCGCGTATAGCATTATGTAGTAGAATACTTTTGTGTGGCCCTGTAATTTAATAATAAAAATTATTTACATCACAGATTGTATGGAATGCATATTTTAGTATATATTTCATAGATTCATGCCAATTCTATTATGTTCAAATGAGTGTAACATGATTAAAATGCATTCGAAACTTTTTTCACATTGACCGTAATGTGACGGAATACTTTTGTTTGTCCCTGTAAATGATCTATGCATCCGACTTTCATAACATTTGAAATGACTCGACAAAATTACGTTATAATTATATGTTTTAAATTTCAAACGATTAAAATGCATTTGAAACTTTTTCCCGATTGACCGTAATGTAACGGAATCCTTTTGATTGTCCCTGTAACTGATCTATCCATCCGATTTTCATAAAATTTGAAATGACTCGACAAAATTATGTTATAATTAAGTATTTTAAATTTCAAACGATTCGGTTGTGTAGGTTTTGCGTTGTTATATGCAGACAGATACATGGACGGACAGACGGACAGATTGAGCGACAACAATAGGTGCTACGTATTTACATAATTACGAACGCACCTAAAAAAGAAATAAAAAATAAGAACAAAAAACGGAGCCATTATTGTATTCAGTTAGTTTATAAAATGATAGATAAAAATAGATTTGATTATTTTTTATGAATTTAATTATCTATGTTTTATCAATTTAAAATTATATTTACTTAATATTTTCTTTCTTTTACATTACAATTAAAGCCAAGAAATATGCCACGTTTTTCTCTTTTAAAACTAAGAGGATATAGATCATATACATATATATATATATATATATATATATATATATATATATATATATATATATATATATGAATGAATATGAATGCATAAAATATCTATGCATACATGTCTTTAAAATAAGATGTATTGCAACCAAAGGCTTTTAAATTTTTCTTGAAGAAGTTTAATATTTAATGAACCTATATTCCAAGAGGAAAATTGATCTTTTATTAATTTTCTTCACATGAATATAAATAAAATTATGTAAATGTAAAGTGTTATGCTGGTTCAGCTTTCAAATGTTTTAACGTATCAAAAAATGTACCTATAAAATTAAAAAAAAATAAGAAAAGAAAAGAAAAGTTCTTCGTTCATACATTTTTCGTTCATACGTTCAAGATAAAAATTCTCTGAACAGACTACCATTTTAATTATGTATTTAAGATGAAAGTGAAAATAAACTTGAAATTAATTTTTGAAGTGATTTCTCCGATTTGTTTGCTCCTCCCTTACTACACCACACACATGATAGCCCCGCCCACCTGTTAACCTAATAGACAATTTTCAAATTTGAGGCAGTTTTTTATATGTGACAATAGACTATTTTTCTTTCTTAATTTAAGTAATACAGATTATATGTTGTTTATCCAGAAGTAGCAATTTTTAAGCGTTGTCCTTGTATGTTACTGTAAGAATAACCCTTGCATATAATTATTTATGTAATTTTATCAAATACTAAGCGTAGAAAATAAACTCTTCGAAATGATAAAGTCTAATTTTATCATAACTAATCTATTTCAAATTAAAAATAACTTTCAAAAATACACAGTGCAATATAATGTAACAAATCAATCCATATATATCTTTAAAATTTATGTTTTATTCATGATTGACATTATGTCCAACAGAAATTTCAATAAATGTTATTACTCTTTTTCTAGCAGATAGTCTTCAAAAATCGACTCAAATATGATTTTTTCCTGATAAATTGAAAAATAATTCATTAAAAGCTTTAAGTATGGAGATGCCTTATTTTGTTTGGCATTACTGAGGCCAGCGACCGTGTCCCCTGTTCTCTCGAAAACGATTGTCTGGGGAGAGAACATTGTCTGAATGTAATGAATTAGATGTATTAATATATATGTATTATCAATATATTATATGTAATTGTATCTATTATTATGTGCTATTAATGTAAACTTAACATTTTAAAAATATTATTTCAAATCATACCAGTAAATGTATAAAGTAATATGTTAGGGTAATAAAATGCCGTTTTCGCATGTATACGTACATTACCTTTCTTATTTTCATAAGCGAGTGAGCGCCCCTGCTGGCATTAAGTTCTCCTCACAATCACATGCAAAGAAAGTGGTGTAGGGACGGTCAGGGAATATTTTGAATAGGGTTGGGCATTTCGATTCATCTTGAGGTGTCGACTCTGACTCGATTCACTTAGTTAATGAGTCGAGATAGTGAGTCGACTCCCGACTCACTTACGATCGGTTGGTTGGTTGTGAAAATGACGCAATTTTATGTCTTCTATCACGTATATCGAACAAAAGAGAATTTTTAAATGTATGCTCGAATTATTTTGTTTTAGTTTTTAGATAAAAGATATATTTTTGTGGTAAGAGCCGAAATTTTCAGTCCTGTACCGAGCCAGAACGTATAAAAGATAATGACCTAGTTGGTAAAAAACATAAATGTTCGGCCAACTTGCTTCGTACAGAACAGTTATTAACCCAACAAGAAAAAAGTTAAAATCTTCTTCTTCAAAAAAAAAAAAAAAATATTAGTACAAATTAAGTTAATTGATTTAATTTTTTTTTTTTTAAATATGTGTGCGTTTACATATATGTCGTGTTGGTTATGTTGGAAAGATATCGTATCATCGAATTATAAAGAAATTAATTACTTTACGTTTAGATTCTGTAGAAAATATAATGCAAAAAATATATCTCCCCCCTCCCCGGTCTAGTCTATTTCTGAATTTATTAAAACTAAAATTATGAAAAAAAGGGGACAACAGTAGTTTGCTGGAAAATAATAGCGATTATCCTGAGTCTCATTATTTTGTAGAAAATTGCATTTTTCGTTTCACATAAGCTTTATATTGCAGGGTTCAATGTCAGCATGTTTTAAATGTACAATTATAAAATTGATAACCTAACTATTGAGGGGATTTCGAATCAAATAACGTTTTCCATTTGTTTAATAAATGAACTGCTAATCAAACTAAAAACGAAAAAGAAAAAATGGAGCGGTTGTAGTGTGTTTGAAGAGGTGAAGAGATATTAGAAAATTTAAGATTCAATTCTAGAAAAAAAACTCAGCATTGATATAATTTCTGATATATTTTTATTTAGAACTTTAAAAATTGACAGGCAGCTATAGAGCAGATGAAAAATTAAACAGCATTTCCATTTTATTATAAATACATTACATATGAAGAAAAATGTATTCTTGTCATGAAACGACAGGTTTTTCTCTTTTCCCTTGCAATATAAACTTCAATTTTAAGAGTAATTTTCTAATGTATTTTGCCAAAAATTGGAAAGCGCCAGTCAATTACATAATTTCTGAATAAAAAAACTTTTCAATTTTACGAGGTTTTTTTTTTTCCAACTAAAAATGAATTCAGAAATGTGTAAGAAAGTAGCTTTTTTGAATTTAAGAACAGATTTAATAAATTCAGAGAAATATTTTCAGAAATCTACTTTATATTATACAGCTTTAAAAGCTACGTCATTTTTAACCCTCTTTTTTTTCTTTTATTCCAAATTACATTATTTTTTTTTTAACGAATGTTGAAGAGTCTAAAAATCTAAGTAAACGATAACATTGCTGTTGCTATTGTGTATTTTCTGTCTTGCGAATACGTACTAAACTAAAATATTGCTCATGAATGTGCATAAAATATTCTTAAGAAAATTACTGTATGGTAAGAAAAATCGGATTTTTTTGTAGAAATTGAACCGGGCCGGGTAAGTTTATCAATTTATTTACTTGTACGGGTCGGGACAGGATAGAACTTTTTATTTTACATTAGCCTGGAGTAGCTTTCGCTTGTACCGAGCCTGGTTGGACCTGTGAGCTCCTCTAAATAAATTATGAATATTTGCAAGTTTTCTGTAATTTTAATAAATGTCATTTTACAAACCTATCAAAATGTTCAGTGCCTGGGACATAATTTACCCCTTATCTATACATATAATAAAACAGTAGGACCCGGTGTGTCTGTACATTGAAGATAATTGACAAAAATGGAGTCAGGGCGATAAAAGAAAACCAATGAAACACAAAAAATTTTTTTTTGAATTTTTTGTCTGTCTGTCTGTCTGTCTGTCTGTCTGTCTGTTTGTTCGAGGTTATCTTCGTAACTACTGAATGGATTTTTATGCGGTTTTCACTAATGAAGAATGCACACTCCCGGGCAGTGTATAGGCTTTGTTTCATCAAAATCGGACAACAGACAAAAAAGTAACAAAAAGAAACAAAAGAAACTATTAGGTGCGCTGCTCACGTTTTTTAGTACATAACGTTTTTTAGTACATATAAAATCCAATAGATGTCACTGTGCGATTTTAAAACGCGCTATCGTTATGTTTTCGCCAGTCTACTTAAGTATGAGAAAGTTTCAAGCTGGCTGTCGTTCCATGTGGTTTAGTCGGTAGAACGTCAGTGCGCCATACTGATGGCCCGGGTTCGATTCCCAGCATGGAATTTTTTTTCACTATGTTGGCATTAACGCCTATAAGCAATTAAAAGAATTTGAAATATTGTATTCAAGGCGAATTTTCTCTCTGGGAAAATTTCCTTGCATTAATATGTCAGTGTAATTTTTTTTTCGATTTAATTTTTTTTTTCGAAACTTTGTTTTTCTTAAAAAATTACAGTAAATATTTGATATTTCCCAACGTTTTTTGAATGATCGACTTGCTTTTTTTTTTTTTTTAATGTATGTCTGAACCTTATCTAACTACTTCTTCAAGATTTCTTTAGATAAACCGACCAGCGTAGCGGGCGAAGGCCGCTAGTGCAATCATAAAAAAGCGGCGGGGAGAATATTTTTATATTTTTTTTGATATTAACAGTTTTTATAATTGACTTCCTTTTGAAATCCTATTTATAAAATCATGATAATATACTGAATAACTGCCAGGTTTTATGTTTTTATCCTACCACTGTTTTAAAAAAATAATAATAAATTAAAAAAAATGTATTTTAAAATCATCGGAAATTTAAGAAAACAAGCAAATTCCCTTCATAAAAAATAACTGTAAAAAATAAGCGTAAAATTTGGCAGCTATGACATTGTGATCCCCTCTCCTCCCGATTGACACCCAAAACTTACTTGCGCTGCCAAATAAATAAATAAATAAATAAATAAATAAATAAATAATAAATAAATAAAATAAAAAATAAACAGGAAATATTATCCGAATCTTATTTGAAAAAAGGAATATTTAAAAAAATCGACCATCTAAACTTAAAAAAATTATATGATATCCATTTTTACATTATGTGCAAACATTTATTATTTATATAAAAAAATACATATTAAAAGAATATATTCGTAATCAAATGAAGGACAACACTTTATCTAAAATACATCAATCATAAAATAAACTCATAAAACTTTTTAGCAGTGGTGAATTCGGAAAGTGGCCCGGGGGTCAGGCATTCCCGCGGAACAATGAGTCTCCCCCCCCCCTGAAATATCAGGCATTTTGTGTTTTAAATGATAAAAGAGTGCAGTCTTTACCCCACCCAAAATTCTTTATAACATCCACCTACACCCACAGAAATCTCCTCTCGAAAAAAATGTGTCTTAATTTAACACTGTTTTTTAAACAATTTGCTATTAAAGTAAAATTTTATTTCTCTCTCAACTTTTTTTTTTCTATATTGCATCAGATAAAGGCAGTTGAAAATATTTCCCTAACCAGTTCTACTTTCTTTTAGCAAAAGATACAAACATAATATCTGCTTTGTTTGAGCGTTCGATCTTTCCTCAATACGGAAATCGGCACAAGCTTATCATAAATTTAATTAATCTTCCCACAAATATCCTGCTGAACGCCCCTTTATCCATAAATTCAATTAATCTTTCCAGAAATAACCAGCAGAACGCCCCTTTTTCTATGCCTCTCCCACTCTTTTCATTCATTCGGTATCTTCCTAATTACACGTGAAATGCACATCTACACTGCCTCCGCTTTTCCAAAAATCCCCAACCGCAATATAAAGTCAAACCAAGACATTTGTTTTTTGCTAAAAAGCCCAGCGCGGATTCGAAGAGTCGAAATCTGATACCGAGTCGAAAGAGTGGTTTTCAAGGAGTCGAAGAATCGAAGAGTCGACCACCCAATCTTCAACTCTCGACTCTCCAAGTCCGACACTGTTAAACATGTCCAGCCACTCTTTGAGTGAGTGAGTTGACTTTTCGACTCTTCGACTCCGAATCCCAAATTGAGTTGAAATGAAAGTTCGACTCTTTTGAGTCGACTCCGTTAGCCAGATAGGAGTCGATAGTTCGATTCACTTGTAAGGAGTCGAGATTTAGAGTCGACTCCTCGACTCCTCGGCCAACTCTAATCGGCGATAAAACATTGCAGCCTCCGATTAAAAATGATTTAATGTGAAACTCCTTTAAACGGATTTCGTTGTTGGCGTCTACGAATCTACGTAACTACTGTCCAAAGTTGACAATACTGAACTTTTATATGCGAATTTTAAATTCCCTAATGTTTGTTTATTACTTCTCTTTTCTTCTGGAGATCAGAATAGAAAACTTTAAAAAAAGAAAGACCAGGGAAAGAGTTTAAACTTTTGAAGCGGAATTCTATAAATGGAGTCTGAAAGTAGAGACGAAACATAATCAGTTACTGAATTTCTTACATCTGGCTAGGACTATTTAGCAGAATGTAGAAAAACATTTCATACACGCTCTTGGGGATTATGTTCTGCAATTCCACGCAATTCACAAATTTTATTTCTGAAACAATGATATAACTAATATAGTCTTACATCCACCCTCATTTTCTCTGTTCAGTGGGAAAGAAGGGAGGTACAAAGATTCCGAAAATAATTTCCGTACCTAATTCCCAAAGAAAAAATAAAAGATTCTTTATACTGTTTCAAATTTATATATAAAAAGACTGATTTACAAGCTATCTAAATTTGAAATATTTATACATACACATGTGAGTTAAAAAGTATTTACTTTTACTTGATGTATATTAATTCAGCTATATATAATAGATAAATTCAGCAAAAAAGTTGTTTTTATTACCCTGTTATTATGAATAAAGTTTTATTTCCCTATCTTTTAAATTAATTTTATATTTTATGTAGGAAAAACTGTTGCATACATTCTAGTCCTAGTCGATTCCTAATTTTCCAAAACAATCCAAGCCTGATAACATACTGTATACGACGTCCAAAATACTGTATATTTAATTAATCGAATAAAAAATAAAACATATATAAATTTAAGGATGCATTTCGTATTTTGAAATTTAATATTTAAGATTATAATTAATTGAAAATATTGCAGAGGTATTACTGAATTATTAAAACTGCACTGAAATATCGTGAAAGTCTCATCCCGTTATTATTTTCTTCAATTTTCTATTTTGGAAGCTTTTAATTATTTGTCAATCAAATTTCACCTTAATTTTCAATGTAAGTGAGGTATGCCTTTCGAAACCTGAATAAGTATTATTTTTAAAAAGGGGGCGGAGTGATTCTATAGTTCCACCAATGAGGAGAATGTGACTGGTTGATTTTCTTGAATAAATGAAGTTCCTATTCTAATATTTTATAATTATTTTAGTTACTACTTGGTTATCCCGTTGACCGAATTACTGTCGCCAAATTGTAGGATTAATAAGCCAATAATGGTGAACACAAAAATTGATATTAAACACGATATATGTGTTTGTTACGTCATAAAGTGATTTTTAATTTGACTTTTTATCTATTTTTATAAATGTTCTACTAAAATAATTGTTCTTTCATTATTTACAAAAAATATTTGTCAATTTGGCAAATAGTTTGGCGGTTTGTATAAATTGGTGAAATTAGTCGACGGGATAACCAAGCAGTTCCTTATTTTATAAAGATATTGTGTTAGTTTAAAAATGATTTAAAATGTATTGTTAAGTATTTTAATCATTTTGACTTAACATGCATTATGAGCTCTGATATTTTATTCCTATAATTGGTGAAGAATATTATATGTTGCGTACTTTTGTGTGGCGCTTGAAGCAGCACTGAATACAGTAACTTTTCTGATAGTTTCGAGAGAAATATTTATTTGCATGCATATGCCCAAAATTTAGAAGTAAACGTCACCAATCGTAGGCCGAAGTGTGTCATTAACCCTTTATCTACCGAATTATTTATCGAGAAATTTCTTCACATCAGTATTGTCTTCTTTAGATATATTGGATTTTTGAAATAATAATAATAATGTGAAATTTATAAGTGTTTTTTGATTAAAACTGATTAAATGTATCGGTAATTATAATTTTTTTTTATAAAATATTTATAAATGTAATAAAAAATACTCTTATGGAGATATTACAATTCTTATAAAAGCAATCTATTGAAATGTATTATGATCCTCCCTGTAAATGGAAAGGCTTTTACCGTAAAAATATATCATATAGCTTTTTTTTCAAATAAAAAAGATATACCTATGAAAATGATTAAGAAAATTACCTCTTTTTTAAAATATTTTAATTCGACTTTTTTTCTATTCTATCTAAATTAGATAGAGTAAAGTAAATTGTGTGGTAAGAAAAATAATTTTTATTAATAGGCTGGTTATGTTTTCTACAATAGTAGAAGTAGGTTATAAGTCAATGGTAGACTATAAGTACCGTCCGGTAGATAAAGGATTAAAAGCCAAATGTATATTAACCCCTTAACGCTCGCCTTAAATTAAGTTTCTAAAATTCAGCTTGAAATTCAGCTTGCCTCCATTTCTTTTGAAAAAGAAATATTTCACCTTTTTCAGTGACAAGTAAAAGGATATCAGAATAAAGATAATTACGCGGTTTTATAAAACTGGTGGGAATCAAACAATTCTGAATAAAAGCCGTGAAGCTTGCAGCCCATTGGGGTTCCAGAATTAAGGGGTTAACTCATAAAGCTGACATATGTAGTAAGGTATGATTTATTCTAATTATTAAGTTTAGTACGGTACCTATCTGTGCCTGCAATAGAAGATATAACTCTGTTGAAATTAAACAAACCGGAAAATAACATACACTTTAAGTTAGAACTGATACCAGGTAAATAATATAGAAAAACTGGCAAATAAAAGAAGCAAATTTTGCCGTCTCTAAGCTATTATATATGGTTATCATTTAAACAAGTCTGCAGCTGATTCATTCAATCAGCAGACTTAAGAATAAATTAAAGAGATAAAATTTGAATCATGCACTGAGTAGGGGTGGGCATTCCAGCTCCTTTTGAAAAAAGAAAACGAACCGTTCCGACGAAATTTGGAACTGTTCCGTGGAACTGTTTTTCTGGAACGGGTCACGTGATCTCGAAACGAATGAGAAATGAAGACCTGTTTCAGTTTCAGTGACATTCTGGAACTGTTCCAGTAACAGACAGGACATTGATTGATTGCTTGCTTTCAGAGAATAAAGACCGCAGTGTGCTGATTGAATGAATCAGCTGCAGACTTGTTTAAATGATAACCATATATAATAGCTCAGAGACGGCAAAATTTGCTTCTTTTATTTGGCAGTTTTTTCTCCTCCTTTCTTATTGCGGTCAGGTTGTGCTTGTGCCTAATAGTGAAAAAAGGAATTTAAATAAATGAAGCGGGCTTCTGATACAAAAGATCATCTGGATATACATTTTTTCCGTTTATTTTATTTTATTTATTTATTTTCTTTTTGTTTGTTTTATTTCAATTTTTAAGTAAAAATTTCGTTACACAGAAATTAAGAGAATGTTAAACAGAGGCGCAGCGAGGATTCGGTTCTAGGAGGGGGGGGGGTGAGTTTCTGATAAAGGTTTTTGCCGGTTATTTGAATCGCCGGTTAATAGAATCAGTGCTAATTAGAATATTCACTGTATAATACTTGAACTGAAACAGCATCTGTGTGGCAGAAAATCATCATTCTTTTAGCATAATACGTCTCATAAAAATGATTTAGTTCAAATAACCAATTTTCACTTAAGGTTGTTTGCAAATGCTCCGCTCAACAAGCGCGAAACGTTTTGACGCATTTACAAATTCATTGTTTAACAGGAATATATAGAATTGGAAGGCCTGACTGTGGAAGCGATTTCGAATCGAACTTATTTTTCCATTTTATGATACTTAAATTACCTATCCAGTTCTAAGCCATTTTGATCACGTGATCACCCGTTTTTCGCCTGCTTTTCGGCCGGTTTTTCTGCTTTTGTCAGGAAATGTGCTCAAAGACGTCCGCTTTGAAGGCTTGTTATGAAAAATCTATTATGTTTTTAAAAAAAAAACAGAAAATTGAGTGCAATCAGACAGATTCTGAATAACAACCCCTGCCATTTTCATGCATTTCTGAACAAAAATAAATTAAAGCATATGTCACAAAGTTGCCCTTTTTGATTTAAGAACACCCTTAACTAATCCATGTAATTTGCATTTTCACAGTTATAAGTAAAATGTTCGACATTTAATTGAATCACTTTATTAAATGAAATATTATTCAATAAAGCGGTGAATTACGAAATACGCAAATAGGTTTAAATATTAAGTTCGGTTTTCATTAATATAAGTGGCGATTATAGTAATATTTCTTAGCTCTGGGAGGGGTTTTAACCCCAAAACCCTCCCCTTGGCTGTGCCATTGGCTATAAATACAATCTACTAGTTCATCCACAATTAAAAATAAAAAAAATTTATACAAAGATATAGGTTAAAATTATTTAATTTTGGGTTAAAATTATTTAATAAAATGTGGCATTGAATTTTTAAAGCCCCCCCCTCCCCTTTTTTAAGAGGCAAGGAGCTACAGTAATATTCAACAATCTTTTAATTTCAAGAATTAAAATGAAATTTTTAGCAGTAATATTTTGTAATACAAATTTAAGAACTAAGTTTGAAGAATAACATTTTACTGAGTTGCTTATTTAATTTAAATTATATTTTATTAATTTCTGAACATTCTTTGTTCATTTCATCATATATTAAGTCTTTATTCATTCGTTTGTTAACTGAGAAGTTGTGACCTCTCAACTGGTAGACGGCAGGTGCTGGGTTCGAACCAATCGCAGCCGTCGGCCAAACCGTTCGGAGTTTTCGTGGTTTTCTTCGAACCTTGTGTAAATACCGGTTAGGTTCCCTTAGAAAGACCCCCACGAAGGGCTCTCCCCCCTGGTCCTAAATCCCTCGAGTAGACAATCGGTCAACACAAAATAAATCAAACCATTCGCTTGTTAAAGTAAATATTTTGTAAAATATGTATTGGACTTTCAGTGTACAAATTTTTTTACTAGTGCTTCTTTTTAAAAATAAATATAATTTGAACATTGCCTGAAATGTACTTATTATTTATTTGCATAAGATCAATATTTAAAGAAATAAATAAATAAGTTACAGAGAGAAAATTGTAGGAGGAAGGGTGAAGTGTGGAAATTCATACATAATTCAGCGTATAAGTGTTTATTATTATTATTATAAGTAGTAGTAGTAGTAGTGGTAGTAATTTTATACATCCAATTAAATTTATGCCTTTGTTGAACAAAATATTTTTAAAAAAAGCAAAAAGTTACATCTAATAATATTACATTAGGTGATCGATTAACGAACTCTCCAGTTTACAAGTAGATCGGTTAGCAAACTCTTTAGCGAGAGAATTTTATGTTCCGATAATGAACATGTGTCCAGTTTACGAATACTTCGCAAAACAAAGCAAAGAAAAAGGTATGTTGTGTTTCAATTTTGCCGATCTGCTATGTAATTGCATACATTGTCTAGTTAGGAGCTGTTCCTAAATAGCGTCATGCTTGGAGGGGGGTGGAGGAGGATTAATAAAATTGTGACAGTTTGTGCCAAGGGGGTAAAGAGGGGTAAGAAGAAACAGTGGCGCAGCCAAGGGGAGGGTTGGAGTTAAAACCCCTCCCAGAGCTAAGAAATATTACTATAATTGTCACTCATGTTAATCAAAACCGAACTTAATATTTAAACCTATTTGCGTATTTCGGAATCACCGCTTTATTGAATCATATTTCATTTAATAAAGTGATTCAATTAAATGGCGAAAATTTTACTTATAACTGTGAAAGTGCAAATTACATGGATTAGTTAAGAATGTTCTTAAATCAAAAAGGGCAACTATGTGACATATGCTTTAATTTATTTTTGTTCGGAAATGCATGAAAATGACAGGTGTTGTTATTCAGAATCTGTCTGATTGCACTCAATTTTCTGTTTTTTAAAAACATAATAGATCTTTCGTAACAGGCCTTCAAAGTGGACGTTTTTGAGCACATTGCCCGACAAAAGCAGAAAAATCGGCCGAAAAGCAGGCGAAAAACGGATGATCACGTGATCGAAACGGCTTCGAACTGGATAGGTAATTTAAGTATCATAAAATGGAAAAATAAGTTCGATTCGAAATCGCTTCCACAGTCAGGCCTTCCAATTTTATATCTTTCTGTTAAAAAATAAATTTGTAAATGCGTCAAAACGTTTTGCGCTTGTTGAGCGGAGCAGTTGCGAACAACCTTAAATGAAAATTGGTTTTTTGAACTAAATCATTTTTCTGAGACGTATTATGCTAAAAGAATGATGATTTTCTGCCACACAGATGCTGTTTCAGTTTAAGTACTATACAGTGAATATTCTAATTAGTACTGATTCTATTAACCGGCGATTCAAATAACCGGCAAACACCGTTGTCAGAAACTCAACCCCTCCCCCCCCTAGAACCGAATTCTCGCTGCGCCCCTGAAAGAAATGTGACCAAAGATCTTAGTTAAAATGAAAGCATTAAAGATTATCACATTAAATTTTCATTTTCTTTTTAAGTATTTTATTTTAATAAAGTAAACATAAAATTTAGAACTAAATATATTACATCCATTTCAAATTCCAAAATACGACTGCTTTTATATCATCAAATTCATATAATCAATCTTAGTTTAAAATTGCAAAAAATATTTAAAAAAAAAGTTTTCTTAATATGAGCGAAAAAAAATAATTTATAACGGAGATGCAGCGGCGTCATCGTTATTTATTCAATTTTAATAGAAAGATAATGTATATGTCTATTTTAATGACGGATCTGAGGGGAGGCGAGGGGGTGATCGCCCCCCCTCCTTCTGGGCAGACTTGTTTAAAACCAAAAACTTGCTGAGGACATATATATTTGGTGGGGTTTTTTTTCGCAACTGTTTGAAAATTTGAAGGCCATGAAAACACAAAATACCTATCACATAATCTTCTAACCTTCTAAAAAGAGAGAGAGAGAGAGAAAAAAAGGGTTAGTTTACCCCCCCCCCTTCCTTTTCAAACCCAATATCTTTTTTGTGTAGTTTTAAGCGTCCGGCAGCACTTATCCTATTGGTAATCCGTCATGTATCAAAATCAAAACGGATAACTGAATTTTCAGCTTGACAACTTACGATCTTCTCTAACCACCGAAAAAAATCACCCTCCCTTCTCCCACACAACCTATTGCTTTCGACTTTGAAACGGAAAAAACGTAGAAGAAACGGCTAAAGGAACCTGTTCCAAAAAAACTAGTTACACTTGTTCATTCCACAATCTGTACCGTACGTTTTTCTGCGGCTGCGCAATGATAATATAAAACGAGAGTCACTGTTTTTTCCCCAAAGAACGTTCCTTTTTAAGCTGCTCCTCTGACTTGGCATCGTTATTCAGACGATTTTCCTGCTTTTCTGGCACCTTACAGCAATATCTAATGATGATCCTTGATGTTTGGTAATCCTTTTGCCGTCATCAACCAATCGCAAGGGAGAGAAAAATGTGTCATCGTTTGATTTGGCGACAGATGAAATTTTACCTCGAAAAGAATAGTTCCTTTTGGCGAAAAGAAACAGTTCCTTCGTTTTTTTTCTAGGAACTGTTCCAAGGAACCTGTTCCTCATTTTTCTGGCCACCCCTATTACCCAGGGTATGAATGGTTTTAACTTTGTCACCAATAAAATAAAATTAAAACAGTCGCCCTTTTAGACGAAGACAGTTCTTACAAATTTTGCGATAAAACAAGTTGAAGATTACTTTAAAAAAATTA
Source organism: Maratus speculifer (assembly GCA_964019185.1). Lineage (NCBI taxonomy): Eukaryota > Metazoa > Arthropoda > Arachnida > Araneae > Salticidae > Maratus > Maratus speculifer. The sequence goes on from OZ025302.1 coordinate 27,879,265, forward strand.
GTGGTTGCAATAGTAAAAACCATACACACTCCGGGTTTTTTAGGCTCTGCGCGCGTCCTCCGGGGTTAATGCTATTAAGTTCTCGGTATATTTCCAGTAAACCAACGATAAATAAAGAGTGCAGAGTGCCATGTTTGATGTGACACAGCTACAGCCGATTGAAAATTATTTAACATCCATCCCCATTAAACGTATATTGTCGTTCGCTTCTATGAGTCTATGGAGGCACTGTTTAAAGTTGAAGATACGGAACTTTTATTTGCGAACTTCAATTCAATGAGAGGAGCTCGTCTTTGTTTATTACTTCTCTTTTCGTCTGGAAGTGAGAATAGAATCTTCACAAAAGAAAGACCAGAGTAACAGTTTAGCCCTTCGAAGCAGACTTTTATTAATGGAGTCCGAAAATAGAAATAAAACACAATCACTTCCTGGATTTCTTACATCTGTGTAGGATTAGTTATCAGAATATACAAAAAACATTTCGTACTAGCTGTTGAAGGTTATGTTCTGTAATTTCACGCTACTCACAAATTTCATTTCTAAAACCATGATATAACCAATATATTTTGAGCTCCACCCCAAAATTCTCTGTTTAGTGAAAAAGAGGGAAGGGTCAAAGATTCCGAAAATAATTTCCGTATTTAATTCATGAAGAAAAAATGTATAAAATTCGATTCCTTATAATGTTTTAAAATTACATATAAAAATACTGATGTACAAGCTATTTAAGTTTTAAATAACTATATATACACATGTGACCTAAAAAGTATTCACTTTTAACTAAAGCATATCAATGATAAATTTGATAAAAGAATATATTTCTATTACCCTGTTATTATAAATAAAAAAATTTCCCTATATTTAAAATTATTTTTAATTTATATGTGAGAAAAGCATCGAAAACATATCACTTTTGTACTCGATTTCTTATTTTCCAGAACAATCGAGGTCTGATAACATACTGGATCACCAATACGATGTCCAAAATACGGAATATTTAATTAATCGGTAAAAAAAGAAAGACAAAAATTGTTTTTAATTATCCACTTAACTGATTTCCCGTATGCTATACGGACAAGAAGAGTTTGCTGGGTTCGTCAGGTTTTTGATTCCATTCTTTTTTTTTTATCACAATTTCATGCTATTTAATGACAGAAATTTTAAGACAAAATATTATGAATATTTTAATTTAAAAAATTGATGATTATTCCATATTTTCAGTTTATTGTAATTTAAAAAAATCGCTTAAGCGGTTAACAAATAAAACTAGCGATTTCTTTTTAAAATCTTAAAAATAAATTTTAATTAAAAATAAAAACTTACATTTTATTAACTTATAAAGCATGAATATTAATTGTAAATAGATGAATATCTGGAAAACTTATCATCTCGTAATTTGAGAGAGTAATTTGTCTTTGATTGCTTTTTTCCCTCTCTCTTTTCTGCACTGTTTTAGGAAAGGCTAATTATTTTACAAGATCTACTTTTAGACGACGCGACGTGCCCTTCCCAGACGTTCGTTTCTGTGAAGACAAAGGGCGTGGTCACTGCCCTCAATAGTGCAGAGCTAAATAAAGCGTCTTCATAATTAAACCCTCTCATGCATGATTTTTTTTTATTTTGTTCGGAAAAAAATCATATTTAAGTCTATTTTTGAAATCTTCTAGAAAAATAGTGAAAGTGTTTAGTTTTTGTTGAACATAATGTCAATCCTGAGTTATATAACAAAATTGCTGAAAAAAATGATAATTTTAAATAATACACTTAGTTTAAAGTGCATACAATGTACAATAACAGCAGTTTAATGACATAATAAATTTAATTAGGATTTTAACAATTTACAGTATTAATGACCGTCTTATAGGAGAAAAAAAAGTCAAGCGTATTCCAAAGCAGTATCGTCAAATATGTTTTAACTTCCCCGCAATAAATAAATAATAACAAAAATAATAATAAAACAGATTCCATGACTTTAAATGCATGTCATCACACGTAACACAAAAGATGAATTTAGCCAAAAATCAAAGTGCCGTATTGCAAAAAAATATCACGCAACACCCTTCCTACTTGAACGAAGCATATAACAATCAAGATCTGCGGGGGGGGGGGGGAGGTCTGAGTCCATCATATATATTAAAACAGTAGCCTACTTCTTTAAGAGCAACTCAAATTGGTCTTCGCGCATGCGCGAAGTTCCAGATAGAGAGAGGTTGAAGCAAGTCTGATTAGCTCAGTGGTTTAAGGCATGGATTTATAGCTCTGAGCTTTTTTAGAGGACTAGAGTTCAATCTTAACGCTCGTCATTTTTTTTTTTTTTGAATAATCATACATTTTACTGCGTGAGGAATTTATGTGATTTTTATTCTTTTGTTATTATTATTATTTTGATGCTTTATAATTAAATAAAATTTAACACTCAATAATGATTTTTTAAGTAACAATTTTATTTTTAAAATATTTCAAGTAATTATACATACTAATTATTAGAAATAAAGAGTTAATTCCCAATCCAGGGCTTTATAGATAAATTTGCAAGAATAAAATTATTGAAAATCTTTACAAATTGCTTTCTTAAAAAAAATTAAAATAAAATAAACAAAAATAAATACAACACACACAAATACAAATTGTAAAAATGTCGTAAAATATAATTTAACATCTAGCAGTATTTAGTAGGTTAAACTGACAGAACCATGAAATGCTTTGAATCTGTTGGAATCACATAGGTAACATTCAAATAAATCAAGTTTTCAAAACTTTATTTACAGGTTCTAATTAATCTTTTAACATGCTTATCGTCAAATCTTGACGGGTACCATCTAGTTCATTACTAAAATGGCAACGGAATGATAGATCTAGATTGAGATTTTTATCAGCCGTCCTTTCAAGAGACAGCCGAGCAAGAATTTAGAAAATAAAGTCATAGCGCATTTTGGAAAACGGGCTTTTATTTTATTTTATATTTTATTGTGTGAGTGTTTAAATAAACATTCTCTATTTTTATTTATGTCAGATCATATACAAGTATTAAATCTTGAAAGGCGTGAGTTTCGTTTCATGCTAAGAATTCTCTAAAACAGCGGCTCTCAATCTATGGGTCGCAACGGATGTTGTGGTGAGTCGCGGAATTTTTGAGATTTTTCACAAAAATATCTCTTTTGTTTTATTTGTTTTAAAAATGTAAAAATTTCAACAGCATATAATATTTCTAAAAAAAATCCTCTATTTCCTCCGGGATGAATACACGTACAGAATATCGAGAAATATCTAAAACATCTGTGAGGTCCTTGATAGGGTTAAACAAGATATTCATGTGTGAACATTCTTTTTCTACTTGGCTGTTTTAAGTAACAATACACAAACTAACTGTAGAAAAAAACTTAAAATTAAATTAGCAAACTGTTAACCATGGTATAGATTTTTCCTCATAAATAAACACCAGTTCAGAAATATTATGTTTCAAAGTTGTTTTGATAATAATTAAACGCGTTTTAAATTATTTTTGTAGTTTGTGGGTTGTTTTCATTATTATTCTACTTAAACGCATTGGGATTATCAATTGTCGTTTTTGTTGACAAAATCTGTTTCATGCCAAAAATTGCCTTTTTTTTCGTATGATAGAATAACCGATAGCTTAAAGAGGCCATACAACGATTTTCATACTAGTATACTCTCGTATATTAGGTGGGTCTCGAAAAAAAATTTACTCAAAGGTGGGTCGCGTACTAATAAAGATTAAGAGCGGCTGCTCTGGAATAAACAGAGGAAATAATTTAAAAAATAATCCTAATCTCTTGAGACCCGAGCTCATGCTTTTAGAACAAATTTAACAATTTTTGAGATTTCTGTTTCTTTTGAACTTTTAGTTATGCACTAAAATAATAATAAAAATTAAAAAGAATAATAATTACGCCCCCCCCCCCCCCACAAAAAAGATTAACTTTAAATTTAGTAGTTTGTGAAAGTAGTCCTGTAAATCAATCATTAATTATGTATATTAAACTAACATACAAATACAAGTTGCACTTTATATGCAAAACCTTATTAGTTGAGTTTGTAATTATATTAATATGTAGCATTTATAGTCGTTGTCTGATTCCTCCGTCCGGTCCGTCCGCATGTAACACCGCAAAAACTACCCAACCGAATGGTTTGAAACTTAAAATACATAACTGGTGCATAATTCTGTTGAGTCATTTCAAATTTCATGAAAGTTGGATGTAAATTTTAATTAAAGGGACAATCAAAAGTATTCCATTACATAACGGCCAATGGGTTGTTGTTGTATGTATGTCGGCCAATTATCTACACTATGGGATATAGGCCCTAAGGGGTGGGATGCCCTCCGTGGGGGTCTTTCTAAGGGAACCTAACCCGTATTTACGCAAGGTTCGAAGAAAACCACGGAAAACTCCGAACGGTTAGGCCGACGGTCGCGATTAGGTTCGAACCCAGCACCTACCGTCTACCAGTTTGAGGTCAAAACCTCTCGGCCACTGGTGGGGCCAACGGCCAATGGGGAAAAAAAAGAGTTTCAAGTGCATTTTAATGATGTTACACTTTTTCTAACATAATGAAATCGATAAGCACCAGAAAAAAATACAACTACATATATTCTGCATAATATGCAGAACAAAGAATATTTGTTATTAATTTACAGATTCGAATAAATGTATTCAATTATATCAGGACTGTTCCGCCTTTCACTAAGCAGGGACGCATTTCAGATCTTGGCAAACATGAAAGGCATCATTATTAATAGAGCTCAAAAATATGCTAAGAAAATTATCTCACAGTATTGGTAGTGGTACATATATATAAATTCATCTCGTAATAGAAGACATACGGACCCAGTGGATCTGTAGCTCCATGAAAAAAAAAGAAAAAAACCGTCAAAGTAACTTGTAAATCAGAGTAAATTTCGAATTATATATTTTTGAGCGAGGGGCTATCTAAAAAGTACTTGAATTGCAAGGAGCCAAAATATTAAAACTTACCTATGGTAATCCTAGATATTGTTAACGGTTCTTTGAGGAGATACGGCACACACACACACACAAAAACTAATTCATTTTGGAGGTGCAGATTTATGTTATAAATAGCGCAGGGAAAAAGACATGATATTGTGATCAATCCAAGGGTGGTTCCAAAGAGAGATACTGGAAGAGCTATTATTGGTGGAAATCATTTCGCATGATTTTATAGATTTTTATTAAAACAAAATTATCAAAATTACTTAAATTTTTCTAAAATGTGAGGGAGAAAATGATTGTGTTTTTCCAGTCTTATGAAGCAGCTAATGTGTCAGTCAAATAACAACAATAACAATGGTAAAAAAAAAATAAATTTTCATGCAAGAGAATGGTTGTTGGTGCTCATTTTTCTATCTGTTACATCTTCACATGTTAAATTAGTTATTGGTAACTTTCACCTATTCCTATCGTCATGCTTTCTTAAAAATAATTTAAATTGCGTATTTTATAAAGCAAAATCATTATCGCAATTAACATGAATTTTATAATGACTGTAATATTATCCAAGAAAAGATATTTCCATTTTCTAAAAATGTATGAATTTCTAAAAATTGCACAATTTTAATTTTTACACGTTCGAGAAAAGAAATGAATGTATTTTGAAATGTAATTTGAGTAAAATCTGTATCTTAATTTTCAGACTTATTATGATCTTCTTAAAAATGTCAAGCATAACCTCAAAAAATAAAATAAAATAAAATAAAGTAAAATAAAAAAATAAAAAATAAGAAGAAGAAGAACGTAATTTAGTAAATTACAACGACAATTGGGAAAATTATGCTTTCAAAGACTAAAATTATAAAAAAATTTTATAGTTAAAAAAATAATAATAATAAAACTCATTTTTATGATGATCAAAGCGTGATGGTTTACGTAATAACAGTCCTATATTACGTACGCCATGGATTAAAAATTAATATTCCTTACCAATCATATACAAATTTTAAATGAAATTTTAGTTTTACAATTATCGGTACTGTAAATATTTAAACTACTAAACATCACACATTTTCGATTTTTAAACCGCCGTATAGCGAAAAAACAAATGTATTTTTAAATGCAATTTGTTTGAAAGCTGTATCTCAATTTGTTTTTAAGTTATTGTTTTTGAAGTTTTTTAAAACTTTTTCTTGTCATCGTGGCAATATAAATATTTAATTTCTGGGCATTGAACTTGAACCAATCAGAAAACGAATAAAATAAAAAATAAAAGTATTCCATTTTTGGATTTTGCCAATCAGAAGACGAATAAAATAAAAAATAGAAGTTTTCTATTTTTGGACATTTAATTTGAGCCAATCAGAAAACGAATAAAATAAAGTAAGTTATGGAATTCAGCCAATAAAAAGTTTCAGATATACTTCAGATTTCCCAATTCTCTACAGAGGACAGTAACTATTTTCCAAATAGTTTTAAAAAAAAACTCAGTAAAGAAAAAAATAATGTCTCCTTTACTTTAATTAAGTTAATTTAGATCGTTCACTTAATTATTGACGTTTAATTTTCCTTTTTTGTTACTTTATAATGGTGAAATTTTGTTAATTAAAAAATATGATTTTTTTAATTGTAAAAAGTAATAGCAGATAGTGCACATAAGTGACTTTGTTCGGATAAATGTTTCCAAATTTGTTCGGAAAATTACATAAACGGAAAAAAGGCAAGGCTTATTGAGATAAAATCCACATAATGTGTAGCTCCGCCCGAAATCCATTCCCTTTTACCTATTTTGGCATTTTTTATTCATATTTATAAATATTTACTTATGACTCTTATCACACAATTTGAAGCTTGGTCAATATATATCAATGTGATCAATCATAAGGAATATTTAACACACACAAATGGCTGTACCTTTTATTAATAAAAAGAAAAAAGAAAAGACAAAAATATATATATATATCGTTTTCATATAATGCAGTATATTTTATTAACTTTTTAAAAATAAATATCATTGTTTTTAAGTAATTTTTACTGAAAGATCAACTACGAAATAATATTTTTTTTTTTATATTTAAAACACGTTTCAAATTCATGAAATACGATGCAATGATTTTTAAGAAAAGAGGCTATATTCAAAAATGCTATATTCAATATAGGCTATATTCAATATATTCAAAAATGAGTTATTTTTTCAAACAATATTAATACAGTTTAAAACTGTATTCAAATCGTAGTGCGAAGTAAAATATCGGAGTTCATACATGCATGTTTCTTCCAGATGATTAAAATAATTAGTAATACATTTTTTTTATAATATAATATCCTATTAAACATGAGAACAAGATTTCCCAGTAGCTTTCCTCTCATTGGTGCAAAGACTGAATGACACCGTTCCCATTTTAAAAATACTTCAATCAGGTTTCGAAAGGCGTGCCTCACTTACATTGAAAATTAAGATGAAACTCGATTCATAAATCTATATTATAAAGGCCAAATGAGTCTGTGCCTAATGCATACGTCATTTTGCGAATGGCAACACTTTCCCATGCAATTCGGTTTTGCAATGTTCGGTACTGAATATTTCATACTTCTAAACATCGCACATTTTCAGTTTTTACACCATCGTATACAGAAAAATTTTTAGTTCTAAATGCAATTTATATGGAAGCTGTATCTCATTTTATTCTCAAACTAATTTTTTACAGTTTTTAGTACGGATTTTGTAATTGTGGCAACAGAAATACGTCATTTTCTCTTACAATTGCTAAAAATTGAAAAGTGCGCACTTAAATTTTAAGATGAAAACTATACTGGATTTAAATTTCTCGTAAAATTCAAAGATAGTTTCAATTTGAATTTTTTTTCCACACGCATTTATACCAAACATAAAAGCCTCAATTGATTACTTTATCTTAATAACTGATCTTTATTACATTTTGCTTTATTGTTATATTTTTACATATTCGATTAAAGTTTAATATTAATAATTTGGACAACTGAGTTTTATAAAAATAGTATTTTTTTCTTCTTAATTTTAGCTTTAAATAATGTTATTTTTTGAGAGCTAGACTGACCATTGTAAGATGCATTTTTTACTGTAGCTAATTTTGTAGGTTTATTATAAATAAATGAAACAGTTTCATATTAACCTCTTCGCTACTGGCGATTATTACACTATTTTTAATTATTACTGAATTATTTCTTCTCTCGTTTGACTTCAGAGCGAGATTTTTGTTTTATTTTCATTAGCTCGAATCTTAGAATTCGAAACATATTATTCTTATATCGAAATTTCATTTATATTTGAGTATCATTAATAAAATGGGACAAAACTGATGTACCCATTTGGGTACTCAGGGACTGAAGAGGTTAAACATTTACTTTCGTCGAAATTTGACGAGCTCCACCTTGTTATACATACATGCCGAAAGTTTGCTTTGATACTACATATAAATATTTATATAGACATAAAAATTATTAAAATGTATTTAAAGGCGTTATTTGGGGCGGAGCTACTTATCTTCGACACCCGAAGAATTTTTGGAATAAACACTTACAGAGTTGCTGCATTTTAATTTTAAATGAATACATGGGCATCATTCTCAACGCTGTCAATACTGTTTCTACATCAAAATTTGTTGATGGTGGCACATACAACAATAGGGAAGAATATTTTTCACATAGAAACAAACTACATTCTTCGATAACGAAACGTAACGACAGCCGCCACAATCAAATTAAAAGCTAGTCTCAAAAGACTAAAAATTAAAAAATATATGTTGGTTAAATTGAAATAGATAATAATTTGTGTATTTTTGCATAAAATTTCTTTCCTTCACTTAGCCCATGGTTGAAATATATTTAGACAGGTGTTGTGTGTGATACTGGCTAGAAGATTAGCGTAATTAAAAATTTAATATATACACTTTATTATATGCCATTTTTGGTCAAACGGAATTAATTTATATATTATTACAGGAAGAAGATATTTATTGGGTTTTACAAAATTAAAAGTAATATTGTTAATTTATAAAGAATAAAAGTTTCTTCCATTTCTTCCGGGCGGTTTTTTTCTATGGTATTTTCTGCGGTTTCTTCCACAGTTGAATAAACTTGCAAATCTGCTTTTTTGGGATGAAAACAAATTAAACCTGCTATCGAATGCTACTACTTCAAACTAAAGTTTATATTAGAAAACATTTTTTTTCAAATCGTATCAGTATATTTATTGTGTAACATTTTACTGTTGTAAAATGCCGTTTCAATAATTGATTAATACTTAAGTTATTTAAACGCAAGTCATCGACCCTGAGGGTATTGTGTTCTGTTCGCTGTATTTTTCAAAATAAGAGGGATTCGGGTATTCTCAGTAATAAAAGGTTTGTTTTATTTTAAGACGGCTGATTATCAACACGTGGGGTATAGGCCAGAAGAGGGGACCAGCTTCTGTGGAAAGAACGGCTTCTAATGGTAGAACATTCTTATAGCATTGTAAAAAAAAAAAAGAAAAAGAAACAGAAAGCAACACCAAAGACTTTGTGTTGACTGCGTTAATACTATATTAGATGATTTTACATGTTAAAGTAATCCTATATGTTCAAGAAACCAGCCATTAACAACAGCTGATTTGGTCTTAAAACCTTTTCTTAAAAGGGAAAAGAATTAAAACCCGTGTACAAGGCGATCGTCACTGTTTTTGTGTTTATTATAATTCAGTCTTCATTAAGCTTTTTAAAACCGATCAAATTAACTGATTCCTTGAGTGGAAGCGAGGGGATTAATGAGTGTAGCTCGTTGTAAACAAAATCCCTAGTTAAAAAGAAAGGGGCTTAAAAAAAATTTTTACTTCACAGCACGCTGGGAATCTTAAAATTGCTTTTACACTTGCAAACTGTTCTTTTTATTATTTATTTAGTTATTATTAGCATTTTGAGGGGGAATTAAGTTGCCCTATTTATTATTTTGTCGGAATAATAAATAAAGAATCAAATACAACTTCTTGTTAAACCGAATGTTAGTGAAAGCTATCGTGTTGATTTCAGGGGGTGGCCCGGGAATGGCATCCATTCTCCCCGTAACCACAGATGTTTCTCGTGGAGAAAAAATGTCTGGATTCAACACTGAAAAGAGATCAAAGTTTTCTTTTTCACTAGATGTAACAATAATACGTATTTTATTTTTTGTAAATGTGATTTTTCAGATGAATAATATCAAGTAAAAAAATGTATTATAATTTACCACAATTATATGTGAATTTTCTTTAAAAATACTAAGATTCTTCACTAAGGTTTCCCATTTCCAAAGTCCTCTTTTTTGCTTAGTATATGCTGAACAGTTCAAGTTAAACATTTACTTTTAATTTTTTTAATCTAATTATTTTAAAAAATAATTAAAATTCTTTATAATCGCATTGATTTATTTTTACATAGTACTTTTAGAGGTTGTCCATAAATGATGTAAAATTTTTATTTCGATATTTTTTACCCCCTCCCACCCTTTGTCACAAAGTGTCACAGTTCAACATTTGCCTTCCCCACTCCTTGTCAGATGTCACGCTTTATTACATAAACATGTACTTGCAGTTGAGGAAAAAACTACACACTCCTAGCAGGATATCATTTGTGAATTTCCCCTTACCAAAAAAAAAAAAATCCTTATAATCAGATAAAACGCGTGTTACAGCATTAATTCGCCGTCAAGCCACAAATTCCATTTATATTTTCCGAAAACTACATACTTCTATCGACCTGACAACAACTTTAAAGTACCCACCCTCTGATGTCTTGCCGTCAGATTTAAGCTGCATAGAGCAATACAGTTTACATAGCGAGAAAGCGGAAAGCCTTTACTACCGTCCCAACTCCCATTGTAGTTCCTGGATTTCAACTCCTCACCACTTCACTCAATTGAAGCATGACATTGTCATGACAAAAGTGTTTTGGTTGTACCTCATACAAAAGTCATGAATTTTCCGTGTCCTACCCAACGCTAGGTGATCCGGAATACATTATTATATTTTGATATTTTACTGTTATATATTTCGGGTGTGAGTTATAACTTAAAAAGTATACAATTTTTACAAGTTTTAATTTTTAGTCCAGCTGAAGCTGTTCTAAGAACATTAGAATGAAAGCAGGTCTTCACCTATTTATACCAATAATTGATACACTGATCGTACTTAGCTTGGTTTAATTACTGAAATTTTTTTAATCTTCTTATTTATATTCGATTTATTTGTACACTAGCAGGCTATGCCCGCTGCGCTGGACTATATTTCCAAACTAAACTTGACTCAAACAAAATGTTGATTTAAAGTTTTTATTTCAAAGCAGTATAGACCATCCTGGAATGTCCTTCGCCATTGCTGAAAACGAAGCCAACGCCATTGCGATATTGCACTATTGTATGCTTTCGAGAAAATTTGGACAATCAATCACCATATCTTTTATATTATCAATTTTAGTGGAGTTTCGTATGAAAATGAGACCGTTATGACAACAGGAATCAAAATGCTCTCGAGTAATCACACTATTACATTAGAGGGCATTCCAGTGATTATAAAATTGATTATCAAACTCTATTAACTTTTGGATCGTACATTATCATTTCTTAGTTCTTAAACTCCTGACATCTGAACTTGCAATATATGTAGTTCTGGTAGCCTACATACAATATCCGAACATGTTACATTACATTTTTTTAATAAACGACCTCTTCTGGCATGTCTACTGTAGTTTCCTATCTACTTTGATCTGTTCCAGCAGAGTACATAGAATAAAAAACGTAAAGAATTTTTGACAAATAAAGATGAGTGTTTAACTTATATAATTATTAGAACAATGAAGCATAAAAAGTGTTTTAAATCTATATTATTTGAATAACATTAACATTGTATCAGTTTCACAGTCTCTTCATTTTATAAAATAGTTGTATACATGTAGCCGTTAAATTTGGGATAATCTTGCTGACTAAATTTTGCAGAAAAATAAACCTTTAGCTTGCATCCAATAAAATCTTTCTACCTTCTGTAATCGATTCCATTATGATTTTTGGCCTAAAACATTAGTAGTGCTTGTAACGATATTGTTACAAATGTACCAGACTTATTTCATATTTATTCTCAAATGAATGTGAAATTTACGATCATCCACTATTGGCATTTAATCTTATAGCTTTATGATAGTTTTTTGTTCGACGGGGTAATGAAGTGGTATCTAATAGTTAATGTTTGACAAAGTTTTGTTGATAGGGCTTATCGTTAAATGAAACTGCTACGTAATCAAAAAAAAAAAAAAAAAAAAAAAAAAAAAAAAAAAAAAAAAAAAAAAAAAATACGGCTGCCAAAATTTTATAGAAATTTTTTTCTTAACCAACTTTAAAGTATATTTATTTTCCTTACGATTTTTTTATTAGAGTGAATGATAAATTAATTTCAAATATTTTTTCATTATAACGATTTTTCCTGCACATTGAAAATATTGCTTTTTTAGTGATAGTATAATAACTGCAGAGAAAAAGATATAATAGTAAGCCTAAAACACAGACTTAATGACTGTGCTTGGCGTATGTCTTGGCGGTGACTCGATAAGTACGCTAATTCTATCAAACTAAATATCCCGACAGAACGTAAAAAAATAATGCTAATACTTGATTGTTCCGTCTATCAATTTCGCCAAATTATACAAATGGAATAATTTTTATTTTAAGTAACCAAAGAATCAATAAATTACTAAAACATCCTTCTATAGTAAAAAAAAACTAGCCTTAAAAGGAATGACTCCTGGAATGATGCTGATGAAGAAGATTTCCGGAACTAACGAATCCGGGTTGTCCACTCCTTCCATGAGTCGAATAGACCAATCAGGAAAGGGCTCCATCTATGCATCGCCATATGGGTTACCATAAAGAGAGGAAAGGTTATTATCGTCAACAATCGCCAAGTTTTTCGCCAACTTGGCGATATATCGCCAAATTTGGCGACCAAAATTAGTTGTCAAAAGTGACGCCAACTTGGCGATAACTGTAATATTTCGCCAAATTTTTAATTTCTTTACAACACCAGTCGTTTGATACATCATTTGAGAGGTTTGCAACTGCTTATTCATATAATGGATGTCTTGTGTGTTATCCCCCATTCTGCTCCCCAGGGGGGACACATTTTTATTTTCTGTACAACACCAGTCGTGTTACACAAAATTTGAAAGGTCTGCAACTGCTTATTCATATTATGGATGTCTTGTGTGTCACTCCCACACTCTGCTCTCCCCAGGGGGGGGGGGGGCGGTCACATTTTTAATTTCTTTACAACACCAGTTGAGTGACACATCATTTGAAAGGTCTGCAACTGCTTATTCATATTATAGATGTGTTGTGTGTCATCCCTCACTCTGCCCCCCAGGGGGCACATTTTCAATTTCTTTACAACACCAGTCGTGTGACATCATTTGAGAGGTCTGCAGCTGCTTACTCATATTATGGATGTCTTTTGTGACGCCTCCCACTCTGCCCCCCAGGGGAGCACATTTTTAATTTCTTTACAACACCAGTCGTGTGACACATCATTTGAAAGGTCTGCAACTGCTTATTCATACCATGGGTTATAGTCGAGCGCAGCAAGCAGGGGTAGACAATAATTTGGAATCGCGAAGCGATTACGCGGGGGGTTGGCGAGCATAGCGAGCAGGGGGGCGGGCCCCCCCTAGTTAATAGAAATAAAAATAAAACTCCAAATTAAAATTAGTTGATGATGTAACAATTACGTATAACATATTTAATGTCAAATGAATGTGCCAGTTGCCATCATCCATTATTGACATTTAACCTTATACTTTGGCGTGTTTTTGGTCGATGGGATAATCAAGTATTACCAAATTTTATAAACAAATTATATAAACAATAATATTTAGGTGCGGATATCATCTACGGACCACGTTGGCGCGATTAAATCAAAATTGCGATTTTATGCCTCACGTGGTAATCTGGTAATAGTTGTTTATTTATCAGTAAACTATTTCATTATTTTTCTTTTCTCTTTTAAAGTTGTTTAAATTGTTTTATTCCATAATTATTAATTGACTTAATTTATTTATTATTTCCTATTTAAAAAAAAATAGAAAATAAATAAAAGTAATATAAATGTAATTGGTATTTGAAAACGCAGTGTTCTCTAAATTGGCATCATAAAAAAATCGCGCCAAGGTGATGCGTGTATAAAAATGGAAAAATGTTTGCAATAATATAAACAAAAAAAGTAAACAAATAATTAAAAAATCGCCATTTCGGTAATTTCTTAAAATAACATCAAGCAGGAAATCAAATAGCATCAATTAGTAAAAGTTTAATTATATAATAAGTTTATTTAATGAGGGCACAACTTGATTATCCCGTCGACCAGTTTTGCCAAATTGCACAAATCGCCAAACTAATAGCCAAATTATATATATTGACATAAATTTTATTGTAAATAACGAAAAAAACAAAATAATTTAGTAGAATTTTAATAAAAATACAAAAAAAAAAAAATCGAAATAAAAATCCCTTAATGACGTTTTAAACACGCGTATCTAAATTACTATCATTGAATGTGACATTCAAGATCAGCCATTATTGGCATTTCATCTTATAATTTGGCGAAAGTTTTATGGTCAACGGGATATTACTTTAATAAGTATGGAACAAAACAATTTATATAATTTTAAAGAAGAGGATGGAAGTAAATAAATATTTTAATAATAAATAAATAACAATAAATAACAAATAACGGGTTGGCATGTCAGGCAAAATAATATCAATTTAGAGTCCATTAATTGCCTCGGTGCGTATATGATATCTGTGCAAAAATAATTTCGGTACTTCTAGATTATCCCGTCGACCAATTTCGCCAAATTATACAAATCTCCAAACTAATAGCCAAATTATACATGTTGACATAATTTTTATTTTAAATAACAAAAAAAAAAAAAAAAAAAAAAAAAAAAAAAAAAAATAATTAGTAGAATATTAATAAAAATATTAATAAGAAGTCGAAATAAAAATTACTTAATGACATTTTAAACACGTGAATCGCATTTAATGTCATTGAATGTGACATTCACGATCATCCATTATTGACATTTAATCTTCTAGTTTGGTGATAATTCTTTGGTCGACGGGATAATATAGAAGTACCATAATTTCCAATACCATAATAAATTGCCATTTGGCGACACTCAATTTTCGAAAATTAGTCCAATATGATTTTAAATACTACCTAACACAGGGGAATTATGAAGAAAATCGAAGAAGAAATGGCTAATTAAAAAAAAACTTGTAATTTTTTTACAGAAGGCATTTTTTATTTGAAAATGTTGAATTTATCAATAATAATAACGCATAATTGCATAAACGTACTTTGAATTACATTATTCTTTCTTCAATTTCTAAATTTTAAAACTGTAATTTTCCTGTTTGTGAAATTGACGAAATGGCGCAAGAAAAAATAAATAAACATTGAAAAATATTTGCTAAAAAAGGGTTATGTTCGTTGATCGAATTCTTCAAAATTACGGAGGAAAACTTTTGAAAACGTATGACATTAATTTACAATATATATGGGAGGCGGAAATTTACGCTAAAGCTAAAGCGTAAATGTTTGATTCCAATTTTTAATATACAAACTGTTATATATATATATATAATTTATAATTGAATATTAAAATGTACTCCAAAAATTAGCTTCACTTGAAAAAACATATTTGCGATCATCAACAACCAAATGTCAGACATATGCATTGTTGGCTTGCCTCTTTGGCGACAAAGGCAAAATAAAAATCACAAAGAAACAAATATATAACTCACAATTTACAGTTACTTTTATAATCAGATCTGTTTTTTTTCTACTGTAAAACATATGATACGGAAAATCAATTTTTAAAAGCAAGCGATATGGCGCCAATTGTTGTATCAATTGTAATATTGCACGATGAGTTATTTTTTAAGCATTACAAATATTTCTTTCATTTTTAAGTTACATATATATTTTTTAATATTTTACCTCATTTAAGCGGTTTTTATTTATTTTTTTTTTTCAAATTATCATTAGTATTTATTTTCTGCTTTTATTGATAGATATTTATATTACTGTCCAATAAATATAGTGATTTCAGTTTTTTTTTTTTTTTTTTTTTTTTTTGTAATAATAATTTTTGCCAAAAAATAGCTACTGGCAACCCTTTCGTCAAAAATAACCGAAAAATACGAAATTTAGAATGAAAAATCAGAGTTATCCCTGTATATTTGTATCATAAACCTCCGTAAAAATATTTCCTATCGAATGATATAATCTGCAAAAAGATCCATCGGGTAGTTTTTGAAAACACCCGTTTGGAAGTTGCAGAACTTCTGCTTTATAATATATATGATGGTGCATCTCCGAAATATTGTTTTAATCGGATTTATTAACATTACGTAGGTGTTAAACTTACTCTGTAAATTCCAGTAAATGCTTTAAATATTATTTTCGTGACTTAGTAAGTAATAAAAGACATTTTGAAATCATGCGCTGAGCCATATGGGTAATATTAACAGTTATCATTTTTCATAATCATAAGTTGAGAATTTTTTCTTTTCTTTTATCTTGTCAGGTCAGTAGAAACTTTGTTCAATGAATGGTAGCATTATATTATGAGTAGTAGTATTATATTTTTACCACACCGAATTCACTGCGAGAAGAATGTTTAAACTATATTATTATCATCTTAAAATTTTTACATATGATAATAATGATAATGAATAACCTTTTTTACCAAAGATAAAACCGACTTTAAAACCTTCAACAAAGTAAAAAATAATTTTTTCGCATAATAGTAATAAGAAATTATTAAGTTAAAAGCAGGGTATTTACCATGCGTATTATTATATTTTACATCCATCAAGTCATTTTTTTTTATCTCAGATGCATGACATTAGAACAAATGCAATAGATTAACAACTATAGAATCACATAATAAATTTAATTATGTTTTAAACAATCAGCAGAAATAATGATTGTTTTATACAGAAAAAAAGTCAAGCATATAGCAATTAGCATCAACGAAATAATGTTGCAACATCGACGTATTAATAATTAAATATGTATATATATTCCCTGACCTTAAACTCATGTTATCAAACGTAACACAAGAGATCAATTTCGATAAAGATCACATTGCAAAGCAAACATCATGCTCCAGATCCGTGTAATGCAATTAACACTGGAGATCTTTGAGGTGAAAAGTCCGAAATAATTTGTTGTCGTATGAAGAAACGTCAGCATTGTGATATCGAATGGTGATCTTTTTAGCGTTACAGTGCCAGCAGCCCCTTGACGAGGATGCTGTGCACGACGTAAAATATTACCAAGTCATTTTGTCTATATCAGTTAACTTATTTTACTTAAAACATCTTCTCGTCATATTTTAAGGTATGAGTGTTTAAATAAAATTTTTTTATTTTCATTTATTCCTGACTATATTCAACTATTAACCCTTTGCGGCGCGGTGGTTTCATAGATATACCACTTAATTTTAAATCCCAAACGCCACATTGGAATCAGAATTTTCTTTTAAAAAATTACGGTTTATTGAATGGTTGAAATATAGCGTTTTGTTATTAGAAATAAAGTTATTTTCAAATTCCGGTGTCAGACATTAATTTTAACACTTAACACTAGAACGCCGGGAAATTTTACTCAAGTTTTATAAAACATATTTAAAATCAGAAAAATAATTTGATTTTTTTAAGTTTATTTATTTAGATCACTTTACTTCAACTGATATATAACTCCTTTCCTAAAGATTTTTCCGGTCCGATTCGACAAACAGTCCAATGATCGGTGTCAAATTGTCACCTTCCCGGCGTTCTAGTGTTAAGCAATGAATTTGCCCTGCCCCGCAAATGGTTAAATCTTGAAAGGCGTCATTTCCATTTGATGTTCAGCATTCTCTAGAATAAACAGAGGAAATAATACTAAAAAAATACTCCCCTACGGCAATATTTCGATGTGAGCTCAATTTTATACTTTTATTTTGGTTACAATTTTTGAATGATGTACATAAATAGTGTTATAATTTAACCGAAATCATAGTAATTATTTTTGTTTGCTAGATTTCATTTTGAGAAATTTCATTAAAAAATCATATTAAAATTAAAACTTAAAAAACCTCGAAATTGGCACTTTTTGTGCTATGTGGATACTATATCGTCAAACGATTCATTTGAGAAATAGATATAGAAAATTATGTCTTCGTATATGCTGCGGATTTTTTATTTTATTGAAATTAATATTTGAATTTTTAATTCGAGTATTCTTGTTTTACAAGCAATAACGCCATAATTATCAATGTCTGTTAGAATTAAAATTTTCAAAACAAAAATTTCTGAAATTCAGCAAATTCTTAGGATATTTTTTATTATTAACAAAATGCAAAAAATACAGATATTGTTCTGATTTTACTGCGGACTCCCAAAATTATCGCACGGATCTCAGGTTCACGTTGAAGGAGGGAAGTATGGAGTATTGTTTTCTCCCCTTCTGCACTATATTTTTGGAAAGGCGAATTAATTTCAAAGATCTTCTTTTAGACGACCTGCTCTCCACGCTGCGCTCGTTTTTGTGACGACATGGGGTGTAGTCGCTGATCTGAATAATGCCAAACTGAATAAAACATCTCTATATTTGAATCCTTTGTGTATGATTTTTTATTTTGTTCGTAAAAATCATGTTTGAGTCTGGTTTTGAAAATTAAATTCTAGGAAAAAAAGGGAAAACGTTTATTTTAATTTATTTTGAAATATTAGCCCAGAGTTACATAACAAAAATTGCTGAAAAAAAATGATATTTTAAAATAATATACTTGTTTTAAAGTGTTTACATTGTACAATAACACCTATTTCAATGACATAATAAATTTAACTATGCTTTTGACAATTTTCGGTGTTAATGATTGCTTTATAGAGAAAAATAATAAATAACAGTCAAGCATATTCCAAGCAGTATCAATAAAACAGTTTTAACTTCCCCGCAATAAATAAATAAATAGGAATTATTAAAAATAAAAGAAATTCAAAGACCTTAAGTCAGGCATGTCAAACACGTCGCCCGCGGGCCACAATTGGCCTGCCAGGAACTTCTCTGTGGCCCGCCAAGCCTTTGATGAATTTTCAAATGTTTGATTCAGTTCTTAGTTGATGAAGAAAATACACTTTACACTGCAAATATTGCTGCGTTGCAAAATTAGAGAATGATTTTATTCACAATACTACCATTATTTCAGAATATTAATCTTCATTACATTTAATGTCAGAAATTGACATACATTAATGGTCCACAATTAAAAAAAGAAAATTTAAAATTTTCAAATTAATGTTATTTTGGATGAAAATTTTTTAAAGTTTGGCATTGGAGATGCAAACAACACCAATTCAACACAATTGTGGCATAAAAAATGCAAACATACTGTCTTGCATATGGTCAAATCAAATTCATTTTAAAATTTCGTTTCCAGGAAATAAAGTATGTAAAATTTATCAATAAGAAAATTAAAAAGAGCCTATCTTGATCTGAAAATTTAAAAAAATTATAAAAGTATTAGATTTTTTTTCTAATAGTTTATTATGTATTTTATGTTAAAACGAATACATTATTTTACTGCTCTTTTTGATTCACTGTGACATTAGAAAGTAACGCATGGTATTTCTTAGGTATTAAAAATCTATCAAAAATCAATTAAAATACGACGCAAATTTCTAATTAAAAGTTTCTAAAAAATCAAAAGAAGTAATAAGTAGCTTTAAAAGGAAAATGACACGATTTCTAGTCTTGTAAAATAATAATAGTAATAATAATATTAATAATGATAATAATAATAATAACAAAAAATGTTAATGTTTTTATTGGTTTTTATTACTGCGTTTGGCTGCATGCTTAGCCAAAAGCGAGCATTTTGGACATAAGCTCATTAATTAATTTCATTCTTAAAGGTTAATAAACGTATCATTGTAGATTATCCCTGTGTGATCTTTATAATTCTTGATGATAAAGATATAACATCACAGATTCTTAAAAGTCAATTTGAAATAACTTTTTATACTCAAGGACAGAAAAACTGTGTTTGATATGTAGAAGCTTCGTCGAATTTTTCTAAGAATTTACTCACAAATATTTCGAAAAACCCACAAATATCTAGAAATAATTTAGAAAAATAAATAGATTTTAAACTGAAAGTTTGTCGAAATAAGTGTGTTCGTGGAATATATTAAAAGTAATTTATCTTATTTAAAACAAAGATTGGGTGAAAATAAACACAAAACAAATTCGTCCAAATTAGAATAAAGGATGTCCAGAATAGTTAAAAAATTTAAAAACATACAGGGGCATTTCTATAAATATTCATGATATATAACCAGAAATTTCAATAATCGCATGAAATCTATCATTTGAATATGTGTTGCTACATAAATTTTCATTGAACTGACAAATTTTCATTATTAGACGGTATAATCTGTAGTCACCGACAAATATTTTTTAATTGTGGCTCCTTGTCCGGTGTCTAGCATTAATTTTGCCCTTATTTATTATTATTTATTTTATAATTCTTGAAAATGTAGGCGCAAAAAATTTTACTCTGGGCAGATTTTTTTTCGGAGACACGATATGTACTTAAAAATAAGTAAAAAGAATCAGAAAATTATTCCTAATCCAGATCAATAACCATAGCAAATATATTTTAATCAATTATGATTTTTTTTTTCATATTATATTGTAAATAATTGTGTTCTATTGATGATTGATTTTATAAAAAATAGCAATTACATTATAAAAGAAAATGCAGATATTAGGATTACAAAATTAATATCGCATTTTTGTATAGTTTTGATTGTGATTTAAATTTTTAAATGTTCAATATTTTTTAAGCATGTTTGTGTTTTTATTTTAATTTACATATTAAATCACATTTGACAGTGTACTCTCATGGAACACTTTTGCTTTAGATTTATTTTTAGTTACCAATATTTTTAAACATTTTCTGGTGCGTGTTTTTTTTTTTTCCAATAAATAGTATAGTTAAAAAAATTTTGTATGTATTTTTGTTTGCTTATTTGTTTTTTAAAACAATGCTCCATTTTTAATGTACAGCAGGGGTGTAGTGGTGGGTATATGGGGGTACACGCCGTATATCTTCTGGATTTTTTAAGGAACACCGTATACCCTCTGTTTCTCAGGAAAGCTATAGTATATACATATATTCGAGAGTGTTTTGAGCGTATAAACTCTGTTTTGAGCGTATACCCTCTGCTTTTTTACGACTACACCACTGATGTACAGTTTTCAGTTTGTGCGATAGTCATCAAATTAATCTGCTTCTTTATTTTCGATAATGTGGCCCGCGGCTTTGTGTACAATACTAAATTTGGTCCGTGGCGGTAGACGAGTTTGACATGCCTGCCTTAAGTGCATGTTGTATTGCGTGAAGCATATCTTCACGCGTAATTTATATATAATAAAAACACAAAAGTGGAATTTCGCCAAAAACCAAAGCACCGTATTGCAAAAAAAAAAAAAAAAAAAAAAAAAAAAAAATATATATATATATATATATATATATATATATATATATATATATATATATCATGCGACCTATTTGCGCAATGCATTTAACAACTAACAAGGAGATGGCCAAATTTGATTATTACAAATTTTGATTATTTTTATATACGTTGTAGGGTAGAGACCCCTCAGTCCCAGGTTTAACGGATTTTATACACTACTCATTAGTTCTCGAGAAAAAGGGGTGTCTGTTATAATACAACTGAAGTACTTACTTTAGAAAATAAATTTTTCATTTGCATAACGCATTTGGTAGAGCGTTAGTTTTTTGAAGCACAGGTTTCGGGTTCGATCCCGGATCACTCAACTTTTTTTAATAAATACGAGGGTTGTAAATTAAATAGTGGCAACTTAACCCTGAAACTCGCAGAAGGGCGGATACGCGCAAATAAGATATGGGAGCTGGAGGTGGCGCTGTTGTCGATGTGTAGAGTACAAAAACAGTCATCTGCTTAGAAGGATAACTGTTGTGTGACATTAAAGTGAGGAGTTTCGTTTCCATCGCTCTAAAGCATGTTTTCAAAAGATGATCAGCGGTCGTGGCTTAAACCGAGGTTGCCCGTGGCAAAAATGCAATAGAATGCTATCGAGGATTATTGAAAGCCTGTAGCATAAATTCTTTACCATATAGAACAGTAGAACGATGGACCCTTACGAGGTCACTGATTTCATGGCGTTTCATCTGTACTCCACGCACTAGGGCGCTCGGTCGCTCACGTCAACAATCAACAACTTGCCACTGGTCTACAACGGCTTCCCGACATTTGGCAAAAGGTTATAAGCTTTGCTGGTGATTACATAGAAGGAATGTAATGCAATTGTGCTTGTAAGTTCATTAAAAATTGAGTTATACCTATGTTGCCATTACTTAATTTACAGCCCTCGTATATTTGTAATTGAAATTTAATAAATATAGTGTTAGTTAAAATTGTGTATCAGTTATAATTTTAATGGATTTACTTTTAAATGTGACTAAATCGTCGCATAAAAACATCATAAAACTGTTAATTTATTTATAACTTTTAAAATATATTTCATAAACTGTTATTTTTTTAATTACTTCTAAATGTATTTTGCATGTAAATGTAATGATGTCTAATGATGTAATGATGTCTAACAATTGTGTGAATTCGTGAATGTAAAGAAACACCACTTGCACAATAAGGGAGTTGATAAGATGATGATAATAAAAATAATGCTCTGTTTTCAAATTAAGATGCATAATTACACTAAAAAGTAGCATACGAATTAAATTACAACAAGCATATTTAAATCTTTTTTGCATATTTAAAGATTTTTAATTTTGTAATACATATATGTCTCATTTTTAAATATTTTGAGTTCAACTTTATCTTCTTAACATTTTTTTTTCCATTACTAGATGCCGCCACATAAAATTTTTGAATTTTGCTAATCATAGTAGATCAAATTTTTTTTTATTTCTTTGAGTTTAATAATGATTAAAAAATCAAAAAAGGTAGATTAAAAAAATTAATATTTAAATTCTAATTAATGTACGATTTTAAATTTTTAAATCGAGATTATTCAGATAATTACAAGGATATTTATAAAACAATTAAATAGAATTAATTCGATCATCCCGTATTTTCATCTTATTAAATTTCTTTATTAAGGAAATACATAAAGGATTTTTCTTTAAAATCACGAGTTGATACAATTATTTACAATCTTTACATCGGTAAATAATAAATGAAAGAAAAAAAAACATTTTACATAGCGATTTAGTTACTAATTTAAAAAAAAAGGATAAGTTAGATTTATCATTGATACACATTTTTTAATTGACAATGTGTTTATAAAATTTTCATTACAAGTATATTTATTGAAAATAAAAAGTTGCACGCCCCGGGATTGAACCCAAGACCCGCGCTTCAATGAGTTAACGTTCTACCGAACGTGATACTCTAATACAAAATCTGTCTTACAAAGTAAGTACTTAAGTTGTATTGTAATATTACACCCCACCCCTGTTTCTCGCAAACTAAGGAGAGGTGTATAAAATCCGTTGAACATGAGATTAAGGGAGACATGAGATTAATTAATTAACCTACAACATATATAATAATCAAAATCCATAATTACTGAAGTAGGTCCTCCACTTGTAAGATTAAGATTTTTGTGGTGAAGGAACTGAAATCCACCCTTTATCACAGTAGAAATGGTAACAAAGATCTACATTGAGTTTTTTTATCAGCCGCCTCTTGAGGAAACAGCCGAACAAGAATAATGCAAACTCATTTATGATGACAGGTCAAAAAATTCGATTTTTTTTACTATTATTTATTTGCTCAATATATTTTATGGGGTGAATGTTTAAAAAAACTTTCTACATTTTCATTTATTCTAAGCAGAGTATATTCAAGTATTAAATCTTGAAAGGCGTGAGCTCCCTTTCATACTAACAAGGGGACCACCAAACATGGTGCTCACAGATTTTGATGATTTCAAAGTATGTTGTAGGGGTCATACCACTAATTATTCATCTGGAAGGGTTCCTTCAAATGGGCCTTAGTTTTTAAGAAATTGGGGGTCAAAGTTTAGCGCTCATTTCAAATAGCCGTTAGTATTGCAAACAGATTGTGGCTCGGTGGCGCTGCGGTAACGAGCGAAACTCCGGACTCGGACTTGGCGGGTTCAACTCCAAGTTAGGACGTTTTATTTTCTTTATATACTTTTTACACGTTACATATTTTAAGCATAATTGGGAATTCTACAGCTTTGAACTTATTAATATTTTCTTACGGGGATAGTTTATTTTTTCAATTTTTACTTTTTCGATTTTTTCGGAATGAAATATAACGTATATAAATACATCTATATATCTATATATATATACAGATATATATATATACATATATATATATATATATATATATATATATATATATATATATATATATATATATATATATATGTGTGTATATTGCTAAATAAAAAAAATTAATACCTTTGTAAATTCCTTTAATTCATATTCTTCATTGAATATCATTTCATCTGCCTCAATAATTTCGCGATCATCCAATATTTTTAATATTGAATTATGAAATTCTTCAGCCATAGCAATAGAAGCACAGGAAATATCATCCGGTGGAGTTTTTGTGAGCAGATTATCATTTGTCAGCAGATTATCATTTTGTAACAACGTTTCGCAATATTTTAATGCATTCGTAATTTCGCCTTTTTGCTCCTTTTCCAAACGAGAACTTTCTATACTAGTGCTGATTCCTTTCATTACAGTATTTTTAGCATTTTAATTCTACATATACATACCAATATTGCAAAGCTTTTATTTGTCTGCAAAAGAAGCCAAATGACACTAGTAAAAAGAATTTCTATTTTTGCGTGATTTTACCGAGAAAATAAAAGCAGACGAATAAAATAAATACATATATATATATATATTATGCATCGTAAAATTTATCTCATTGAAATCGTTAGCAGACGACTTTTACGATCTAGTTTATTTTTTTTTATTAACCTTTACGCAGGGGCTCGCTGCGTGTGTACCTGAGAATACATGTATAACCGGACAGATGCTATCACAGCCCCTCCGTAAAGGTTAATAGTGTTTTAATTTGTTAAAATAAAAATGTATATAAACAATTTTTACTGTAATCTGTCATTTCTTATTTGTGCAAATGATAAATAATGTTTAGGTTGAATTTTAGAGATGAATGTATTTAAATATTAGTAAAAATTTGGATAATATTTTAGTACTACTGCATTAATATTTATTACACTTTCGAAGATATGCATTATTTGAATTAACTAATCCTATAAGTGTTTGAGAAATTGCATCTGAAATTATTTTATATAATTTATACAAAAAAGGATAAATTTTCATTTAAAAAATTCCACAAAAAAGGAGATAGAAAAAAGAAAAATTATTATTTCAGAATTGTGCTTAATAAAAAAAGAAATTACATAATAATTAATAAAAAAGAGTTCTAGGCGTAAATTAGTTTTGCAGTTTTGTTATAAAAATATTAGTTTAAAAATTACACAAAAAATAAATTTTCATGAAATAAATTCGAAAATATAAATTTAATTTACTAAGAAAATATCAAAAAGTTCAAAGTTGTAGAATTCCCAAGTCTGCTTAAAATATGCGACGTGTAAAAATTATATAAAGAAAAAAAAATTCTAACTTGGAGTTGAATCCGCCAAGTCCGAGTCTGGAGTCTCGCTCGTTACCGCAGTGCCACCGAGCCACAATCTATTTGCAATACTAACGGCCATTTGAAATGAGCGCTAAACTTTGACCCCCAATTTCTCAAAAACTAAGGCCCATTTGAAGGAGCTCTTCCAGCTGAATAATTAGTGGTGTGACCCCTACAACATACTTTGAAATCATCAAAATCTGTGAGCACCATGTTTGTGGTCCCCTTGGAAGTATTCTGTAGAACAAACAAAGGAAGTAAATTAAAAAAAATTCCTAATCTCTCGAGACCCAAGTTCACATTTTTGGAGAAAATTTAACAATTTTCGTGACTTCTGTTTCTGTTTCTTTAGAGTTTAGAGACATATACACATTTCCATTTATTTAAAAAAAAATCAAAAATACTTTTTTTTTCGTGTACAATAAAATGGACATTGGGTATAAAACGTGTTGTTGAAATACTGAATGAAAAACTCATAATATTCGACCTAATAAATAATAATAATAATAATAATAATAATAATAATAATAATAATAATAATAAAGTCACAATATTGATTTTTGCATAAAATAAAATACAACTATTAACTATGCTCTAAAATAATAGTAGTAATAATAAATAATAATTACCATCCCTGCCCCATGCCCTTTAAAAAAAAAATTGAATTTTAGTAGTTAATGAATGTGTTCTAATAAGTCAAGTATTAATTATGTATATTAAACGAACAAATATAAGTTGCATTTCATGCGCACAACCTTATTAGCTGAGTTACTAATTATATACGTATTAATAGTCGTTGTTAGATCCGTCCGTCCGCTTATAATAGCACAAGAACTACCCAACCGAATGTATTGAAATTTAATCCATAATTGTAGCATAATTTTGTTGAGTCATTTCAAATTTCATGAAAGTTTGAAGTATATTTTAATTACAGGAACAATCAAAAGTATTCTGTTACATAACGGCCAATGGGAAGAGAAATAGTTCCAAGTGCACTTTAATGATTTAAAAATTATCAACGTTTCCTATCACTTCTGTGAACATCATAAAATGTGGCATAATATGCTATAATTAATTAAAAAGCAGGTTTACGCACTCTCAATTCAAGTATGCTCGTGGACGTATGTGTTTATATTTTGAAACTTTAAATTGCATTTAACATCTTTCTATTGTATCTTGACGACGTTCGCAGAAGCGAATGCAACATTCACAATTTGTAAGTGTACTGTTTTTATAAATGTACGATTTAGCAATCTGTATTTATTTTAGTACATATTTTTGGTAATTTTAGGAAGTTTTTTTCAGTCTTTTTCAGTCATAAACAGAAAAACCATTGCATTAATATTCCCCAAAATATAAAATTTACTTATTTTATTCAGATACAAAAAAACTGAATTTCCCACTTTCTCTTAAAGGCAGAAAATCGTTTAGAAATTCAGCATTTTAAGGCAATTTCTTTTTACTTTTACAAAAATGCTGTCATGAGGGAGCATTTGGTTGCTGCAGATGACATACAGTTTAGAACCACACTTTAACGGAGATTTCCCGAAAGATTCTTTGTCTTTATTCAAGAATGGAAAACGTTAATCTATCGCATTCGTTCTAATGTCATGCATCTGAGATTAAAAAATGACTTCATGGATGTACATTTAATGCACATAAATATAATAATACGCATGGTAAATACCATGCCCTTAACTTAATAATTTCTTATTACTATTATGTGAAAAGAAAATTATTTAATTTGTTGAAGGTTTTGAAGTTGGTTTTATTTTTGGTAATTGTTATTATCATATGTAAAAACTTTAGGATGATAGTAGTTTAAACATTCTTTCTCGCAGTGAATTCGGTGTGGTAAAATATAATACTACTACTCTCAATTCATCGAACAAAGCTTCTACAGGCCTGACAAGGTAAAAGAAAAGAAAAAATTCTCAACTTATGATTATGAAAAATTAAAATCTGTTAATATTACCCATATGGCTCAGCGCATAATTTCAAAATGTCTTTTATTACTTACTGAGTCACGAAAATAATACTCAAATCATTTACTGGAATTTACAGAGTAATTTTAACACCTACATTCGATTCCAACAATATTTCGGAGATGCACCATGTACAAATAAATGTAATATAAATAAGCAGATTAAAAAAAATTTTAGTAATTAAACCAAGCTAAGTACGATCAGTGTATCAATTATTGGTATAAATAGGTGAAGACCTGCTTTCATTCTAATGGTCTAAGAACAGCTTCAGCACGACAAAAAACTAAAAAACTTTTAAAAATTGTATACATTTTAAGTTAAACTCACACCAGAAATATATAACAGTAAAATATCGCCGGAACAACCCGATCAGAGAATAATTTCTGCAATTTTGAAAGAATCGGCAACAGGTATTATGAACTTGCCGGAAGAAGTCTCGTATGTCTGCTGTTTAATTGAATACCTAAAAATATTTTGTACAGAATACAGTTCATCATTTTCATAATGAGTCTAGCTGCACTGCATAGGCACGATGTTTCATATAATAAAACTCAGGATTAGGAAAAAAAAGGACTAGCGACAGCAAGATTCCTAATGGTAAGACTTTCAGTAAAATCTACAAAGCTTGTAATTTGGCATTTACCCCCAAGGAGGGATATTTTTTTCTTCTTTTCTCAGTTGCTTAGGGAAATCCCCATTAATGATATATGATAATAATGACTTAATTGAAACTGCTATAACCGGCTTTTCGTTAGTATGTTGAGTTTCAATTAACTTCTGAAGTGAAATCAGTTACTTGATATTTATTTGCACTTTGCACAGATTAGAACTTTTGAGAACTTTGATGATGAGTTAGGAAAAGAATTTCTGGGAATGTTTACACTATTAAGGCACCATATTAGTCACTGAAAAAGACCCAAATGATAATGTTGTTAAGTCTATGGGAGCGTTCTTTTCAAATATCGCGTTCAAATTTTAATATTTGTACATGATTTTTTTTTACATAGGATAGCTGAAGATGATCTACAAGCGGGATAGTTTTTACTTTTTCGATTTCAGTTTAAATTTTTTTAAATTACTTTCGAATCCTGTTAGTACCGATTCTTAAATTTAAACTATCATAACATAAAAAATATATAACTAAAAGTAAAAATTAGCCCGGTTGTAGATCATCTTCAGCTATCCTATGCAAAAAAACAAACAAACAAAAAAAAAAAAAGAGATTATGTAAAAATATTAAAATTTGAGCGAAATATTTGAAAAGAATGCAACCATAGACTTAACATTATCATCCAGGTCTTTTTCAGTGACTAGTGCTGTGCTTTAAATTTTGCATTAATAACACTTTTTTAAAAAGTCAAACTTCATATTTTAATTATTCCAATTTTATATTTGATTTGATAGGTACACAATAACATATTATCATGTTTAATTTATCTTGTCATGAAAGTGTAACTATGATTTCAAAACGTCACTATGTAATTACCACATGATTTCAAGAATTACTTAAATAGAAAATACTATCGTATCTATAAATAATTTAAATGTTTTAATGTAAGCATTTTCATCAATGCTTAAGAAATCAGTTATTGGGAATACTTGACTGTTTAAAATCTTAGAATGTATTGTAATGAAAGAATTTTTATTTTACCTAGTTACTTGTGATACTTATTTAAATCTAAATTACATCTCATTATGATAAATATGAAATAATAAATTAGCTCGTTGGCTTATCTTGTAAAAAAGTGCGGCTATGGTTCGAAAATGCCGCAATATAATTAACACATAAATTAAAGAATTGCTTAAATAGAGAACATTATTAGCTCTATAAACAATAAGAGTTTTTATCAATAGCTGAAACCCGTTTCTAGGAATATTTGCCTGTTTACAATCTTGGAATGTGTTGTATTTATTTATTTATTTCTTTTTTTTGGGGGGGGGGGGGCGGTCAAACTTTTTATGCTAATTATTCCAATTTAAAATATGATTTATATGACAAATATGTAATAATAAGTTATCATATTGAGATTATCTTGCACAAAAGTGTGGAAATATAAAAATATAATTATTACACAAATTCAAGAATTACTTGAATCGATTACAACAATAACTTTTTAAATAACTTAAATGCCTTTGATAATTTGTTCCATTTTCATCTGCCATAGCATTCAATGTAGTAATAGTCTTAAATAACTATAAGAGCAATGGCTTTAATCTTCTGTTAATACATGGTAGCATAATACAGCTGTGAATAAAATATCCTTCTTTAGGGATAAACGCAAAGATTCAAGATTTGCAGATGTTATTGCAAGTCTGAGGCGGAGTGCAACTGCAAAGAAAAATCGGCTTTTTTAAATTAATTCTTAGCATGATATATTTTATGGTGTAAGTGTTTAAATAAATATTCTGTATTTTCATCTACTCCTGAGTATATTCAACCACTAAAACTTGAAAGGTGTCATTTCTCTTTGATGCTCAGCATTCTCTGGAATTAACTAAGAAAATAATTATAAAAAAGTACTCCGAATCGACAAACTTTCGATGTGAGCACAATTTGCTACTTTTATTTTGTTTATTATTTTTGAATAAACTACAAAAATAAAGTTATAATTTAACTAAAATCGCACTATTTATTTTTGTTTTCTTGATTTTCTTTTTGCAAAATACATTGAAAGATCATATTAAGACTGAAAAACCTCGGGATTCTAAGCTTAAAGAATATGAATTTTTCAAGTAGGATAAGACATATTTAAAATGAAGTCGTTTTTCCTTTCTTTGAATTAATTCATTCATAAATTGGAAAGTTTATGTTCCATGCTGAACTAATCTTTTAGTTTAATATTTCAACTGTTTAACGATTTGTCAAATAATATTGAACATACATCAGAAAAAAAATAATTAATGTCAGCTGCTAACTTTTTTTAATCCAGCATCGATGATTTAAGGCGTGTCCTGAATTCTTAGTTCTACCTAAATGTTTTTTATTGCGTACTGGTTTTATTTTTTTAAATAAACAAATGTATTGCTACTAAAAGCTTTTTAAATATTTATCGTTCAGAAGTTGAATATTAATTAAAACTATAATCCAAGTGGAAAATTTATCTTTTGTTAATTAAATTTTTTCACATGAATATTAATTAAAGTATGTAATATATGCTGGTTTCAATTTCAAATGTTTTAAAGTATCAGAAAATATTCCTTCGAA
Source organism: Maratus speculifer (assembly GCA_964019185.1). Lineage (NCBI taxonomy): Eukaryota > Metazoa > Arthropoda > Arachnida > Araneae > Salticidae > Maratus > Maratus speculifer. The sequence continues at coordinate 27,910,233 of OZ025302.1, forward strand.
TTTAAAATAAATAAATAATCAAATACATAGATAAAGCAGCATCTTCACTAGAGGCATGTCCTGAATTCTTAGTTCTTCCTAAATATTTTTATTGAATACTTGCTTTATTTAAAAAAAAAAAAAAAAAAAAAAAAAGAAAAAAAAAAAAAAGAAAAAAAAAAGAAATATATTACAACAAAACTTTTTAAATATTTATCTTGCAGAAGTACCATTTTTAATGAACCTAAATTCCAGATGGAAAGCGTAACTTTTATTAGTAATTATTTTTTTTTTTCACATTGATATTAATTAAAGTAAACAATATACGCTGGTTTGGATTTTAAATGTTTTAAAGTATCAAAAAGTGTTCGTTTAAATAAGAAAAAATTAAAAAAAAATTCTTTGTTTAAGATAAAAATTTTTGGTACTACAGTGAAACCTCCAAATAAGGGACACTCCGAATAAGGGACACCTCTAATTAAGGGACAAAACTTCCGGTCCCAGTCCCTTGGTATAGGACGTGTAATGTATTTACCTCTGAATAAGGGACACTCGATTTAAGGGACAGTTGAAAACGATTCTATTTCGACTTCACTGCATATATTCCTATTGAAAGTAATGCTGAAAATTGTGAGGATGATTCTGAAAATGGAGAATAAAAGAAAATTGTGAAATAAAGAACGTAACAGATGCTTTAAGTCTATTTTCAAAAACAAAAGGGCAACTTTTTATTCAGAAATGCCTGAAACTAGCAGGCATTGTTGTTCAAAAAATGTGTAATCAAACTGTTTTTTTTTTTTTTTGTGTGTGTGTGTGTTTTTTTTCAAACGCAATAGATCAGTCTGAAAATATTTTCAAAGTAGGCGTTTTGAACTGAATTACTATGCGAAAGAGAAGTAACTACTCAAGAAAGGTTGGAAAACGTTTCTTTCACGTGATCGAAATCGCTTATAATTTAATAGGTAATTTATTAAAAACTTGAAAACACAGTTCAATTCCAAATTGCTTCAATAATCAGACGTTCTAATTATATACAATTCTGTTAAAAAATGAATTTATAAATGTGTCAAAACGTTTTCTGCTTGTTGAACTGAGCAGTTGGGAAATTTGTCGCCTTAATTGCACAAAGCAGTTGAACATTTTTTTTTCTAAATACTGCTGATAATGAAGAACTAAAATTTATAAGTTTGGTAAATAAACACAGGAAAAATTTATAGTGAAAAATTGAAATTTGCAAAACAATCATTTTTGATTGATTAATTAAAGAAAAATTCTTTTAAATGTTTTTATACTTTTTGCATGTACACAGTTATAAAAAATACAAACCAATAATCCTACAAATTATTTAATTTCTTAGTAATCAATTGAAAAATTTAATTAACTAACTCTCTTTTCCTTTTGTGCCTGATAACGTAATTTATACACTTCAAATGCATTTAAACTTCACCTTTAATGTCTTATTATTTTTATATCCTTTTGGACGATTAATTAGAAATAATAATAAAATCTCCGAATAAGGGACACCTCTATTTAAGGGACAAAAGTTCCGGTCCCATGGGTGTCCCTTATTTGGAGGTTTCACTGTACTAGGTTGGCCCGCCGACCAAAAAATATCGCCAAAATATAAGATTAAATGCCAATAATGGATGACAGTGAATGTCAAATTCAATGACATTAAATACGATTCACGTGTTTAAAATGTCATTAAGTGATTTTTATTGATATTTTTATTAATATTCTACTAATTGTTTGTTTTTTCGTTATTTAAAATAAAAATTATGTCAATATGTATGATTTGGCTATAAGTTTGGCGATTTGTGTAATTTGTCGAAATGGGTCGACGGGATAACAGAGAAGTACCAAAATATACTTTAAATTCGACGTAAAAATAATTATAAAAATATATATATCCTCGACCTTAATATTATCGACACATGTTATCCCACGTAACACATAATAGTAGCACAAAACATCTAAGCGCCATATTGAATAATAAATATCAAACTTCCGATTTGTTGAATACAACTAATAATTAAGATTTCTGAGAATTAACCTTTTGAATCCCGTAATAGCCGAAAACATCAGAAAGCTCAGGATCCCATAATAGCCATCCGTAGCTGAGAGATTTTCATTCCCCCTGAAGTGGGAGGTGAGCTGTCAAAGGGGTGGTCCCTCTCATTGATGGATGGGGTAAGGAGGTATTGGTATTTCCGGGTAAGACAGCAAGAAAAACAAGTATTTTTTCACTTTCACTCGAAAGCTATCATTTTTACGTATGAATTCTTTTGGAGTAGAAATATTTTTATTTTGAGAATTTGGAAGCGGATTTTTTTGTTTTTTTTTTCTGAAATGGCTTTCAGAAGAAAGTGTTTAACGCAAAAAGAAATTGATGCTATTTTATTTAATTCTGATTCCGATGATTCAGATATTGATATTGAGGAAAATTTTTCCGATCATGATATATCTGTATTATGCCCTACAACAAACGCAGATTAGGTATCGTCGGACAGTGATGCATCGGATGATGATGATGAAAATAATAATGATAATGATTCTCTGACTTGGTCTTTGAATACAAGTACATCAACTGCTGAGAGAAAAAAATTTGATGGGACACCAGGACCTAATCATTCTTTGCCACCTGGATCGAGTGAATACGATTATTTCAAATTATTACTGAACGACGAAATGATCGACGAAATTCGACAGAATTCAAATAAATACGCACATTTGTTGGTACAAAAAAGAAGAAGTCTGATGGTGATTGGAGACCAATAGAAAGTAATAGCGAAATGTGGGCATTTGTTTCCATTTTACTCATTATGAGTTTAGTTAGGATGACCAAACTTCGAGATTATTGGTCGAATAATGAAATTCTCGGCCATGAACTGATAAAAAAAGTTATGCCCCGAAATCGATTCTTTAAAATTTTGCAGTATTTTCATTTGTCTGATAAAGTAAATGAACTTGGTAAAGATCATCCCGATTTTAATATTTTTCAAAAACTGGAACCCCTTACCGAGAAGTTAAAAGCAAATTTCCGACGTTCTTTTCATCCTTACAAAGAAATGGCAGTGGATGAAGCTCTCATTAAGTACAAAGGAAGGTTAGGAATTGTGCAGTATATGCCATTAAAGCCTGCAAAAAGAGGCATAAAAGTATGGATTCTATGCACATCATACCTAGGTTATGTGTACAATTTTAATATCTATGGAGGAAGAAATGATGCTGTTGAGAGAACAAACAACGGTTTAGGATACGATGTTGTTATGAACTTAATTCAAGCTCTCAATGAAAAACAACACGCATTGTACTTTGACAGATTTTTCACGAGTGTGAAATTGCTTCGTGATCTGCTTAAAAAAGAAATATATGCTTGCGGAACTGTGATAAAAAACAGAAAACATCTTCCAGAAGGAGTTAAAAATATGCAATTAAAAACGCAAGGAGAATCTTTCGTTTTTCAATGCAACGAAGAGTCAAAATTATTATGCAGTACATGGATGAACAAGAAGCAAATCAGCATTTTATCGACAAATGTCAATAGTAATATAGCTAAAGTAAAACGAAGGAAAGGAAAAGAAATTATTGATGTCAACTGCTCTGAATCATTCAAATTGTACGATCAATACATGGGAGGGGTAGACCTTGCAGATCAAAGGAGAAAATATTATACCGTAGCAAGAAAATCCATGAAATGGTGGTACTATCTTTTTTGGTTTTTGCTTGACACAACAATAGTGAATGTTTTCATTATCATGTCCGTAACAAACTTTCCTTTAGTAAAAAAACCACCAAAATTACGGGATTTCAAAATTAAATTAATTGAACAATTAGTGAGAGGTTTCTCTACAAGAAAGCGGTCTAGTACAGTAAGAGAAGGTTTTTATGAGCACAATCACCTGAGAAAAAAAATCTGTGGAAGCAAAAGAACCTGTATTAAATGTAGACAAAATGATATAAAGATGAAATTAGGTCACTCTGTACAGAGCTCCTGGGAATGTGACGTATGCAAGATAAGCTTATGCAAAAATTGCTTATGAGAGTCATGAATTGAGTTTCGAAAATTATACATCAATAATTTTCTGTATTAAAAATATCAATACATTCATACTGATATTTTTGTGTAAATATGGCTATGATGATGACATTTTGATAACTTGGAAATTATCAAATAGATCTAAGTCATTATTAAAATAAAGAAAAATATTTTAAATTAAATTGTTAGAAAAAAATAACAACACGAGAACTTAAGAAAACAAATAATAATAATAATAATAGTAATAATAATACTAATAAATAATAAATACCTCTCATTAAAAAAGTAATCATAATTTTATATCCCTAACTGGTTAAGGCTGTTGTCAAATTCAAAAGAAAACTTTATGAAAAGTTTTAATTTATTTTTGTTCGGAAAAGCAAGAACTAGCAAATGTTGCTTTTAAGAAACTATGTTCTCGATCTGTGTTTCCCACTTTTATGCAAACGCAATAAATCTTTTAGAAAATACTCTCAAAATGGGCATTTGAATCGAATTTCTGCGCGAAAGAAGAATAACCACCCAAAGAGGGGTGAAAAACGTGTTTGTCACGAGATCAAAATCGCCTACAACTCAGTAAATAATTCATTTATCAAAAAATGAAAAAGACAGTTTGATTCCAAATCATTTCCACAGCCAAGTCTTCCAATTTTATGCTTGTCCGTTAAAAAATAAATATGTAAATGTGTCAAAACATTCTGCGCTTTCTGAGCAGAGCAGTTGAGAACAGCCTTAAATGAAAGTTAGATCATTTGCTCAATTTAATGTTAATTTAAATTTATATAGTAAAGGTTAGAAATAAATATGTTTAGTTACCCTCTGATATTCGAGAATTAACTCTTTCGAATTGAGATACAAAGTACTCAAATGTCACTTTTTTGTCAATGGAGATGAAACACTTCCATAAAATTGAAAGTTGATAACATTAATAAGCAATTTGTTTTACAGGCAGGGATTGACGAGGCAAGCTGCCATCAGTAAATTTGAACAAAAAAAACTGTTTAAATTAAATGTCGTATTCAAACTAAATTACTGCCATAAATATGCAAAAAAAAAAAAATCTTACTTTTTACTGGTGAAGTTTAACCCAATGGTAATCAGACTCTACTTCCAGGCGTATTATATTTAAACAACAGAGTGGCGAAGAATTAATAAATGCTTTTTAAAATTATAATTGTTGAGTACATTTTGCTATTTTGAAGCAGGAATTGTTTTTGTTTTTATTATTTTATTACGACCGATTTCCTGCACGTGGCGTATAAGCCGAAGAAGGGGAAGGTGCGCTGGAGATATTTCTTAGAGAACCTAAACCGGATTTACGGAAGGAAATCCAAGATTCGAAGAAAATCATGAAACACTCCGAATGATTAGGCCGACGGGAGCGATTGAGTTTGAATACTGAATCTCCCGTTTACCAGCTTTGAAAACAGAACCTGTCAACCACTGGTGGGTTACAGAAAAACCTGGTGTTTTGAAATCACAAGCATATGTAAATTTACAAGCATTTGCATTTTTTCCCTTACACAATGAGATATGTCTTTCTTTTCATAATCGAGATGCTTTATTGTTAATCAAACACATTTTCCTTTTAATTGAAAATAATAATTCAGCTGTTGAAATCAAATTATAAAAATCTAAAAAAAGACGAAAATGGCTAAAAATAAAATAAAATTAAACTATTTTTTAGTTCAGTTCCGTAGTGTAAATATAATGCAATAATCGCAATGTTAGAAATTTTAACACCACTAATATGATCTAGTATTAAAATCTTTTAACAACTTTTTTTTTTTAAAGAAAATTTTCCGCGTGTGTAAATGTGCTACAAATGTCAGCTATTCTGGAATTTTTGGGTCAGCCTTCCAATTGCCCCGCCTAGCAATTTGAAGGTTTTTTTTTAACTTGTTTAAAAAAAAGTTACACACAGACACTTTTTTTTCGCTCGAATTTATTTTAGAAATAAGATTGAGGGTACGGGTTATTATGCTTGTCATTTTAAGTTGTTCGAATTTCTAAGTAACATAGTTACACCAAACTTCTGGAAATTGCTTGATTAAAAAAAAAATCTTAATTAATACCAGAAAATCTAAATAGTAAATTTCGATTTATCTCATAAAAAACTATCTGCTATTAATTAAAGTAAAAACTTTTATTTCAAATTTCTGGCGTGAATACAGAAATATAGAATATCTGAACAAAGAGTAGAGTCCGCTTCTACATTCATCACCTCACAATATAAGAAAGGAAATAAAATGAGCAGCAAGAAACGAACTATGCTGCTATTCTTTTTCATTATTACCCTAATTTATTTTGCATTGAAGAAGAGGCTTCTGATATAAACTTTTGAAACAATTATATGAAAAAAAAAGAAATTTATTGTTTACCTCTTCATTTAATTTTACTAATCATGATTTAATCTCAATGCAATGGTTTTTGTAGGCATAGCAGTGTTCTATGATGAAACATTATCTCTGTCCTTCTCTCTATACCAGTGTTTTTTAATAAAATATTTACTCACAAAATTTTTAATTAGTATTTTTGTATAGGTAAATTTCAAATTATTATCTTTTAATTGCGGAGTATCAGGTTTTGTTATTTTTCAACCTTAACATTTTCATACGATAAATAAAGATACGGAATTATTTGAAAATTCAAACACATTTTATTATATTTTTAAAGTTTGGTTAAAAAATAGAATAAACTAATAATAATAAAATAATAATTTAATTAATTTCCAAACAGCAACGACCGAGGGGGGAAATGCAATCCAGGCACACCCAAGGTCCTGATCTAGAAAAAAAAAAGTAAATGTTTTGAGTTCTTACCAAAGGAAAGAGCTAATAGAAAAAAAATGAAAGGAAATAAAAATCGCCAAGACTTCTGGAACCCTCTAATATAATCTTTTGCATATTTTCGTATTATAAAAAAAGATCGTTTTTAACGAAAAAAAAAAGGTAATATGAACACAAAAGCAAATATATAATAGCTTATTTTTAGTTACCCATGAATTAAAAATAGTTCGTTATATTTAGAAACCGCAAAAAACGATGTATTTTCGATATTTATGAATTATTATTATTATTTTCCAAAGCGGAATTTCATTTTTAGAAAGCTATCTATCATCTTTAAGTAAACATTTTCAACTTCGTAACTGAATTCACGCATTATTTTTTACTTTCATTTTAGATTATGTGAACACTTTAATTAATATGCATATAAATTGCGATAATTTACATATACAATAAAAAAGTATTTTTAAAATATACTTTTTTTAAAAAATAAAAGATTGTTCTGGATAATTATGATTTAAAATTCAAAATACAGTTCAAAAATACTCTTTTTAACAGTAAGATTTCTAAATAAACGAAAATTTACATAGAAATTGTGTAATCTGCATAAAAAAATATGTATGTCTGAAATTTGCATGGGGAATAAAATAACAAAATACCCCATAAACAAAAATTAATCTTTGAAAATTTTCCATCATTGTGTTTCTTTTAACTCCGTTATCTGTGAGTAAAGCAGGGTGATAAAAAGAGGGATGTACCACCTGACAAAATTTTGACGTGAGGATGAAAGCAGTGGGTTGTTCCTTCCACTCCTGCCCTAGTAAAGACTGAGGGAAAAACGCGGAGAATTTTCGGCTATTTCGTTGGGATTAGGAGGACATTCAGTTTTTTGGGGCTTGGGATCTAAAGAGTTAAAAGTCATTAAAAAAATTATTTTTTTTTTTTAGTTATCATTTTATCAGCTAACTGATTACAATAACAGTTCCCTTTCTTTTCTTATTTCTTTTTTTTTCTGTCTTTATATTACTGTATTTTTGTAGAATATAAAAAGTCATGATTTCGTGAACTTTTCAATCAGGAGAAATATCACCGTAGACTATGTTATTATTTCGATAAATATTTAATTTAAATTATTTCATAAAAAGCATACATTCATAAATTATCAATTATTATTAATTAAAATATAATATTTTATAATAATATTAATTTATAGAATATTAATATTGTATTAATGTTTCATAGTAATTTATATAATAATAATAATATGATATATAATATTTCACTTAATTTTTTATAAAAAGTATGCTTTCACAATTACTATTTACTATAAATAATATTTATATTATCATTAATATGTATAATTATATAGTTATAAATATAAATATATCGTATATTTTTTAACATTTATATAATTTATATAATAATATTACAATGCAATGTTTTTATAATATTGTCTTTTAATTGCATGTTCTATTTTGCTTTAACTTTTATAAATTTGCTTAGATCAAGATAAAACTAAATCATTACCAAGGGTATGCAGGTAGCATAAAAGATTTTCAGAAGCATTTTATAATTTATTAATACTTATATATGTATATATATATATATATAAGTATTAAATTATAATTAAGTATAAAATTATTAATTATTAAATAATTAAATATTATTAAGTATAAAATTTTCAATGCCATTTCTTTCTTTTACCATGCAAGTGTGAAATGCCGTTTCGAACTCTGATTTAACTAAAACTAAACTTAACTAAAACTTTTGATAAAACTAAAAAAAAAAAAAAAAAAAAATCACTACCGAAGGTGTGCGGATACCTTAAGGTATTTTTTTAAACGTAAAAGTATTGATAAATTATCAATGGCATATTTTGCTTTTTACTATGTCAGTGTGAAACGCCTTTTGAAACTTGATACAAACATCATTTTAAAAATAGGGGTGGAGTTATGGAGACATTTTTAGAATAGGGGTGGAGTTATACAGAATCTTCATATAATAATGACAATGAGGCAGAACTATCAATCGGGATGGGCAAAATTCTGATTCGCAAGCTTTGTAATTATTTTAATATGCTTTTATATTCCATTATTATTTTTATTATTAATGACTTTGATCATTCCTATAATTATGCTTTACAAGTTCTAACATTCTTGTTCATACTTTTATTTAGGAATATTGTATTTCCAATAATATATCGAAGATGCACCATTAACAAATAAATCTAGCAAGGTAAAAAAAAAATCTATAAATAAAGTAAGTACGATTGATGTATTAATTATTGATATCAATAGATAAACATTTACTGTTGTGCTAATGGTCTTAAAACTGTTTTTATCAAGATGAAACACTAAAAGAGTTTAAAAACATTATAAATTTTCTTTTAGTTAAAACTCATACCAGAAATATTAGAAAACAAAATATTTATAGTAAATATTACGTTCTTGAAGTAATGTTTCATTTTGTAATATTAGCTAATTCAATTAACCGGCAACTGATGTAATCAACTTGCCGGTAACGAAATAAAATAATATAGTTTGTACGCTGATGACAGCAAATGGAGCAATTTAGCTGAATAACACAAAATTTATATGCAATTCAGCACATCATTTGCATGATATGTTTAGCCGGTTTAATCGTCTCGGATTGCCGATGTTTCAAGTAATAAAACTCACGATGGAAAAAAAAAATAGCATTTTTAGCTCATGATTTTGAACTGTTTTTGTCCCAAGAATGAGACAATCTCGAAAATATGCGCTAGGAAAAAGTTAGGAAAATGAAATCAAAGCGAATTATTCAAGAATTATTTACATTACATATTACTTCACATCATAATTTTTTTTTCGCATTTTTACAAAAATTTTTACATATAAAAATATAGTTTTTAAAATTATTATTGTAGTGAGTCTATATGCAAGGAATTGAGCAAAAATAAATATATACAAGGAATATTCTTACAGTAACATAGAAAAATTCACTCTAAAAACTTGCTCCGTTTAGAACAACAACATAGAATCGCTCAGGAATTTTTAATCTCAGATTAAAAAATAATTTTTTGTAAGAAAAGAAAAAATCTTCAAATTTAAAAATTGTCCATTAGATGAATGTGTGGGCGGTCTATTATGTGTTGAGTGCAGAAGGGAGGGTTAAACAAATCGAATAAATCACTTAAAAAGAAATTTCAAATTTGTTTCTATCATTATCTTTAAATGGTAGACTGTTAAGAATTTTTATCTTAAACGAAAATTTTTTATTTTATTTTTTTTAATTTTTATTATTTTCTAGAAAAATCTCCAACGAATATTTTGAAATTAAAAAATATTTGAAATTCATTCTAGCATCTTTATATACTATGATTAATGCTCATGTGAAGAAAATTTATTAATAAAAGAAAAAAATGTAGACGGGGAATATGGGTTCACTAAATACGGAACTTCCGCAAAAAAAATATTTAAAAGCATTTGGTAGCAATTCATTTTTTTAATTATTATTATTATTTAAATAAAGCCGTCCGTCTCGTTCGATCACCAGTGGCGCGTCAGCTTCCCCAGTCGTGAAAAACCGGATCAAATCAGAGCACCTTCTTTTGGCGGGCACGCCAAGCATATCGGTGCATATCGGCAAGATATTCACACACTTTTTTTTTTTTTTCATTTATGCATTCGTAAGTCTTGGGACACAAACCAAACTGCAGTTCTTTTTAATTAATTATAAACGAAGTGGATTAAGATGTATTTCCACATCGGACAATTCTTTGTATCTGAAACAATAAAATATAAATAACTCTCCATTTCTTTATTTTCGCTTCAAATTTCATAGCTAAATTGACAGTCGATATTAAAACGTTGCATGTTAGATGTGTATATAAATAAGTGAAATATGAATTTAACGGATAAATAACCGAACTCTTAACCCTTTGCGGCTCAGAGCAGTTCCATCGTTTAAGTTTTGAAATTAATGAACGATACTGAAATTTGAAGAAACATTCTTTGTAAATATGAAAAAGCTATATTTCACGCATCTAATAAATCAAACATTTTTTAACCAAAGTTCTGGTGCCAATGTGGCCTTTATGAATTAAAATTAAGTAGTTTCAGTGACATTCCACCGGCCCTCAAGGGGCTAAAAACTAAAGCATTTAGAATCAAAAAGGCTTCTATAAATAGTAAAACCTTTCGCAATTATCAATTTGCATGCGGCTAAAACGAAAATACAAAAAAAAAAAAAAAAAAAAAAAAAAAAAAAAAAACACTTTCTGATGTAATTGATGAGCTATTAAAGGAAATATATTAAGTATCAATAACCTAATATAAATTTCAATTAAAAACAATTTTACACAACTTTACTTTCTCGCAGGTGTAGACGGAAACGGTTTACTTTGAATTGTTTGTTTTAAAATTTTTGACTTAAAACAGTGATAAGTAGAAAGTATTGCAAAAGTATTATCCAAGTATTGAAAGTATTATAAATATTGCCATAAATAATTGTGAAAACTTTTTTCAGCTATTGTTTTAATGTTTTTTTTTCTTAGTTTGGAAGCATTTTATAATTTACTAATCCGTTTCTTTTTTCAGCTAACTATGCAAATGTGAAACGCTTTTCGAAACCTAATAGAGACATTACTTTTAAAAGAGGGGCGGTGTTATGCAGAATCTTCATATACATCTGTGCAGGACTTGTAAGCAAAATATGGAAAAACGCTCCGTACACGCTTTTGGGGGCTATGTTCTGCAAATCCACGCTATTCACAAATTTCATTTCTAAAACCATGATATAACCAACCATATTCTAAGCTCCACTTCCCAACATCTCAATTTAATGAAAAAGAGGGGAGGGACAAAGATTCCGAAAATAATTACTTTATCTAATTTCCTAAAAGAAAAATTACAAAAATCGATTTTTTATACTGTTTCAAATTCATATGTAAAAAGACTGCTTAACAAGCTATCTAAATTTGAAATAATGATGCATACAAAAGTGATCTAAAAAGTACATACGTTATGCCTATAAATGCCAACAACATTATATGCCAGAGTATGGCAAATGCACATTAACTGACAAAGGTTATAGGTGTATGCAAGATATAATTTATTTCAGTAACTAAACCAAATTCAAACCGCCCATCAGTGGTAAGCAATAGACGAACATTTAAATATACCTATGTGCTCGTTTTTTTTTTTTTTTTTTTTTTTTTTTTTAACAGAAAATAAAAAAGGAAAAAAAGAAATGTTTTAAATTAAAACTCACACCAGAAAGTGTGTTGGAAAATACAAAAACTAAAAAACATATAAGGCGGTATTGCTAAGTCAGACACAGTAACAGCAATGGTTTAAAGATATCGGCAGCTGACTGGTTCATTCAAGCAGCCGATGAAAACGTAAACGAAGCTGGTTATTAGGATGAGCGAAGCGAATCCTCTACTAGGCCACTCAAATTACAATTTGTCGTGCACTTTATAAAAAATCTATTCAGTATTTTGACTTGAAATTAAACACAACAATAAAGTATGATCTGTATATTTGCACAATATTTTTTTTTACTTTCTTCTATCTTCAATAGAAGAAAGTATTGTAATCGAAATTTTTTTCGACTTCCGGTTTTCGACGGATTTACATGTTTTAGGGGTCAGAGATTCCAAAAAACACGTTTTTACAAAATGTCTGTCTGTCCGTCTGTCTGTGTGTATGTCGCCATTCTACCACCAAAAAGTGTATGAAGTTATGCATAGAAATGAACCAAATTTTTTGTGAATGTTTCTGGCTGTGGCAAGCAGGTCCTCCTTCAGTTTTGAAAAATTCAGCCGGAAGGGGGCGCTGCAATCGCGATTTTTGTGTCATTTTCAATATTGTACCGACCAAAAGTACATGAAGTTATGCATCGAATTGAACCAAATTTTTTGTGTAAGTGTATGACTATGGCTAGTTGGTCCTCCCTGAATTTGGAAAAAACTGTCGGAAGAGGGCGCTGCAATCGCGATCTTTGTGCCATTTTCAATATTGTACCGACCAAAAGTATATGAAGTTATGCATCGAATTTAACTAAATTTTTTGTGTAAGTGTATGGCTATGGCTAGTTGGTCCTTCCTGAATTTGAAAATAATCCGCCGGAAGGGGGCGCTGCAATCGCGATTTTTGTGATATTTTCAATATTGTACCGACCAAATGTACATGAATTTATGCATCGAATTGAATGAAATTTTTTGTGTAAGTGTATGGTTATGGCTAGTTTGATCGCCCTGAATCTGAAAAAAATCCGCCGAAAGGGGGCGCTGCAATAGCGAATTTTATGCCATTTTGAATATTGTACCACATAAAAGTGTATGAAGTTAGCTCTAGAACTGAACTAAATTTTTTGTGTAATATTATTTTTTGGTAAGGCAAGTAGGTCCTTCCTGAATTTGAAAAAAAAAATCTGCCTATCATTCTATTGTCCATCGGCTCGTGCAGAGATGGAAATTCGTTTTTACTCCGATTAATTTATTGAAGCAGAAATTTAAGGTGAAAATCAAAGTTGGTATGGTATTGAATTAAAATTATTAAAGCATTAAAATGAGTAACTATTTCTTTTAAATATTAAAATGTACGTATGAGATAGAAGAAAGTTTTGGGATTGGCACATCCAACTAGTTTTTTTTTTTTTTTTTTTTTTTTTTTTTTTTTTACAGAATAACCTTTAAAAATTTATTATTTTAATTAATTTATTTTACAAGTTTTTCCATTACGGACGAAATTTTGGAAATAAAAAATGAAACGCATGTTTTCAGAAGAAAAGAAACCATGGAGTTGCATTTGCAGGTAGAAGCATGATTAATTAAATAAATAAAATGTGTTTTCTTTATTCCGGCAAAATCGTTTGCGCTAATGACACTCAAAGTGCTATTACACGTGATATGTTTCAAGCGTCAAATTCCAGGCGTCTCCATGTTATCCTATGGGACCAGAGGAGTTGCCTCGAAACCACGCGTCTCGCTTGCTTCCGAGCGATTTTGACGCGTGGAAACCAGGCTACTCGCCTGCAACAGCCAATCAAATGCGTTTAGAATTTGACGTCACCTTTTTGATTCTCATTTCAAGATTGCATTTCATCCAAGATGGCTGCCGCTGTTTTAGATATATGGTCGGTCAACCAAACTAGTTTATTTATAGACTTACTTCAAGAAAATCGGGTTTTATGGGATCAAAAAGATCCCAATTACTTCAAACGAAAAGTTCGTGACGATGCCTTTGCGTCAATAAGCGAACAAATGCTCAATACATGGCCTATGTTCGCACCGCTCTTTACTGTTGGTAAATATGATATTATCTTTAATTTTTTCTTTTATTTTTATAAACTATGTTAATCTAATGTTTTGTACAATAACTGTGAACTTCTGTATTTCATTAAAAGTATTTCGTTGTTAATATTATCATTATTTTTTCACACATTTCAAGTTTGATATTTTGGCGCTAATTTGAAATTTTCTCGCCAAATTATTTGTTTACATTCTTTATAAGTTAAAACTTTTATTTCCGACAATTAAGATCAGACATGTATGTGTGATAGCACATTTTTAGATCTTATAAATGAAGAGTCTTGGTCTTAAATTTTATAATGCATCGCTTTCTTTACATTTATATGAAATATCCCATATGTTACATTATTTCTAAATTACTTTTTATACTGTGAAATATGGTAGTTGTGTCATCAATGAACACCCCTCAATGTTTATGGTTTATAAAAAAAAATCAATAAAAATTTTACTTTTATTTATTTATTTATTTATTTATTTATTTATTTTACAGAACTCCCTCTAGTCTGTTTTATAATCGTGCATTTTTGTATCTGTTGAAAATCTTAAACGAGTTGCAAAGCAGAAAATAATGTTTCGAAGTTTCACTGGTTTTGTTAGTGAAAATCTTACTGAACACGCTTCATTTAGAGATGTAGTGGATGGTAAACGGGGTATACGCCGTATACCTTCTACATTTTTAAAAAGAGCACCGTATACCCTCTGTTTCCCCAGAAAACTATAATATACACATTCTAAGGTATACCCTGTGCTTTTAGCGTATTTCCTCTGTTATTTTTACAACTACACCCCTCATACATTTAAACATTCATTTGTAAAGTTTATTTTCTTGCAGCATTTGCATATTTTTGTTTTGATAGTTGGATTTGTTTGGATTCACGAAGCATTATTTCATAAGATAAATATTTGAAAGGAACATTACTTTTTTATATTATTTTTACATCTTTATTAAGCAAAAACGTTATCTCATGTTTTGGCGCATTTAAATTTTAGAAATGTAAATTCAGCCAAATAACTAAGAATTTCCTCGGAATTTTTTATTTATGATATAAGTCTGGTATAAATAAAAATATTTTCGAAGCAGAATTTTACAAAATATTTTCTTTTAATTTTTAACTAAAAGTTTTAAAGATGTTTTTACATTTTCCAATGACCAATAACGGCGTTCGTTCTGGCCAATAAGTGTTCTTTTTCTCGACATTTTTAAATAACTAATACATTCCAGAAATTATTTATAAACGTAGTTAATAAATTTAATTTGGTTGAATTAAATTATTCTTCAATCAATTAAAATATTCTTAAATTATTCTTTAATCTTTCATTTCGAATACCAGACTTAAGAAACTTGCAAAATTTAACAAAATATTCACTTTAAATACCAAATATAAGAATTAATTTTACTTGTTTACGATTTTTTTGTTGCCACTTTACCAAAGTAAATACCTAAATAAATAAATCATAATGTAATTCTTTTAAAATCCGTAAGTATAAACTGCGTAAATAATTTTGGCAGAATAATGAAAATATATTTTATTTAATATATTAATCATGATTCTATCTATAATTACTAACCCCATAGTTTATTTTCCTTCTTAAAATAAAAAGATACGGGTTCAATTTCTTATTTGCAAACGATTTTGGCGGAATAACGGAAATATATTTTATTTAATTAATTAATCATGATTCTATCTATAATTACTAACCCCATGGTTTATTTTCCTTCTGAAAATAAAAAGATACATGTTTAATTTTTTATTTTCAAAAATGCGTCCATAATAGAAAAACATGTAGAATAAATTAATTATTAAAATAATATTTTTTAAAGGTTATTCTGTAAAAAAAATAACATTCTGCAAATCTACATATCATAATTTATTCTTATGTTTAATTTCAAGTCAAAATACTGAATAGATTTTTTATAAAGTGTACGACAAAATGTAACTTGAGTGGCCTAGTAGAGGATTCGCTTCGCTCACCCTAATAATCAATCATAAAATTTCATTTATAATAAAGATTTTTAAGAGAGGAGTTCATTACTGGGATGCTTAAATAATGATTTTCCAATGCACATCCCCATGTAAACATTGTTAAAAATGCAATTTCGGTGACGTTTATAGTGCATAAAATACTTTAATTTAAATGAAAACTTAAACAATCAAATTAAATTTTTTATGGTGTAATAACACGATAATTTTTATAAATAGTTGCTTTTAAGTTATTGCCTTTTATGTTATTAATAAAATTTTATATTATTCATTTTTTTACAATATTTTTTATACAAATATTACACTCTGTCTTGGATTTTTTAAAATCTGGCCCAAAAGCAGAATACTTTACAATGTTCTGCAACGAAATTTAGCTGATCAAAAATGTTCTGTGAAAATTGTACGAGTTTTTTTCATGTCCAATTGATAGTTTTCACAAGCTTTTTAAATGAATGATTAAAGAATTTTGAGATTTCTTTTCCCTCCGGCTATTGAACCATGACTTTCCAGAAGTGATTCTGAGTTTAAAAAAAGAATTCTGAAATTAACAATAATTTTCTGAAAGATTTCAACAGAGGGGAATAAAGCTATTTTCAGTACCCTTTTTTTTCACCTCTGAAGAAATTTCCAATTTTTATATGATCTTTTGATTTTTTTTTTTTTTTTTTTTTTTTAGTAAAAAAAAATTTTTTTTCTTGATCTTTTAATAAAATTTGCTGTTTTTTTTTTTGCAATCTACTGATGAAATTTTCATGATTTTTTTGGTAAAATTTGCCATTTTATCCTGATTTGTTAACAGAATTTTTAAGGGAGTGACCTTTTGTCATAAAGTCACTCTAGTATCTCTGAGATCGTGACGTCAATAATTTAACATGTGTAAGCGTAAAAGCGACATCTATCCTCTCTTTTACTTCAACTTTCTAGTGTGTGTGTGTGTCTTTCGGGTTCTGCAGTTAGCTCGCGGTTATTAGTAATATGTTAACGCGTAATATGTTAATGTGAAATATCTTAGTTTGCAGCACATAAAAGCTTGGAGTTTGAGTGTGTGGAGAGGATCTCTGGCGTTAGCCAGCGCGCGTATGAGTGTCTCTGGCATTAGCCAGCCAGGAGTGAGCGTGTCTAGCGATATTACTCAGCGAAATGCTAGCAGGTTGAAAGTAGCAGCGAGCCTCCAGTGAGTTGTAAAGGAGTTTCGATATTCGACTTGAGAGTTGGCCGTGGTAAGAAAATTCATAGTAATTACATTTTGATTACTTGAAAGTGAATAAAGAATTACCCACAGCCACGGGCTGTCTAATTAAGCTTTATCTAGCAGCTTAGCCGAAAGATAGTTGAGAAGTAATAGAAGGTGCCACGATTGAGCTAGTCCGGAGCCTGTGAGTATGCGTTTAGTTTTTCATAGTATTCTCAGTTGTACAAAAATTAAGACTTGCTCCACTTCCCTTGGGTCCTTATCATTTTAATAAACTGTGTTGTTTTATCTTGATACTGAGTATGTCTGTATTTAACCCCCACCACGACCAACCAACCGTTACAAATGACACCCAACGTGTGTATAACGTTATAAATTTATTACTTTTTCATGATCTTTAGACAAAATTTTCCTTTTTTCACGAACTTTTGAGGATATTTGTCTTTTTTTACACGATACTCTGATGAAATTGGTGTTTTTTTTTACCGCACAATTGAAGAAATGGATTTTTTCGGCAACCATTTGTTCAAATTTTTTATATATTTCAAATATATGATCGATTAATTTTTTTTTTTTTTTTTTTGGAACTGACTGCTTTAATTTTTTGGAACATCTGGAATCCCTGTGAATTTTTCCTTCCATTGAATAGTGAATTTTTTAACTTATTGAATTGTTCTGAGATGCATGTCTCACTTTTAAGCATATTGTAATTTGGGAAAATCTGGTAATCAATCCAGCCAGGAAGTCAAAAATATTGTTTAAAGGCGCAGTCAGAGGGGTTCGTAGGGCTTAATACCTCAGTATTTAAATAAAAATACTTAAGATACAGAAGTTCCTTTAAAAAAAATCTATCTTAAATGTTTGTTTATTTCTATCTGACAAAAGTAATACATACAATATTAATAAAAGTAATATATTTTCTAGTAACCTTTACATTAGTTATAATCATTAAGAGTAATATTTTATAGTAATTATGAAACTAGTAAATCTGCAGATCAGTGGCTTCAAAAATTAGTTCTACAGTTTTATTTTGAAATTATTTTATTTAGTGCTTAAAATATTCAACTTTCAGTGTCAATTTTTTCATATTTGTATTATTAATTATTATAAGCAATGTTTAAAAAAGTCTCTGATCTTATCTAATTAATAATTATAGATTTATTTTAGAATAAATAAATAAAAATATAAAAAGTTCATTCTGTTAATGAAGGTTTTTTTTTTTTCACTAGCATAAATTTTGCCAGAACAAATTACAATCGTTTAAATTGCTAACTGATGAAATTTTTGAAAATTGTTTGCAAAGATTACAAGATTGTTTTGTTTGAAAATGAATATGCTGTAATAAAAAATATTTTTTTTATTTATTTTTTATTTATTTTTTATTTTTTTACAGAAAAAAATGAAAGTTAGTGAAACAGGCTTAGACATTAGTATGCAAATACATCACATTATTGGTAATTATTATTTTTAAATAAATTCCATTATTTCCAAGCATATAAATTTACTTTTAATTTTTTTGTAAGAATATAAACTCTTATCAGCGTTCGAAATCTTTGGTGGTCCGCTGGGCCGAGACCACCGATAATTCAATCGGACCACTAATTTGAAAAATTTAGTGGTCCGCAGGACCAGTGCCTTTCTTCAGGCCCTGAGAAAACTGCAACCGATAGCACATAAGATATTAAAGCATAGCACGGCAGTGCTATGCTTTATTTATTTCCAGTGCGAGTCCGTAATGTTATTTTAATACGGAATTTAACATTGAACGAGTTATTTACTAGACATTTTCCCACATTTTGTACGCGCTTCCACAAATTGTCTTCAAAGGATCTAATTGTTTAAAAAATAATTCCCTTCAATCAAAAAAAAAAAAAATATATATATATATATATATGCAGAGGTCAATGGACATATTTCCTGTAGCAATTAATCATTTTTACGTGATAAATAAAAAATAAAATTGATTTTTTTTCTTTTGTAAGAATTAAAATGGTATATTTACGACGTCATATTAGAAATGAAACGGAGATTCGCAAACATTTCGTACAAATACAAGAATCGTCAACAGAAAGCAAAATGAAGCATGATTTTTAAAATAAAAGGACATTTTCAAACATTGATCAAGAAGCTACTAACAGAATAAATACAGACAATAAGTAAATTAAATTTTTTCTACCTATTGTCTCTGCAAAATAATAGAAAATAACTTAAGTATATATATGTAACTGGTATTTGAAAGCGAGTTTTTTAACACATTGGAATAAAAAAAATGCATATTAAATTAAGTGCATATGTGACATTTGCGACGGGATTTCGTACTTACACCACATTTTTAAAAATTTCTTCGTCTTATATGTTCGAAGAAAATCAAAATAAATTTAGGTGAATAAAAATTTTCAAAAATAATAGTATTTGAGAATAATAGTATTTGAGAATAATAATATTTCATCCTTGGTATGTAATGAAACTAGTAAATCTGCAGAACTGGGTCTTCAAACATAGCAATTTTTTAAGGCTAAACCGCAGAATCGTCAACTACTTAGTATAAGACTTTTCGGCACTGCAATAAATTCGCCAATTCTATCAACCTAAATATTCAAATCCAATGTAAACAAGTATAAACAATGTTTACAAATATATTTTTTTAATTCCCGATTTGGTGATTTTTTTAAATCGTGCCTAAATTTGTAATGTTACAAATAATTAATCATTGGATAAAATCAATTTTAAATCAACGGTACTACTTGGTTAACCCGTCGACCAAAAAACTGTCGCCAAACTATGAGATAAAATGCCAGTAATGGATGATCGTGAATGTCACATCCAATGACATTAAATACTTATACGTATTTAGAGATGTCAACAAATGATTTTATTTCTACTTTTTACTCGTATTTTACCCATTTATTTGTACTTTTGTTATAAAAAAATGCCAATATGTATAATTTGGCTATTAGTTTGGCGACTTATATAATTTGGCGGAATTGGTTGAAGGGATAACCAAGTACCGAATTAACTTGTATTAAATTCATTATTCCGATGATTTTAATATAATAAAACACTACACGATTTAATTTTTAAAATATCGCAAAGAGTTTCTGTTGAAAAATAGCTGTTTTTGATTAAGTTAATACTTTTATGGTACTACTAGGTTATCCCGTCGACCAAAAAATTATCGCCAAACCATAAGATTAAATGCCAATAATGGATGGTCGTTAATGTCACATTCAATAACATTAAATACGATTGACGTGTTTTAAATGTCATTAAGTGATATTTATTTCGACTTTTTATTTGTATTTTTATTAATATTCTACTAATTATTTGGTTTTTCGTTATTTAAAATACAAATTATGTCAACATGTATAATTTGGCTATTAGTTTGGCGATTTGTAGAATTTGGCGAAATTGGTCGACGGGATAATAGAGTAGTACCATTTTTATAAAACTTTTGATTCAC
This sequence comes from Maratus speculifer, assembly GCA_964019185.1. Classification (NCBI taxonomy): domain Eukaryota; kingdom Metazoa; phylum Arthropoda; class Arachnida; order Araneae; family Salticidae; genus Maratus; species Maratus speculifer. Next base: position 27,930,965 of record OZ025302.1, read on the forward strand.
TATCTCTATGAGTTAATAAAATTTAAGCACATTTGGAATATTCATAATGCGTCACCTTTATGCACAGATGCAGGCCCGGATCAAGCATTTCTGTAGGCCCGGGGCTACGGGAAATTTTGGGCCCCCCTCCTCTTCCCCAGCTACTGAAAATTTTGCCCCCCCCATATGACTTGTTTTTATTCCAAATTAAATATGCATTTTTTTGAATTATTTTTTTTTATTTCATTGTTTTTTTTAACAGTGCAATAATTATATTGTTTAAACATTGTACAGTTCAAACATATTTTATAAGTTTTAAAAGAAAATATAGATATTTCAAACGATAAAAACAGACTGCATATTTAAAATAATTTTAAAGCACATTTTATTTATACAAATACACTTAATTAGACATTTTTGCATTAAATTTCCTTTATTACTTAAAATTAAGCTAAGAAGCAAATTTTTTCCTTGCCTTTAAATTTGCAAATGTTTTCTTGACATTATCAAATGCAACGAGTTCCGTAATATGTTCTATAGACATTAGTGTTAAACCACTAAGCCTAAATTCCAGCATAGACGATCGTAATCTGTTTTTTTATTAAGTTTAGTTTTGAAAATGATCTTTCTGCTTCGCAATTTGTTAGAGGTATTACTAAGTATAATTGTAATGCTTTGTATGCATTTGGAAAAACAGATATCAATTGTTTATCATTAATGTATTTCAGAGCATCTTGGAAGGATTGAATGCCAACACTTCTAATAAATTCTGAAAAATGTTGCATTTCTATTCTTAAATTATCGTCAAGATCCTCATTATAAAATATTAAACACCTTTCAAGCGAATTTTCGTCTATGATGCCTGAGGATATACCTTCAATTAAAAAGTTAAACAATGAAAGGAAATGTTTATACACATCCATGCGGTTGCGGTCCTTTAAGAAAGTGCATAGTTTATCAAAAATGACGTAAAATGTTTCTGTTTGAAATTTTTTTTCTCCCTGCAATATAATTTCATTGCTCTTATCATCATCAGTGGACTTCTTTTTTGTAACTCGTCCTTCCTGTAAATATTTTGAAGATTTTTGGCTAAGTGAAAGAGCTTCCATTTTGAAATTTTCAAAGTTTTGTCTTTGGTTCTCAATATATTTCAACAGAGATTCCAAAAAAGTTGGCAGTTAGACCATAAATATATTGAATATTTGATGAGGCACAGGAATTTGTATAAAATAACTTTTAATTAATTGCACACACTTGTAAAACTCCAAAGTTTTTATTTCATAACTTAATAATCAGCTACTATGTAAAAAGTCCTGTCAAATATTGCAAAAACTCAGAAAGATACCGAGAGCTGCTTGTCAAATTGAGGAAAATTCCTTTTAACAAAGTTACTTTTAGAAAGCAACTCACTATAACACTCCTATCTTTTTAATGTAATTTAATTTACTGTAGTAGATATAATTACAAAAAGGATTTCATTATTTTGGATATACAGTAGACTCCCTCAAATCCGCAACTCTCTAAAATCCGTGCATATTTTATGGATGTAAACAATGAAACTTTCAGATTGGATATTGGGACAAAATTTGATTTTTTAAAATTTTGTATCAATTACATATATTTTTTAATTTGTAATTTTCTCAATAATACTCTATTCATGTTTTTTTCATGAAGGAAGAAAAAAAAATTTTTTTTTGAAAAAATTCAAGATATTGCTGATATCACTGGTAATCACAATTTTCTTACCAAATATATTTATGCATTAATCAAGATTTTTTGGTTACTAAGCCTGGCTAAACTTAAAAAAAAAAAAAAAAAAAAAAAAAATCCTTTTTTTATGATTTTGATGTGAATTAGTAATGTACTTTTATGAGGCAAGTTTTGTTGAATAATTTTGGAAAAATACATTTAATCTTTATAATGAATATTTAATCATACACTATTGATCATTAACTTGATCTTTGCTTTTAATATTTTAATCATTTTGAAAATTATCTAAATTTTTATTATTTTAATTTATTACTTATTTTAACATTTTATTTTATTGTAAGTATTCATTATAGTCCCGAATTGCACTGTCAGTTAATTGCACTCAAATTACTGTTTGAAAAACGCAAACAAAGCAATGACCAGAAATCCGCAAAATTCTGAAATCCGCACAACCTCTGGTCCCAAGCTGTGCGGATTTGAGAGAATCTACTGTATTAAACATTAGTTAATGCTATTCTGAAATCCAAATGACCTATTTTTGTCACATTTTTAATTAGTTTTCATTCGAAAAAGACTGAAATTGACAGGTGTTCTTATTCAAAAATCACCTGTACCGTTTCCCATTTTTCGGTAAATTTAGAAAATGTTTTAGAAAATATTGTTAAATTAGATGTTTTAAATGAAATTTCCAGGCGCCACATGACAAGAAGGAAATTTATCAAAAATGGAAAGTGCTATTCGATTTCAAATCGCTTCAACAGTCAGGCTGTGAATTTTATGCCCATTTAAAACTTTGTCAGAAAATGCTTCAGAAAGTTTCACTTCATTGAGCTGGGAATTTGAAACCACTTTAACCCCTTTGGCCCTGACGTCCTATTAAAAGGACATATCTTTTATTGAGTATTATTTTGTCTTAAAGACTATTTTATTTAATTCCAGCACCTAATGATAGCATATATTTATGCATTTACTACTATGACTTCATCGATTTTTCAGCATTTAATATATATATATATATATATTATTAATTATTAGCAATTCATTGGCGTTTCTTTTAATTCAATCATATGTTTTACTCTTTAAATTTAAATTAGGTACTCCTTTTCCAAATTAGAAATTTATAATAAAAGGTAAAAAATACTACTCAATTTTTATGTTTATTTTATCCGGTAGTAATAGGACATTTTCCAAACGCCTTAAAAAAATTCTTCCTTAGTCTATTGTTATGTGAAAAGCACGCAAATTAACTACATTCATTAGGCTTCAATAAAGAACACATTCGTTAAATTTCAGTAAACCGCAACTTCCTTGATTTCAATAGATAATTTTGATTTTATTAGCGTAAAAAAAAAGTTATTTTTTCTCAAAGTTGAAAAAAATTCAGGGCGGAAGGGGTAAAATAAATTAATACCAGTGTTTTAAACAATGCAACCCATAAATATTGATTTTTAATGAATTGTACAGAAGGAAATTTATATATACGATGTGTATTTTTTTAAAGCCATTAAATGTACAGATAAAGGTTTTTCTTAACTTAAAAAAAAAGAACCCATTTATTAAAGATAATAAAAAAGTAAAGCAATTTTACATTTCCTAAAATCTTTTTTAATAAAATAATTACAAAATAATAATAATAATAATAATTTTTTTGCATGATGCTTTTTTTTGCATGCAATCATGCATAATACTAAATGTTTAAAGATACTTGTCGATGTCATTCGCAAGGGCGGAAGTGTCGACAGCAGGGGGTCCTGGTCCTCATCTCTTTATCAGTTTCTTGAAAAGACTTTGGGATTAGGAAGTAGAAGTGAGAAATAGAATAAGATGTTTTTCTTCTTTAGTCTCGGGGAAGAGGGTAAAAACAATGTTAGCAACAGTTATAATTGACTTCCGAAGCTTCAATATTTCAAAGGGAAAGAGTGATATTGAAACACAACTTCTCATCATTTAAGTGTAGTTTAATTATTTTAGAAATATTATTTTTTTCCGCTTTTTCTTTAAAAAAATACAAAAAAAAATGTTTTTTTTTAAACAAAACTTTGATACAACTTAAGCCACTTTTGGGGGCCCCTGGCTTGTTGGGGCCCGGGGCTGCAGCCCCCATAGCCCCCCCCCCCCTTAATCCGGCCCTGCACAGATGTCTAATACTTACCATGTTAGCGCAGTTTTTTTCTGACGCCAATTTGGCGAAAATTTCGTTTTCAAATACATATCACATACATATTTTTAAATTATTTTCTAATATTTAAAAAGGAAAATAAAGATAAATAAAAAAAAGTTTATTAATAACTATAGAACAAACGATCTACATAATTTTTTAAATAAAAGTAATAGAAAATAAACAATTTATTAGTAAAATAAACAACGATAGCCAGGTTAGCATGTGAGGCATATAATATCCATTTTGTTCCAATCGCGCCAATGTATTGCATAACGACATCTATCCCTAGCTTTTCTACGCTGAACCTTGCCCAGAGCTACGATAGCGGTTTGAAGTTCTGTCGATGTTAAATTTCAATTTTGGGTAGAATTTCAATTCAAACATTGATTTATTTATCAAGAAGCTTCTAAGTGAAGAAATACAGAAAGTAAATAAACGTGACGTAATATAAAAAATGAAAAATAAATACATTTCATTGATACTATGTCTTGAGGTATTATTGGAGGAATATTGTATTGTCTAGAGGTGAATGTCTAGAATTATACTAGACATTTATGATGTCATATTGGAAATGAAACAGAGATTTTGAAATATTTGGTATCAAGACAGGAAGCATGTACAGAATTCAGTTCTAGATGTAAAAAAAAGTTAACGATTTGAAAATGGATCAATGAAAATCTGTGCAAAACCCAATGGAGAAATGAAAATCTAACGTAGATACCACGGAGATAGATAGAGTGTTTAATTGGGGGTGGTTTTGGAGTCTAGGTATCGTGTTCGGTATAGATCTGGAAAAATAAATCAGAAATTCCTACGTAGTTGAAAACGTAATAGTTAGTATTTCATCAAATAAAATTTTGTTCAAAAATCTAATTTAACTTTGAGGCCCTTTCACAGTTTTTCAGAATTGTTTAATCTTGAATTAGTTATACACTCAAATTTTTCATCACCATATTCTTTTTTAGCATAAAATTATTGCTATAAAATTATAGCTATTGCATAAAATTATTGCAAAAAATGCTATTATAGCTATTGCAAAAAATTGCATAAAATTATAGCTATTGCAACAATTTAATAAGAAACATGGAACTTACAATGTGAATATGCACTAATTTATTTTTTTGCGTCAGAGGAAGAGAGAGAGAAATATGAGCACCTCAGACGTTCTCTTGAGCGTACACCCCCCCCCCCTAATTCACTTCTAGCTATGTCCCTGGGTAAATTACATCAGTAATTGTGATACGATACCACATAAAGGAAGTCCTGATGATGGTACCCTCAGTTCATTTTAAAATGAGCTCATCTGAATGCAGTAGTTATTAAAAAACTTGAGATATTAAACAAAAACATAATTTGCAGAACAAATTAAAAAAACAAAATTTATTTCCTGCTCTATTTAAGCCCGAGAAGGGACAGATATTAAGATATTTGATTTATTTATTTCTACATTTAGTATTAAATTTTTGTATCAAATAATTTAAATTATGTGAACATTAAAAAAATAAAAATGAAATTCAAACAATATGATGCTTAAAAACCCTAAATCTTAGATGCCGTTCAAACGAAATCGAAATAAATCTTAGATTTTTTTCCAAACTTAACTTGCAAATATTTGTTTTGCAGATTTTGTATAATGCTTACGGTAGGTATAGATAAAAATAATAGATACATCTAAAAAGCAAATGTTCAGAAAAAGTCTAAGATTTATTTCAATTTCGTTTGAACGGTATCTAAGATTTAGGGTTTTTAAGTATCATATTGTTTGAATTTCATTTTTATTTTTTTAATGTTCACATAATTTAAATTATTTGATACAAAAATTTAATACTAAATGTAGAAATAAATAAATCAAATATCTTAATATCTGTCCCTTCTCAGGCTTAAATAGAGCAGGAAATAAATTTTGTTTTTTTAATTTGTTCTGCAAATTATGTTTTTGTTTAATTATTATTATTATTATCAGTGATGCCGCAGACGCGCTATAGCGCGTAAATTAGTCAGAAAATTGGCAATGGGATGCAAAAAATAGCTCTTACGTGTCAAACGAAATGCGTAATTTCGTTAAGGGATCGCGAAAAAACGGTAAATTTCGTTAAAAAATCGGGAAATAATGACTAATTTATGGCAAATTTGTCTAACAATTCTCGAAAAAATGGCTAATTTCATTCCAAAATCCGAAACAAAAGGCAGATTTCTTTGAAAGATCGCGAAAAAACGGCAAATTTCTTCAAAAAATGGCAAAAATAGGCAAATTTCTTTTTAAAAAATTCGCGAAAAAATGGAAAATTTCTTCAAAACATCTTGAAAAAATGGAAAATTTCTTCAAAACATCTTGAAAAAACGGAAAATTTCTTCAAAAGATCGCAAAAAAACAGCAGTTTTCATGAAAAGATCGCGAGAAAACGGTAGTTTTCTTAAAAGATCATGAAACAACGGCGGGTGTAATAAAAAAATTGCGAAAAAACGGCAAATTTCATCAAAAAATCACGAAAAAAAGGAACAATTCTCCAAAAGATCGCAATTTTTGTCAAAGGATCGCGAAAAAAACGGCAGCTTTCGTCAAAAGATTATGATAAATTGGCAAATTTCTTCAGAAGATCCCGAAAAACGGTAAATTTATTTAAAAGATAGAGAAAACTCAGCAGTTTTCGTCAAAAGATCGGCAAAAACGTCAAATCTTGCCCAAAAAGCGCGTAAAAATGCAAATTTCGTCAAAAGTTCGCGAAAAATGACATCTCGTCAAAAGTTCGTAAAAATCCCGCAAATTTTGTCAAAGGGGGCTCTTTCGGACAATATATGAGGTGTTAAAAATTCTGAGAACAAAGGCAGCTTCTTTTTAAAAGTACACTTTTCTTTATGTCTATCACAAATACTTGGGAGGTTTGAATGCATATAATGTAATGCGAGGGATTGGTCAGCAGACTGTTTTTTACGCTTTTACTTGTGTTGCAGACTGCAGAAAAAAAATTCTGCTGCTGAGCTTGTCATAAGTGATTGATGGTTTAATAAGATTCTATTTCTTGGCATCCAGTGGAATGACATAATTGCATCATTTTTTATCACTTTCCAACAAAGTTGAAAAGTGGTTATGCTTTCGGTTTGTCTGCCCATGGTCTAACTCTTGTAAATATACTCAGATTGCCATGAAACTTTTGAAATTTAGTGACAAACCCTATGCAAAATGAAGTTTCGAGCATGATTAGTTTATTTACAGGGACAGTCGAATGTTTTTCGATATATTACGCCCTATGGGAAAAAATCATTTCAAAGAAACTTTAAAGATGTTACTTTCTTTAAAATATATTGAAATTTATATGTATTCATCAAATGCTTTAAATATTTACCGTATTTTCGGGTGTATAGCCCGCACCCTTAAATCGAACAGTGCAGTAAAAAAAAGTTCGTGTATAACTCGTGGAGATGCATCGGTGTGTAGTCCGTGGGTTATACACCATTTACGAACGTATATTTCGATCAGGGTTTGAAATTAGAAGCCATTAGTCGTAATTTTTAACACAAATTTACAAAATTTTTTCATGACGCATAATACCTACAGTAATTCGGCTAAAAAATTAAGATTATCAGTACCGTAATTTTTGGAAGAAACGCCGCGGCGTTTACACTCATTTTTTTTCAAACAAGCGTGTTGTTTTTTCTGAATTTTTCCGAAAAAAAAAGGAATCGGTGATAAATTCAAAATTTCGGACATAAAATGTATACGTATTTTAGGTGATTGGTTCCCAAAAGGATCGAATCCTCGGAATCGATCCGAAATGCACCAACATTGAAAAGGAACAATTCTTCGGACCTTGAACTCGTTCCGAAATGAAGGTTTCTGTAAAGGAACGATTCCTCGGAATCGTTTTGAAAAAGACCGACTGCTTTGAATCATTCTGAAATGACATACATCATGCACTTTTTTTGTTCTTTGCAACAGGGTAGAGTACCAAAACCGAAAAGAAACGATTCCTCGGACTCTATCTCAAATGAAACGACTCTGGAAAAGTTCGATTCCTTGAACTCGTTCCGAAATGATACGACTCTGTAAAGGAACGATCCTTGAAGTCGTTTCGGAAAAGATGGCTCTGAATCGTTTCGAAATGACATAAGTCACGCATTTTTTTTTTTTTTTGTTCTTTGCAACAGGGTAGAGTAGATTATTTTTTTGAAAAATAAACAAAATCTTAAATGAAATTAAATTCAGAATTGTCGGTGTTGGGGTGTTCCGGATTTTGGATTTTGTACTCTACAAACACAATGCGGTGCTGCAGCACTGATTCGCTAGCAAAATATTTTCTGATATTTTATTTATAGAATTTTTTTTTCAGGTCTCGCGTATAAGTCGACCCCCTACTTTGAAGGTTTTTTTTGTCTAAAATTTCACGACTTATACGTGAGTATATACGGTAGCTATTATAGATCTATCAATGCAATACTTGGTGATAGTTGCGACAGTTCTTCCAAACCCAGAAATAACTGAATTTAAGCAGTAAGAAAAAAGCCTTTACAAACATGGGAGACTCTCTAAATTTCGCGGCATAGCGAAAAAAAATTACAAATTTTGATGTTTCTTTCAATTTTTTTGAGGTTTAAAAGTTGTAGAAAAAATACCACGATTTCTAATTTTCTAAAAAAAAAATCTTTGTATAACCCGAACCGTGTAAAAGCCGCAGCGGCTTTTTAGAAAGTTTTTTTCTTGTATAAGCCGCGGACACCCGAAAATACGGTACCAAATATTTATCATATGTATTTACCAAATGCCTTCTGAAGAATATGCATTGAAAAGAATAGATAGCATTCATTTACAGGGCTACACAAAGAAATTCAGTTACATAATGATAAAGGGTCGGAATTTGTTTGCAACATATTTTAATTATATTAATTATTTCATGTATAATAAAATTGATATACGTCGCAGGGTTTAAAATAAGTGTTTTGAAGCATAGTATGAAGTGCATAGCATTTACCGGGGCATACAAAAATTTTGAAATTGTATATTCTATCCAAAGTGCAATTTTCAATGATGGCTCATGGATGGATGGATTAAATGCATTTTTAATTATTATGATATGAATTTTTAAGTTTAACTAAATATATACATGTGATATGTATAAATGTTATAGCTGATATACAGGGCTACACAAAAGAGCTTGTAAAGGTTGCTGAATATGAGCATAATTTATTTAAAAGTGCTTTTAAAGTAAACTATGCATTTTTGTGTAGAACTACATTGAGTTTACTAAGAAATGTTTGTAGAATATATAGGTAAAATGATATACATGTCACACAAAGTAGTGGATACATTGTCGCCTGAACTAAACTTTTAGCTAACTTTAATACTAGTGTGTAATAAAGGTATTATGTAAATCACAAGGCTGAACAAAAGTCTTCACATATATTACCTTCTATTAGTATAAACTGCTGAATGAGAAATTTCAAACTGATTATGCATTTTCTTGCTAAACTAAAAGTGCTATTTATTACACGAAACATGAAGGCTCGAAGTTGCTTCAAATTATGGCATCCCTATGTTATCCTATGGTTCCAGTGGAGTTGCTCAGAAAATGAGCTTTCTCCTGTGTCTGAGCGTCTTTGATGCCTCAAACAAAGTCATTTGCCAGTAACAGCCAATCAAACGGCCGAAAATCTGGATGATGGAGAAGCCATTTCTTGTACAGCCAATGAAATGCTTAGAAAATGAAAAAGCATAGCTGACTTTTGTCACTTGAAATTTTTACATGTTACAGCACTTTAAATTTCCCGACTATATAGTATATGTATCAACCATTCAAAAGTATTGGAATACATATTTTGCTATTGACACTAACACCTTATTTTCCTAAATAACGAAGTTTTGTTAAATTCTATAGGAATTGCTGAAAATTGTTTCATAATCTATGCTTAATGCATTATTTTTCTTACTTATTTTGTTTGCATTCAGAATTTGATTGCTCATATGTATACTATATTAATCAATAGATAACAAATATTTTGTATTTTTCGGAGATTTCAGTATCTAAGATCTAGTAAAGTTTGTTGTTTGCGTGTGAAGTTCTGTCAGGGTGCGTAGCAGTCCTTAGAACTGCTTATAGGTAAGTACTTTTGAAAAAGGTTTGTTATGTCCTTACAAAGTGCTTATTTATGGTGTCAGTAAAATTTTACAGAAAAAAACCACTAATTTTAAAAAGAAAAAAAAACACAATGTCAGAACTTTTCGAAAAAGACAATTTTAATCAATCTCTGACTGATTAAAAAAAATAAAAAAAATCTGTCAACTATGCTAACAAAAAAAAAAAAAAATAATTGCAAAATTTGCCAAAAGATGGAAAAAAATCTCAGTTTTTCTCAAAAGATTACAGAAATAAAAAAATTTGTAATTCAGTCACTAGAAGTAATATTCTCAAGTTTGTTCAAACAATAGTATAAGCAACAACTATTTTCATAAATCGCGAATTTCATGAAACGACCATTAAACATCGCAAAATTCATCAGATGTTTGCAAAGGCATAAGATTTGGAAACAAGAAATATAAATTTCATAAGAAGATCTCAAAAGAAACTAAAAATTCAAATTTATTTAAAAGATCGCAGAAAAGCACAAACTTCATTAAAGGGGTGTGAAAAAAATATACATTTCATCAACAGAATGCGAAAAATACCAATTTTGTCAAAGGACCATGGAAAAGAATCAGTGCCAGGAAGGCATCCTTCCTCCCCTCTTTGCTGTACATTTTTTTTTTTTTTAAGACTTAGAATCGTTCTTATTTCTAATTCATGAAAGATTTCAATGTGATTTTTTCAAGACTGAGTCTTCAGTCTGCGGCATCTAAAAGAACAGTAAAGCTGAAATTGCAAAATTTTGCATGTTTCTTTCATGAAATCTAACATTACAATAGAAAAATCTCTGTAGTGTTTACAGGCAAATTCTGGGTCATGTTTGCAGACTAGTTTAGTTCTACTAAACTATGTTCAAAGTGATTTAAAAAAAAAAGAAAAGCAGTTCTTATATTTTTTATAGAATTATAACTTTATTTGCAAAATACGTGTGCGTTTGCACAATATGAACATACATTCTCTAAAATGTATGCACATACATATTCGATTGCTAAGGATTCTTTCTTAAAAACATTAACTGAAAACTACCTTAAAAGAATGGCTCGCTACTATTAACCATACTGAACAGTTGGTAGGTCTTAATAACACCCATTAAAAAATTAGACTAAAATTTTCATTGATTAGATGATGATGTGTACAGTACATATCCATAAATGGTTGTCTAAGTTTTCTCTAAAAATTTGTGTATAAAGTCTGGCAGGTGCTTATTTTCAGAACTAAAATGTTGCTATTCATCCTGTCTGAGCAATATAATGATCCCAATAATTAGTTAAGGTATTTTCTTATTCAAGGATTTTAATAAAGCAAGATTGTTGCATCCGGTGATGTTTTTTAAATGTAATGATTCATTAGCTTTGAAAATCATATTGAAATTGCTACACACTTAAAATTGAATTCTTAAATTTATTTTTCAGAAAATCTTAAGACAAAATACAAAAACATACGTTCTTATTACGGAAAAGAAAAGAATAAAATGAAACTGCTTAAAAGCGGTTCCGGTGGCGTCACTTTCAGTTCAAAATGGTTACATTTTAACCATTTGTCATTCTTAGATGAAGTCATGACCCCTGACCTAAGTGAAACTAACTTAAAAATAAGGAAAGGAGTCAAGAAATTAATTTGGTTTCTATTTCTTTTTTTTTCTGTTTCATAACTTGCATGCTTGTCATAACTGTGCAGTTCTCTTTTTTTATTGCTTTGATTTAAAATAATATAATCGTATTTCCTGTTATTTGCAAATTGTATAACCTATATTAAATTTATTTTCCAAAAATTACATCTTTTTTTTTAATAGAAAAAACAATTACAGTGCTCCCCACTTAATCGGGTAACGGATAATCGAATACCCCGCTTATTCGAATAGAAACCTCCGGAACCGAATTTTATCCCATTGGGCTAATGTTATTTTACCCGCTTATCTGAAGAGTTTTAACGAAACGTCCTCGCTTAATCGAATAACAAGTAAGTGAAACAATTTTAACAAGTTGGAAATTGCACGTGAACGTAGCTAATGAGGTGCGTTCGTACGATAACGAAGTTTTAAAAATATTCAGATCTTGCTGATATAGTAGAGCGTACTTCGGATACAGTATAGTAGTCGAAATCTTTGAGTTTCTGTAAATATGTAGGAAGTAATTTTTATTACACCTCAGCAACGTATGTCTTATTCATAAAATGTGAAATAGTTGAATATAATTAAAACACGCCCAAAACAATGTTTCCCCGTATAGCATTATGTAGTGGAATACTTTTGTGTGGCCCTGTAATTTAGTAATAAAAAATATTTGCATCACAGATTGTACGGAATGCATATTTTAGTATATATTTCATAGATTATTGCCAATTCTATTATGTTCGAATGAGTGTAGCATTATTAAAATGCATTTGAAACTTTTTTTCCCATTGACCGTAATGTAATGGAATACTTTTGATTGTCCCTGTAAATGATCTATGCATCCGACTTTCATAACATTTGAAATGACTCGACAAAATTACGTAATAATTATATGTTTTAATTTTCAAACGATTAAAATGCATTTGAAACTTTTTCCCCCATTGACCGTAATGTGACAGAATCCTTTTTGATTGTGCCTGTAATTGATCTATGCATCCGATTTTCATAACATTTGAAATGACTCTACAAAATTACACAATAATTATATGTTTTAAATTTCAAACGATTAAAATGCATTTGAAACTTTTTTCCCCATTGACCGTAATGTAACGGAATCCTTTTGATTGTCCCTGTAATTGATCTATCCATCCGATTTTCATAACATTTGAAATGACTCGACAAAATTATGTTATAATTATGTATTTTAAATTTCAAACGATTCGGTTGGGTAGTTTCTGCGTTGTTATATGCGGACAGACAGACGGACGGACTGAGCGACAAGAATAGGTGCTACGTATTTGCATAATTACGAACGCACCTAAAAATGGGTGTGAAAAACACATTTCAATTGCAATTTCCTCCACATTTTTTGTCATTTTTGGTTGTTGTTCAGAAAACAAATTTCCAGAACTCTCAGCATAAATTTCGCCTGGCAGGTGTATAATGGACTGATCAAGCGAGTTCCCTTCTTTGTTCATTTTTTCGAATTAATTTCAAAAAGGGTGAAAATAATTGTGTAGTAATTTCGATCAATTTTGTATTTCGTTTACTTTCGTTTGTCAAGACATTTTTTTTCACTTTTTCGATTTTTTTACAGTTATTTTTAATGGAGACACTTTTATTTTCAAAACCGGTTTCGGAACTGAAATCATCCTCATTAAAAATATCAGCAATAAAAATCGAATGTTACGATCGAATGTTGCAATTTGCATTATTTTTATCATAATATTGAGGGGTCAATTCTATTTCCCCCCCCCCCCCCTTGGGTTTGTTTTGTAAAATTAAGATTTTTTTGAAAGATGAAATTTTGTTATGAAAGATGAAATTATATTATTTAAATTCACATCAAGTAGTTCCTCTTTTAAAAGTTTTAACTGTTTTGTTTGCAAATTTTGCATTTTTAATTTATACAATAATTTTTTTACAGATGGGCCTGTTCTAGAAAAATTTTGTGCAGGTGATTATTTTATTAAATAGAATATTTTTAAGGTGGCTTTAATGGGTCTCAAATTTTGCTGGTATCAAACCGTGATATTAGAAAAATCCTAAAAAAATAACCAATTTTCAGTTGATCTACAGCAAGTGTAATGCTCAGCTTACTTTCATTTAACAGAATATTAATAAAATACCACAATTGTGTTACAATGATTGATATTTTTTAGTTTATTACGTGTGTATCTCACCAACTGCATATTTTAGAACAGATGTCTGAAATGCACTAAAGTTGATGTAATTTTTTTCTAGTCAGTTAATGAAAAAAAACCCATTTTTACATAACTGTTAGGATTGCTTTATAGTCCATGGGCTGACAGCAGAAAATTCTCTGTTATTGAACACACACAAAAAAAACCTTTTATTATATGAAAGAGTAGTAGTGGAGGAATCTAATGATCCATGTCTGGCAGGAGTGAAATGGTGCATAAGGCAAAAATTAATAGTGGTATTCGTTTTTGGTTTATGCACCACTTTGCTTCTGGCAGTCATGCCCCATTTATGCTACTCTTCCATAAAATAGTTTTTTCCTTTTGCTCGATAACATAGGCTTTTATGCTGACAGCTTTTGGACTATTATGAAAATCTTAGTTTTGCTTTATTTTGAAACATTTCACTTTAAAGATAATACACAATTTGTATGTATATGGCAACAAAAAATGATTGTTCCTCTTTTGTAATTAGCAATGGTGTGTTTAAAAAATCAAATCCTCTAAATTTCAATTTCTGTTATGGTATTTCACACAAAAAGTGAATTATTTGGTTATTTTGATTAGATGTTGCATGATTTTGTAAATGTAAAAAGTCCTGATACATTTCATTTGTTGATCAGAGGAAGGGACACATTGATGAATAGATATCACAAAATTTTCATGAATATTTAACTAATTTTATTTATTTTTGTAAAAAATAATTTTAGAGTATGAAGTTTATGATTTATGTAGATGACAATAACATGCCATTAATCCCAAGAGATGAGCAACCGATATACGAGCCACTGAAGTGCTCAGGATACTTCATGTATATCATCAGTAAATTTTACCCAAATTAACTGAGCATTTTCTAAATTCGATTACACAAAAATTTCTTTTTTGAAATACTGCTGACAAAAGAGTAAAAATTTTATGAAAATGCTCTTGCAGAAGTGGTTAAAATTGTGGATGGAATAGTTGAAAGGAGCTATTGATAATAAAGCTGTCTATGGCAGTTGCATACTTTGATATTTTTGATGGAAAAGTGCTTGAATTAGAAGAAGAAAAAAATACACATACATTCAAAAAATAAAACAAAAATTAGTTTCAATGCTTTATTTACAATAACAAAATATCTTAAAAAGAACTGCAATACACTACTTTATTATACATAATGATAAATAATAAATTATTTTATATATTCATATTTATTGTATAAACAAATATGTAAAACACTACTTTATTATACACAATGATAAATAATAAATTATTTTATATATTCATATTTATTATATAAACAAATATGTAAAACACTACTTTATTATACATAATGATAAATAATAAATTATTTTATATATTCATATTTATTATATAAACAAATATGTAAACTAATAAATATGATGGGTGATCGGTTAACAAACTGTTTGATTTACCCACACTTTTGCAAGAGATTTTTATGTTCATATAATGCACACAAATTTTATATAGAATGATAGACAAATAAATTGCATATGAAAGCTGGAAGAATTATTTTGCACATGAACCACTCAATTTTATCAACCAAACATTTATTTACAGTCCTTATTTACTTACACTATAATATATTTGTATATACATATACAAGTAATTTAAAACACTTTTTTACTGTACCTATACTTATTTACTATATACTATAATATATACATATATATACTCATAAATATTATAAGCTGTATTATACACTATATTTGTTACAATATGCATTTCAAGTTTCATTAAACAAGTATGACATTTTTAGCTTTTTTACTGAAATTTATTTTTAAAAACATCTTTTTTCATCTCTGGTGTTCATTAAAAATGAAGTTAATTTGAAAAGAGATTTGTAATAAGAAAAAAGGAAAAAGTTAAAAAAAAACTTTTAAAAGCATTTAGCAAAAATTTATTAATTTTGTATGATGTATTTGGAAAAATCAGAATTTAAAGAATTGTTGCTAATGTGTCTTTCAGAAAGACATTATACTAGTGATACATTTAGTAACTAATAAGATCTAATAATTTCCACTGATAAGAATGTCATCTTAATATAAAAAATAGATCATATGTGAAATTTACAGTACTATTGGAAGATTATGTTGCACATAAACCACTAAATTTGTCACTAAACATTTTACTTACTCTACTTATTTAATATATACTATAATACATATATGCAAATACAATAATATTCATTATGCTAATTTTAACATAATCTAATTAGTAATTAAGTCATGTGTTATGTATATTTTCAGCTGGGTGGAAAATGTTCAGAACAGGATTTGAACCAAGGGATCTCTTGGCTGAATTGTGTTAAAATTAATCAAATATAACTGCACATCTAGCACTGTTGGTAGTTTAATTACTTCTGACTTATTCTATTGAGCTGGTTCAGATATGAGACCAGAGGCTATAATCAATAAGGTTAGCTAGGTGAATTTGATCTACCAGATTTGTCCAGGATAACTCGGATGGTAGAGCAATTAGTTCCAGCCAAGAGATCCGTGATCCTGACATTTTTCACCAAGTTGGATATTAGCATCTCGTATTCAATATAAGCTATATTTATTTAATACAAAATACATTTCAAATTTCATTAAGCAAGCATGAAAGTTTTTTTAGCTCTTTTATCTAAATTCGATATATTTTTTAAAAATCTCTTTTGATCTCAAGTGTTTATTTAAAGTAATATCAAGTTGAAAAAAATGGAATATTTGAAAGAAAAAAAAATCTCTCTAAACTAAAATAACTAATTTTAAAACAATATATTGCATCTGTATGCAGTTTTTTTTTAAATATTTCTGTTTTTACTTTAGAGTGTTTTTTAGCAACAGTGTTGTCTGTTTTAATTTGAGCAGCTATACTAATACAGTACTGAAATTTCTAAATGAGGATCTGTTTAAACTTGTAATTTTGTAAAAAAAATAAAAATAAATAAAAATAAAAATAAAAACAAAAAAAACCCCTGTTGGCTTGGTTACACGCAAAGGTAGATTTCAAAGAGTGCTCATTTGGCCAACAAAAAATAAAAATTTAATTACAGATAAACCCAGTTTAACAACTTTATTTGGCGGCTTCTGAAATTTTTTTTATTTCAATTTTCTGTAAGAGCTGGTTTTATCAGAATCATCTTAAGCTAAATTTGGCTCGAATTCTCATTTTGTCAACATATTTTGAAATATATTCTAACTTTATATTAAAAAAAAATCGACCAATATATTATATAGTTCCTAAATAACAAAAAACTGTCAATTGAATGCGATTGAAAGCAAAATTAAATTTAAGAATGGCGTATAAAATAAACTATTTTGTTATTTGAATACAACCTCAATTTGTTTATCATGATCGCTTGATATGCCTGATTAAAGAAATAATAAAAAGAAAATTTTCTTTTTAATGGTATTTTGATTGATTCCTTTGCCAAGGACCTGATCCTGTAGTGTTAAAATAATTGCAGAACCAGTCTCTTACTTGTTTTGCTTGGAATGTGCCTTGTGTTCTTCGCACAACATTTAGAGGCCTGATGCAGCTCGTTGAGCTGTTGCTTGGTCTAAAATCAGGGTCATTCCTAAAATTGCCATTATGAGCTGCTACAATTTTATTTCTCAAAAAATTATTTAAACGCATGTTGTTAGAACAAAAGTTCGGGCTTTAAGGGAGAAGCTAATATTTCGGATTTGTAAATTCTGAATCTATTAGCTAAAATGCCAAAGGCGTTTTCTACTATTCTCCTTGCTCTTGAAAGACGATAATTAAAGATGACTTGCTTTTCACTGAGATTTCGACCAGAAAAAGGTTTCATGATGTTTGGTGTTAAAGGGAAGGCATCATCAGCTACAATTACATAGGGAACTTTTATATTAGTCCCTGGCAAGTAACTGGCCTCAGGTATATGTAGAACATTTGTATCTAAGCATTTTTTTAAATCGCTTTTTGCCCATACACCACCATCACTACACCTTCCATTGGTACCTGCACCTACATATATGAATCTTAAATTGGCATCTACTAGAGCAAGTAACACCATGCTAAACGACCCTTTATAATTGAAAAATGTGATCCGGAATTTACAGGTGGTATTATTTTTACGTGCTTCCCATCCAGAGCCCCAATGCACAAAGAAAAATTCCACATTTTCTGAAAACTTGTTGCTATAGCTTTCCATTCCGCTTCTGATGTTGGTACTCTCATGAAGTCATCTACAAGCTCTTCATAAAGAGTTCGACATACGGAAAAGACAGTTCCAGAAACGGTGCATTGTCCGACTCTAAATTGAAATTTCAAAGAACTTTGAGTTTCACCTGAAAGTGAGATTTAATTACATACAATTAAATATTTTAATATATATATATATATATATATTTATATATACAGGGTGTCCCTAAACAAATGGTATATACGCTAGGGGGTGATAGAACACATCAAGACGAGTAATAGTAAATAGGAAACCAAGGGTCCCAAACGTTTTCCAAAGGAGATAGCCGCCATTAAAGTTTGGGGTCCAAAATTTCAAATTGGGGGCGCTTTACTCTTTGAAGTAATGAAAAACTATTTTTTGCCGCGATTTTTTGCATCTCATTAAATGGTTTCGTAAGCTTAGACATAAACTTAAATTTTGAGCTCAAAATCTGAATAGTTGGGAGTGGTTAAGTAACACAAACTGAGATGTGTTCAGAGGGTTCAAATTTTAAATGATTATAAAAAACGGAAATATTGGTCGATTGATTTGCGGTTTTCACTAAAACTATTCTTTATGTCGGTATTATATTGAAAATGAATTATAAAGATAAATTTCAAAAAATGCCGATAGAGGGAGCTTTAGAGTTTGGATTAACGAAATAATCCATCCTAAAACTATTTTTTGCCGTTATTTTTTGCATCTCATTAAATGGTTTCGTAGGCTTAGATTTAAACTTAAATTTTGAGCTCAAAATCTGAATAGTTGGGAGTGGCACAAACTGAACTGTGTTCAGAGGGTTTACATTTCAAACGAAACGGAAAACCATAAAAAATCGGAAAAATTAGTCGATTCGTTTGCGGTTTTTGCTAAAACTACTCTTTAAATCAGTGTTTTCTTGAAAATAAATTTTAAAGATAAATTTCACAAAATGCCTATAAAGGGCACCTTAGACATTGGAGTAGCGTATATTTATTTTTAACCGTTATTTTTAAAAATCTCATTAAATGCTTTCAAATGCTTAGATTTAAATCTTGAGATCGAATTCTGAGTCGTTGCGAGTGTTTAAGTAGCGCAAAAGTGAACTGTGTTCGAGGGGGGGGGGGTTAAATTTCAACTCCTGAGCACACTTCAGTTTGCACTTCTTAACCCCTCCCAACGATTCAGAATTTGAGTTCAAAATTTAAGTTTAAATCTAAGATTTCGAAAACATTTAACAAGTTTTGGAAAGCATTTAATTAGATACAAAAAATAACGGTTAAAATTTGTTGTTGGTTACTCTGAAGTTTAAGGCGCCCTCTAACGGAATTTTTTCAAATATATCTTTAAAATTCATTTTCAAGAAGATACTGACTTAAAGAATAGTTTTATTTTAAACCTTAAACGAATCGAACAATTTTTCCGTTTTTTATTATCATTTGAAATTTGAACCTTCTGAACACAGTTCAGTTTGTGCTACTTAACCACTCCCAACTATTCAGATTTTGAGCTCAAAATTCAAGTTTAAGTCTAAGTTTACAAAAACATTTAATCAGATGCAAAAAATAATGTAAAAAGTAGTTGTTCGTTACTCCAAAGTTTAAAGTGCCCTCTATCGGCATTTTTTGAAATTTATCTTTATAATTCATTTTCAATAAAATACCGACGTAAAGAATAGTTTTAGTGAAAACCGCAAATCAATCGACCAATTTTTCCGTTTTTTATAATCATTTGAAATTTAAACCCTCTGAACACTGTTAAGTTTGTGCTACTTAACCGCTTCCGACTACTCAGATTTTGAGCTCA
The DNA here is from genome assembly GCA_964019185.1 of Maratus speculifer. Lineage (NCBI taxonomy): Eukaryota > Metazoa > Arthropoda > Arachnida > Araneae > Salticidae > Maratus > Maratus speculifer. The sequence goes on from OZ025302.1 coordinate 27,950,700, forward strand.
AAATTTAAGTTTAAGTCTAAGCTTACGAGAAACCATTTAATGAGATGCAAAAAATCACGGCAAAAAATAATTTTTTATTACTTCAAAGTCTAAAACGCCCTCTATCGGCATTTTTCGAAATTTATCTTTATAATTTATTTTCAAGAAAATACCAACATAAAGAATAGTTTTAGTGAAAACCGCAAATCAATCGACCAATTTTTCCGTTTTTTATATGTATTTGAAATTTTCGACCCCAAACTTTAATGGCGGCTATCTCCTTTGGAAAACGTTTGGGACCCTTGGTTTCCTATTTACTATTACTCGTCTTGATGTTTTCCATCACCCCCTAGCTTATATATACCATTTGTTTAGGAACACCCTGTATATATATATATATATATAATATATAACTATAATGCTAAAATCTATATTTTGTATGTGAGAAATTAATATTATAAATCATATAAATATTCCTTTAATCAATTTTCATAATATATTAAAATTTAATCCATTTATTATCCTAAGAATTAAAAATAAAGTCTTCTAAAAATCGTAAGAAGATATTCAAAATTTTAAATATATTGACAGTTACTAAAAGTTGTGCATATTGTATAAAATTATTTTTTGTGTCATTATCTTATTTTAATAAAATGTTTAAATACATTGTTATCTACAATCTAAATTTAAAAAAAAGGTTCCTACATTGAAAATGATCATTTCATAATTATTATATATATACTTGTGTATAAGCAGGGGTGTAGCTAGAAGTGATCTATAGGGGCGAGAGGGGCTCATTTCTTTTCTCTCTGACGCAGAAAAATAATTTAGTGCATATTCACATTGTAGGTACTATGTTTCTTATTAAATTGTTGTAATAACTTCTTTTTATACTTAGAAATGTGTAGGATGATGAAAATTTTGAGTGTATAAATAGTGCAACATTAAAAAGTCTTGTTAGCTTCATGTGTGCAAATAGGATGAGTGAGAAATGAATTACTTATTTTAGATACAATTTAGTAATTTTGCAAAACTGTGAAAGGGTCTCAAAACTAAATTACATTATTGAACACAATTTCATTTGAGTTTTTGGAACAGAGATTCATTTAGTGACCTTGGAATCTTTTCCAGGGAGGGGGCTGAGCCGCCCATAGTGCGCCCTTAGCTACAGCCCTTTGTATAAGTCAAAAAATTTCTGGCAATTTTTTGAGGGGAGGTTGGTAGGGGGGGGAAGGTATAGGTAAGTCAATTAAAGCAGCAAAAAAAAAAAAAAATGTGTACTGCAAAAATTTGGTTTTCATGTGTGTAAGAAATACACTCATTAATTATTTATCCTTAAAAAATAAATTTATTGATTTTCTTTTTAAGTCTAATTAAAAGAGTGCACATATGAACACCTGCATGAATGTATTTATGCAGACATTTACTCTATGAATGAATATATTCATGCATATGCTAATTGAGAATACTGAAATATTTGGAGGAATGTTCTTAATTCATAATACTATTTTCAATAGTAAGTAATGGTTTTTTTTATGATATGACTTTATGTATGATTTTAAATGCTTATGAAGAATAAAATAAGACATATTAGTAACTCTTAAAATTAGTTAGGTAATAAAATGTGTAATTAATAGCCATTGTTCTCTTTAATTTTATAAAGCAATAAAAATGGAAAAACAAGGGGGGTAGTTAAAGGTCACTGTAAATCAGAAAAAGCACTTAGTATAACCGTTTTATAATTTAGCTGACATATTTGTAATTCTGACTGTAAATCACTAGCAACTCAAAATGTGTTATTCTAGTATTAATGTCTTGTGATTGAGAAATTGGATTTTAATCCAGAGAGAACTAGAGTAATTCCCCTCTACTTATCTGTTATCTCTTATTCTTAATCTTTTTTTATCATGATCAGTGGTGGGGTGTTTTCAGAAAATCATATCAACCAGCAAATGTTTTGTATTTTTGAAAACTGACAAAATGTATGCAACTACAAAATCAGTTTACTGCTATTACTACAGTGCTTTTTAATATATATTTTTTTAAAATAAATAAAACTAAGAAATTATACAACATAGAAAAGTTTAGGATAAAAAATAACTTGTTTTAGTCCTGGAGGGGGCAGCACCGATAATCACCTCATCAAGTTCACAGCTAAAATTCCAAAAATAGTTAAAATGCAATCGGTCTGCAAACTTATATCTTGATGGAAAACTTGATTTTAGTGGTTGGCTTGCGGATATATTATTGCATTTTCCTGCACATAAAAGCATGAAGACATGGAGGGCTGGGAGCAGGAAAACACAATGGTAAACCTATGAGTTAAAAGTTAAAATCGGGTTTTCAGATCTTTTCCACAAAGATATGACTTGGCAGATTGATTGGTTTTAATATGTGAATCAAGTTTTAACTTGGCAGATTGATTGGGTTTTAATATGTGAATCGAGTTTTACTTAATTTTGGATTTTAGCCATGAAAATGATGAGGTGATCAACTGTGCCGCTGCCTCTCGACCTATTACGTATTGTGTTTACAGTACGGTAATTGGGAAAATTGCACAATAAAGCTAACTAGTAAAAGAAAGCTTTTGGCATATCTTTTACAGCTTGCATTTTTTCAAAGTTTCACCCTCTTCTGATCATGATTGAAATATATTCCTAACTGGGTATCCAAAGTAAAAGTGCAATTTAATTTTTTTTTCACAAGAGGTACAAAAAGAGACCTATATATACAAGTGAGCTATGTAATCAAGGGCTATTCTTTTATATATATTTAAGCACATTCATACGCTGCATAAATTTCATTAGTATTATAATTGCATTGAAATATAAAATGATTGTAGCTATATGAAGTAAAGCCTCTGAATATCAGACAACTTGCCTGCTATTCAGAGGTAAAAGAAAAAGCACTAATTTGTAAATCTCAGCTATACTGTTATTGAGAAGAACAAATTTAATGCAAAAGAAAATTTACTTATGGCCACATGATTTGCCGAATGGTTGTTCCCTTCCCCCTATACAGTAGCAGTGTTTCACTATAAATTATTGTGCTGTGCTACTTGCTGCAGTACTATTTTTTTTTAAATAGCAACTATTTGTAATGCACTTCTGACCACTGTACATGCGTGCATATATAAACACACACACATGTACTATATATATACCTGTGGCAAGGAAGCGAAGAGTTAGCGCAAGCCTTTCATCAGCAGGTGTTGCTTTTTGCATCGCTGTGTCATTTTTTGTGATCCTATGAGCTATTTTCTTCAGAATAAACTCATAAGAATCTGTGTCCATTCTAAGTCAACCTCTGAAATTTTCTTCATCCTATTAAGTAATGAAAATCCTTAATAAACAAGTTTCTCAAAAACCTTTTATATAACAGGTATAATATTGCAGTTAAAGTTAAAATTATTATGAATAAAACATATGTAACGTTTATTAAGTTAGAGGTTTTTTTATTAAAATTTTGAATAGATTAGCACTGTGAATTCACAGAATATTTTTGATCATTTTTTTAAAGAAATGATAGTGGTATATACATTACTGCATTTCTTGAACCTGATAGTTTTTTATAACTATCCAATTTACATTAAATTACTTTAAACTTTTCTTTTCTCTTTTAAGGAGGGTTTTTTTCTTTCTTATCAAGGAATCAGTCTATATCAAAATTTCCAAGCGCATTACACCCAGTATGTAACATTAGATAAATCTTCGATAAAATTTCTTAAAAGAGTGAGAATTTGAACTACTAACATAACATTAATCAAAACAGTTTTTTCTAGGATCAAGTGCTTTCACTTAGTAGATTCCCAAAGTTATAGTCATTCTCATTAATACAGGTAATGTATCTCTGTTCCACATTACAAAGATAATAAAAGTGCAACTTTGGTAACAAATAATAAACTTTATTTAATTTATGAAGGATACATAATTACAGATAAAAATAATATATCTGACCACTACTACTACCGCAAAATTTGCTATTAGAAATTTGGCTTGTCTTACTAATAACTTTTTTTTCCCCAATATAAAAATGCAGTGGCAGGGAAATAGGTCCTGATGTAGGTTTCTCCCTTATCTAGATTTGTATTAAATTGAAACTGTTTATACCATTTTTAAGGCAGCATTCTATAATTGTTTGGATAAGGATATAAAATTGTACCCGAGTAATGAAGTGCTTTTAAAATCATATTTATAAAATTTAATTTGCAAGTGAACTAATGATTTATATTTTTTTTTATAGAGATTGATGTTATATACTCAAAATTTATTTTACTAAATCCTTCTATACTGCAAAAAAAAGTAAATCTAATGTTTTACAAACTTTGATCTGTGCAATTTTAATTACAAGATTTATGTTTAAGAATAATAATGAACTATTATTTATTATTATTTGAAGGGCATAACTTCCCCATCCCTTTTCTTGTATAAAATTAAAACTAGTCCTTGGGGGGGCCACTGTAATACTTGCCCATCATAAATATGCACAATGTAATATATGAAAATAACACATGCGGAAAGTATTTATAAAACGCATTGCAATTGCAAAAAAAATTAAATGGATATTTAAATATTTTTAATATACATAGTAATGCTCTATTAATGAATTGCTGATGAGCCAATTTCGACAAATTATATAAAACGGCAAACTACTCAATTAGTACCTAATTGCATAAAAGAGAGATTCTTATAACTTCAAAAATAATAACCAAACTAACAGTTTACTGCGTCGGATTTAGCGTCTCATTTCCAATTAAAATATATCTTTGAATTGAAATTTGAATGAAATACAGGGTCATGAAAAATCGAAGAACGTGGAAAACAGGATTAGAAATATCTCGGCAACTAACAATCCAATCAACTTCATTCTTGATGCAAAATTTGTGCAATTTTATTTTCTTTTACATCCACTCCTTAAAATAATAAAAATCGAAAATTTTTATACACCTTTCATTAGAATGAATTTTTTGCGAGTCCGAAAAAAATAGTTTTGGATAATCGAGGCCACTGATATTCAACATTCGTCCATATTTTTCAATCCTAAGTACATACAAAATTTCAAGTCATCTCAATGTGTTTAGGAGATAGAGCATTTACAGATGGACGGACAGACGGACGGCAATTTTTTTTTTCAAAAAATGTTTTTCAGAATCTAATATCTAAAATGGCAAATCCGTATTTTTTTTTTCAGATTTTCAAAAAGATTGCAAGACTTACCCTATATTACATATGATGGGCAAGTAAGCTAGTTGGATATGCCAATCCCGAAATTTTCTTCTATCTCATTCGCAGAATTTAATATTTCAAAATTTAGTTACATGTTAGTATTTAGTTACGTGTTAATACTATGAATTCATTACTATACAAACTATGATTTTCATCTTAAATTTTTGCTTCAGTCATTTAATCGGAGTTAAAACGAGTTTCCGTTTCTGCACGAGCTGATAAACAGCAGGATGATAGGCAGATTTTAATTTAAATTCAGAAAAAATGTACTCTTCATAAAAAAAAAAAAAAAAAAAAAAAAAAAAAAAAAAGTGCTGCTTTAGGCATAACTTCAAACAGTTTTTGATGGGGACAATAAAAATTGCACAGACATTGCGATTATAACACCTCCTTCCAGTGGATTTTTTTTTCAAATTCAGGGAGGGTCTGCTGACCATAGCCAAACACTTATACAAAAAATTTCATTCAGTTCTATGCATAACTTCATACTGTTTTAGTCGGTACAATATTGAAAATTTCACAAAAATGGTTATTGCAGGACCCCCTTCTGGCGGAATATTTCAAACTTGAAGGAGAACCTACTTGTCACAACTACAAATATTCATAAAAAATTCTGTTCAATCCCTTACATATCTTAATAAACTTTTTAATGGTAGACAGACATTTTGTAAAAAAAATGTTTTTTGGAATCTCTGATCCCTAAAACATATAAATCTGTCGAAAAAAATTTCGATTACAATACTTTCTCCTACTGAAAGTAGAAGTAAAAAAAAAAGGACGAGGGGTCTATATTTTTCTTTTTTAAATGCTCTGCACTGAAATGTAACTCCCTCCATTTTTTTTTTTTTTAATCACTCACTGTATTTGGAAGGCAAAAGTAAAATAAAAATAAATGGTAAATAAACACAAGATTTTTGTGTGTGTGTGTGTGTTGTAAAAAGAAAAATTAAAAATAAAAGAAAATAATTTTCTGTAATTTTATTTGTTTTAACACAAAATTTAATTTAAATGTAAAGAAAAGAAATATAATAATAAATTTAAATGCTTAAAAGAAATTTATAACAAATAAATATTACTAAATATTTTTAAACAATTAATAACATTCTTTTTACTTCAAGAGAAAGTTCCCGCATAAGATTTTCATAACAGCCAAGTTTTTTTTTTTTTTTTTTTTTTTTTTTTTTTTTTTTAGCATTCTTTGGTCCATATTGACTTTTTTTTCTTTTCTTTCTTCTACAGAAAAACAAATGCACTTGATAATGCTAAGATAGTAGCAATAGCAGCTCTTTTTCTTGCGTTTTGCGGAAAATCCATAATGTACGCGATATTATCGAGGAAGAAAAAAAAAGGTAAACAAATGGTAGGACGATCGTCTGCTTGGCTTCTTGGCTGCTTAAACAGCGATGAATATATCAGTACGGCAACGGGTTCCTTCTCATTTCTGGCAACTCTCGTTTCCAACTCTAGTGGGAGAAGTTTGACGCGGCGTTTTTTTTTTGACGCCTCAAATGTGCGTGTAATAGCACGTAAAAATTGCAAGCGACAAAAATCGCCTGCGTTTTTTCGTGTTCTTAGCATTTCATTGGCTGTTCGAGAAGAGTCTTTACCATCATTTGGATTTCCAAGCATTTGATTGGCTGTTGCCGGCGACTCGCTTCGTTCCACGCGTAAAAGACGCTCCGACAAAAGAGAATCGCGTGCTACCAAGCGACTCCCCAGGTACCATAGGATAACATGGAGACGCCTGCGATTTGACGCCTGCAGCAGCGCACGTGTAATAGCACCTTAAGTTTCATTGTTGCTCGAAAGAGAAAGTGTAAACTGCAGCAGACGATTTACTGCTAGGGAGAAGAAACGAAACTTTTTTTATTTTTTTTGATTCATTTATTTATTGAAATAAAAATGTCTGATTTGGGATCAGTTACAGTTTTCTGAGACTGGGGAAAATGTACATTTGTGGCATTTACGCTAGAGACGCGAAAAAAAGTTACTGGTACTGAGGATCATTAAAATTTTCAAATTAGTGGTCCGTTTAAAAACGTTATATGATCTCAGATCAACGGACCATCAAGGACTTGAATGTTGGTATGCTTAGTGTTCATAAAAGGATGTTATTTTAACACCCCAGCTTTTGGAATATAATGCGGACGCCTATTACTAATTTAAAATTTAAAAAAGAAGTAAGTTAACTTCTTCAGCACTAATAATTTATTTAACGGTAAAACTTATACCTTTTTCCACAAGAATATTCAAAACATTAAAAAAAAAGTACAATTTCTTTTCACGTTACATCATATACAAAAATGTCACGAGCATTAAAGGTGAAAGGATAAAAAAATAAAACTAAATAAAGATGGACAATGGATTTAACAATTCCATTCCACAGAAAACATGTTTAAAGGAACCTCAGAAATTCATGCTCATTTCATTTGATAAATACTTGAAATATTTTAAATAATTCATGAAGGATTTTCCTTACAGACCATAACATAAAATGGAATTTTTTTAACTGTTCCTCTAAACAAACTACAATTACTACGAAATTCATTTTTAAATAGGGAATGTGGGATAGTACTCATACGTTTATAGTAATCAATCAATTTAAAAAAAAATTGAAAGAAAAAAAATCAAATACTTTTTACCAAAATTTGTTGACATTTAAAAATTACACCAGATCTTTATATTCTTATGAAAAAAAAACAATCAGAATTCAGAACATCTTGAAACTATGTTATTTAATAACTACAGGTAATAATAATGACATTTTCAAATAAAGATATTTTCTTTTCATAGATTTCTGATTAGAATAACGTAATTGTAAAACACTTTTCAGTTACCTTCATTTAAATTTTCAAACCACATCAGACTTTTTAAAATACAATCAGTGTATCAAACACATTTAATTATATCTTATTTTCAACATTATGGGGAAATCGAGTTAATACCCCTTTCAAAACAGTATTTCCGAAATAAACTCCTCAGTAATGATATCGCCCGTGGACGACACTAAACAACATACTTTAAATTAATTTAAATATTTCTAGAATGGTTAAATTTATTTCTGAATATTTTTAATAAATGTGTGCATATCATAAGCGTCGATATATAGACTGATATATTATTGGAGATGTGTTATAGAAATTTTAAGCTGATTTTTGTAGCCACATGTAACATTTCTTTCAGGACGAAAGAGCTTCAAATTTTATGATAAAGTCAGTTTTAAAATCAGAGAACCTCACTGTCAGAAATTACTTGTAACAAGTTTTCTGACTTAAATATTCTCAATAGCTAACAGGCTCAATCTCACAGACTTATAAATCTATGTTACGTAAAAAAAATAATAATAATAAAAAAAAATTGCAATAGCTTTGTGATAACATAAAAGATAAAGCCTGATAAAAAAATGGGATTTCTCAGAAATGATTTTGAAACTCCCCATTTGCTAATTTGCTAATTCAAATCGGCAAAAATTTTGTTGGCAGACTTTTCATTTTAGTTTCTATAATGATTGGAACAAAATACTATTTTAATAGTACTATATGCAAAACTTCCCAAATAAAATACATATACAAATTAATTATTCGCCATTAGCACATTATGAAAGTAAAAATTAACAGATTGCTCTTTGGAGATTTTTTTTGGTACATATTTCGCACAAGTTTTCTCAATAACTAAAAAGATGTTTCCTTAAAAACTCTTTGAACAGAAATTAGTGTTGAATATGTCACACAAAACTTTTCTCTCTAATCTGCATTAAAAAGGTTTGCTTAACATATATTTCCATGAGAATTTTTTCGTGCATATCTCACATTCAAAAGCTTTCTTATCAGTATGAACCAGATGTCGGCTTAAATGAAACTTCCAAGAGAATTTCTCGTTTCATGTCTCACACACAAACGGCTTCTCACAAGTATGAATTAATAGATGCTTTCCTAAATCAGTCTTTCGTGAAAAATTCTTGTTGCATATTTCACACGCAAAAGGTTTTTCACCAGTATGGATTAATAGATGCCTGCTTAAATTACCTTTTTCAGAAAATTTCTTATTACAGATTTCACACACAAAAGTTTTTACACCAGTATGAATCAACAGATGTCTGCTTAAACCACTCTTTCGTGAGAATTTCTTGCTGCAGATTTCACAGACAAAGGGTTTCTCACCAGTATGAATTAACAGATGCCTGCTTAAAGTACCTTTTTCAGAAAATTTCCTGTTGCATATCTCACACACAAAAGGTTTGCCACCAGTGTGAATTAAGAGATGTGTTCTTAAATTACACTTATAAGAGAATTTCTTGTTGCATACTTCACATACAAATTGTTTCTCGCCAGTATGAATTAATAGATGTGTGCTTAAATGGCTCTTTTGGGAGAATTTCTTGTTGCATATGTTACAAAGAAAAGGTTTCTCACCAGTATGATTTAATAGATGACTGCTTAAACGGGAAATCCGAGAGAATTTCTTGTTGCATATTTCACATAAAAAATATTTCTCACCTGTATGAATTAACAGATGTCTGCCTAAATTACTCTTTTGAGAGAATTTCTTGTTACATATCTCACACACAAAAAGTTTGTCACCAGTATGAACTATCAGATGCTTACTTAAACTACCCTTTTCAGCGAATTTCTTACCGCATATCTCACATCCAAATGGTTTCTCACCAGTATGAATTAAGAGGTGTCTGCTTAAATCATATTTTCTCGAAAATCCTTTATTGCATACCTCACAAGCAAACAGTTTTCTTTGCTGTGAGTCAGAACCCACTTTTCCTAAAGCTTCCTGTAACGAAATAGATTGCTGCATATTTCGCACTTTAAAGACAGTTTTGAGTGATGTGATGTGCATCTACATTCATGGCGTTTTGCATCTGCAATAAATTTAAGTAACACAATGTAAGTAACACAACAACTTTTAAAATTCATGAAAAAAAAATAAATAAAATAAACGCATTATGAAATGTTAAATTAACGCAGAAATCTGAATTAAAATAGACTTCAAATACCTGATGCTTGGAGGAATACTGAAGCGATAGATTAATTTTCTAATTGCATACAGATTTAAACTATAATCAAATTTAAAATAAATCAAAGATTTAATTGTCACTAGAAAATAAAAAACTTATCATAAAGAAAATATTTTTAATAAAAATTAGAAATAAATGTTATAAATGAAGAATAAACCAAATATTTTCGAATAAAGCACAAAGTATTTTTAAAAACATTTATAAATGAGCAAACTTTTGTAGAAAATATTATAATTTCATATCGTCTATGATGACAATGATACATTGTATAAGCAATGAAAATAAAATATTTTATTTTTACGACAAAGTGAATTATAATATTTAGAAGAATTTAGTGGACATCCCCCCCAGATTTTAGAAATTTTTAAACTAAGATAAATGACGATTTCAAAAAACATTCTGCATTATTAATGCAATTTACATTATTTTGCACTAATTTAATCATGTTTAAAACCGTATAGAAAAATTGTAAATAAAACAAAGTACATTTTTTTTAAGTTTTTAAATACAGCTGTGGAATGCATTTATAGATCTGTCTAGGCAAATTAGATTATAAAAAGTCCTTCCGGCAGTGTCGGGAGGAAGAGGTAGCTTTCATATACTTATTTATTTATTTTAAATTAAGTTATATAAATTCAACTACACGAAGCTCAAAATAGTGGAACACGATTATATGAGATTAAATGCTAGTTTTTGTCGATACTGAATACTAATAGGAATTTTTAGAAAATAGTCATCTTTTATTCAACCTGGTTTTATTTTAACCCTTTCCGGCACACTGTGCCCGGTCTGGGATACTTAATTTTAATTCCAAACTTGCATATGGCACCAATAAAATTTTAGTAAAAATTTGCTTTTAAAATAAAAGCTTAAATTAAGGAATTCAAGATATCTGAAAAATTCGTTAGTGAATTCCGGTGTCAGTCGATAATTTCTCATTTTTCATTAGATTTTGCCCGTGCCGGAAAGGGTTAAGCGATTTATAGGGTCGCCAAATTCCACGATATCCATTTTAAAGCAGCATGATGGATAAAGAAACCAAATGAGCTTGACCGAAATTTTAATTCATGTGAACATGCAAACTCACATCGAAATCGATTAAAATATACGAGTGCTGTCGCGGGCAAATTGACCTTTAAAAAAAATGTCACCCACATTAGAAATTAAAACTGCTATATCCCAGGCATTTTTCAAAGTAAAGCAAAGCAAAAAATACTCCGGAATTCATTATTAAGATAAGTAGCTTAGAAAGAACCTTTTTTCAATTTCTAATTTTTTGTTTATACATAATTATACATTTAAAAGGTTTTTGACAAATTTAAATGGTCGCCATTTTGAAACAAGATGGCGGATAAAGTTGGCCTGTGAACTCGATCAAGACAATGGTATGTACCATGAACACAGGGAGTGATATCGAAACCAGTTTATAAAAATATGCGTATTAACACGTGACAAATTTCAGACCGTTTCAAAATGTCAATCACATTGGAAATTGAAAGTGCTGAAACTCAGCCTCTTTCAAGATATAGATGAAATAAAAAATGCTCTGGAATCTTTGGATCAAGGTCAAAACACAAAAGAAAAATCTTTTCCAATTTCTTACATTTTTGCACCTAATTTTAAAATTTAAATAAAAAAAAATAATATTCCACCATTTTGAAACAAGACGGCGGTTGGAACTGGCCAACGAACTCGGTCCAGTCATCAGTATGTCCTATCTACGCACCAAGTTTCATCCAAATCGGTGTATAAATACGCGTGTTATCACGTGACGAAAACCAGATCATTTCAAAATGTGAGCAACACCAGAAATTTAAAGTACTATAACTCAGACATTTTTTAAGGTACAGACGAAACAAAAAATGCTTTGGAATCTTTATATCAAGGTCAAATGCGTAAAAGAAAAATCTTTTTCAATTTCTCACTTTTTTGCACCTAATTTTAAATTTTAAATTATAATTTTTTTAAATGGCGCCATTTTGAAACAAGATGGCGGATGGAACTGGTTAACGAAGTCGGTCCAGGCTTTATTATGTACTATGTACACACCAAGTTACATCCAAATCGATTTATAAAAATACGAGTGTTATCACGTGCCAAAAATCAGATCGTTTCAAAATATCAGCCATAAGAAAAATTCAAAGTGCTATAACTCAATCATTTTTTAGGATATCGACAAAGTAAAGAGTGTTCTGAATATGGTGTTTTAAGATCTAACACATAAAATAAAATATTTTTCAACTTATAATTTTTTCGCATTTAATTTTAAATTTTTTTAAAAAATTTAAATGGTCGTCATTTTGAAACAAGGTGGCGGATGATGCTGGCCAACGAACCCGGTCGAGATATTTGTATATACTATGTACATACCAAGTTTCATACAAATCGGTTCATAAATCCGTTAGTTATAGCATGACAAAAATCAGATCGTTTCAAAATGTCAGCCATAAGAAAAATTCAAAGTGCTATAACTCAATAATTTTTTAAGATATAGACAAAGTAAAAAGTGTTCTGAAATTGGTGTTTTAATATCTAACACATAAAATAAAAATATTTTTCAACTTTTAATTTTTTTGCATTTAATTTTAAATTTTTAAAGCTTTTTTAAATGACCGCCATTTTGAAACAAGATGACGGATGATGCTGGCTAACGAACTCGGTTGAGACATTTGTATGTACTATGTACAAAGCAAGTTTCATTCAAATCGGTTCATAAATACGTTAGTTATCGCATGACAAAAACCAGATATATATATATATATATATATTTATGGTTATATATATATATATATATATATATATATGTCAACATTTTAACGGAGGGTGGTTTGGGGGTCTGGGGGTCATGATCGGTGAAAATATAACGAAATTTTCCGGAAGTGTTTTCTTCCGGACGGCTGCAATAGGTAGCTTTTTGCTTTTTGTGATGAGAGCTACCTAAATGTGTGAAAATTATTGCCGAAACGTCAGTGAAGGCTTACTTTGGAACACTAATTTTTTTTGTGTCTGTCTGTCAGTCAGTCTGTCTGTTCTGCGATAACTAACGCAAAAAACAGCCGATTGGCTTGAAATTAAGTGGGTATGTTAGTGAGGCACTGGGATTAAGCTGTATAGTTTTTTGTTAGATTTGATTCATTCGTTCAGAAAATATAGAATATTTTATTTTGCGCAATAATGCTTTTCTATGGCAAATCTAATGATTTTCAATTTTTTTTCCTTGAGAGAAAATGACACATTTCATTAATGGAATTCAATGATAAAGTGATACTGAAATTTACCAGTTAAATTATTCGTATTTTTGAAATTTTGTGTATGCATTTGTCAGATTTTTAAAGTTATTACTGCAAATTTTGGAGATTTTTTATAAATGTGTTCCAATAATATAAACTAATTTGGTTTAGAGATTTACTTATTTAAAATTTATTTCATTTTCTTTATTTTCTCTTAATGGTTGCTAAGCAACCATTCATCCTAATCCTTATTATATTTTAATGCTATAAATTTGAAAGCGTGGACGAAAATTTAAATGAAGTGAACATCAAAACTGATGAATTAATTAATGTCTTTGTATCTTTGCGGATAAATATAACATAGCCCAGAAAAGAATATAGGCTATGTTTTATTAATTTTATTCAAATATTTTCCTTAATAATTCAAAATTTCCTTCTTTTTCATACAGAATCAAGAGCGATTTTTTAGATAAAATTTAACCAATTTCCTTTATCGTTGTCAAAAAAAAAAAAAAAAAAAAAAAAAAAAATTCTGGAATCTGTTTTTTATCTGTTAGTCTGTTCTGTATGTTTGTCTGTCTCGTTATAACTGCAACAAAATGCAATCAAAACATATTTTTTTTCAGAAACAAAATTGTAAAACTCTAGATTACTGAGTTTACACTTACAAAAGTTCCTGATACATCAGATTTAGATGTTTGTGGTTGGCAGGTATGTAGAAGTATGAAGATGAAAAATATTTGTCCAAACTGTTACTTATCCTTATAAATCAAAATGTATAAGGAAATGCAAGATATACAATAACCATTAGCACAATTATTAGAAAGTGGCAAATTTAAATTAAGTGAGGCTACGGGGGGTTCAGGGGGGCGGAGCCCCCCTGAAGAAATCTACTATGTTATAATAAAAAAAACAAAAATAATAGATCATGAAAATTTCAGAATATCCTAACATAACTAAATTTTTAATTTACCGCTTTTGAAGGCTGAAAACTTCTAATTCTTATTTTATTCTTATAAATAATTAAGTACTATGAAAATTTTAAATTACAGTTTCCAATAAGTTGAATATTACCCAAAGTGTGTTTAAATATATATATATATATGCAAAGCTGGCGTTGAGGCTCCTGATCTGCAGATTTACTAGTCATTAAAAAAGAGCATCTAGTGCAGGAAAAAATGCAGAACTTCAGGATAGATAGAAAAAAGAAATATTTTATTCAGAAACAAATCAATCAAGAAAAGGTTCAGTATTTTTAATAACAATTATCTAAGAATAAAATTTACATTAATGTTGTTGCAATTATGTCTGTTTAGAAGCAGCATAAAAATACCTTTTTAAGAGCAAGATTGTAGAATTTTATATGAAAGTGCAGAAACAGATTTGGAATAAATAATATTGACTTTATATATTGGGTGTATAATCCTTCAAACTGCATTATGTATCTAGTAATTTAAGACACTGTAATATTAAAATACAAGTAGAACTTAAACATCTTATGTTAAAATTTCCTTATACCTCCAGCTCATTAGTAAAGTTGTGACAACATTTTCATTACTAAATCTCTTCAAAACAGTATCCTTATACACATTATTCAATTAAATATTATATTATTTAATTAAAGTGGATATGTAAAAGAAAATTACACTAATTTATTAGTACATGATTTCTTATTGGATTACTGTTAACATTTCTTTTATAAATTACAAATGTTTGTACTGCACAGTAAAGTAAAAAGTACTCTCTGCCAGTGCCGGGAAGAAGAGGTATCTTTCATATTTATTGGTTTTAAAATGCTGCAAGTTTTACTTGAAACTAATTTTAAACAAATTTTAAGAAGCTAAAAAGCGACGAACCTAATAAGAGAATATTCCTCAATACAGAATTAAATGAGAATTACACCAAATTATTCTGCTATATGATATAAGTTGGCATCATTTATGGTTACATTTTTGGTCACCAAATTTGGCGATACTTCGCCAAGTGTCACCACGTTTGATGAAAAATTGAAGTTAACGGATATTAGTCATTGATTTGAGCATTGTGTGGCAATACATGGTGCAAGTGGCCACCATTTTCAAACAAAATGGCGGAAGAAGCTGGCCAACGAACACGGTCGAGACACTGGTATATAGTTTACAATATACTATGCATAAAATCAATCTTATCCAAACCAATTTATAAACAAGAGAGTTACAACAGGAAATTAAGATTATTTTAAAATGTCAGCAACTCTAGAAATTGAAACTGCTATATCTCAGCCATTTTTTAAGATAAAGACAGAACAAAATATGCTTTGAAGTATTTGTATTAAGGTAAAGCTCTCAAGAAAAAATATTTTGTAGTTATTAATTTATTTACACAATTTTTTTAAATAAAGGAAATTAAAATATCCACCATCTTGAAACTAGATGGAGGATGAAACAAGCCAACGAACTCGGTCAAGACATATGCATGTACTAGAGATTAATGATGGGACGAATATTCGGCCACTATTCGGTATTCGGCCCTTTTGCCGAATATTGAAGGCTTGCTGACCGAATAGTTCGGCCGAATACCTGTAGAAGAATACTTAGAGATATCTTGCCGAATATTGCTAAAATCTCGCCGAATAGCGAAGGATATCTTTCCAAATAAATTTAGGATTTAAAGAATGTCAATTCTTGCAATTTTTTTTTTTCTAATCCAAATTGGCTACTTCATTCATGAAGTCCTTCTCATTCGTACTTACAATATATACAGTTATTCAGATACTAAAAAATATATAGCCTTTCTGTATTTCCTAAAAAAGTTAGTGATATTTTAGAAAATGCTACCCAAGTTGGAGATTTAATTGTACGGGAAATGTCTTTATTAGAAAATGATTTATTACATTTTAAAAAACAAAGACACTTATAGAAAAAGAGAAAAGAAAAAGAAAAACACTGCCTTATTCTAAAACATTCGAATATTTATTAATATCTGCAAATTCCATGTACATATTATTAAATTTTATTATTAAATTATTATTATTAAATACAGGGCCACACAAAACTATTCCACTACATAATGCTATACGGGGAAACATTGTTTGGGGCGTGTTTTAATTAGGATGAGCTAAGCGAATCCTCCACTAGACCACTCAAATTACACTTTGTCGTACGCTTTACAAAAAAACTATTCAATATTTTAACTTCAACTTCAACACAAAAATAAATTATGATCTGCAGATTTGCACAATATAATTTTTTTTTCAGGAAAACGTCAAAAAATTTATTATTTTAAATAATTTATTTTACATGCATTTCCAATACGGATGCATTTTAGCAAATAAATAAAAAATGAAACGCGTATATTTTCAGAAAAAAATATAAATCATGGAGTAAATAATTATAGATAGAATCATGATTAATTTAATAAATAAAATATGTTTTCATTATTCAGCAAAATCGTTTGCACAGATGACACTTAAACATTTAAAAAAATTGTATTGTGGATTTTTTTTGTAAAGTGGCAACAAAAGAATTGTAAACAAATAAAATTAATTGTTAAATTTGTTATATAAATGAAAAATTAAAAGAATTGAAGCGTGAAGTTTTTGCCTCGATTCAAGCTCTTTATAAATGTTCTAAAGCAAAGTTGGCCGATTCAGAAACGACAAATTGACTTTAACCATTTCTTACTTTATCATTTGGATCTAAAGTAATGTTACGTTCTTATTTGGGGACCAAAAAAGGTTTAGTGAATGGGACTTTACACTTTGTTGCACGTAATAAAGAAAATCACACGCCACCAGACCAGATATCGCGAATAATCATAGATAAATTTGAATACTACAATAATTTAACTTATAAGAATTGGTGCGTACCAATTCCCCCAATAATTAAATTCTAGAAAAATGGAAGCATAAATTGCTCAAGGAAAGAATTTCTTCTGCAGATAGCTTTTGCTATTATAATTCATAAATCCCAAGATTTAACATTAGATGAAGCAGTTGTAGATATTGAGGATCCGTGTGGCAGAATTTTTTAACTGTGTCTGCGACAAGCCTCATTAACATCAAATTCTGTCTGCAACCGCAATGCAGTATTTTCTTCTAACTGTATATACACATCATATGTTTAGGAAAAAGAAAAGACACTGAAAAATGAATATATCACAAATCAGGTATTCTACATATTTTATATATAATATTCTTAACTACTTTTTAAATGCATATAAAAAAAAGTCCAAAAACCCAAATTTAATAAATCAGCATTAGAAAAATTGTCTAGCATATTTACGTACGATGAAATTCGCCGTTTTTTCGTATTCTTTGACAAAATTTGCCATTTTTTCTCGATCTTTCGATGAAATTAGTCTTTTTTTCTGCAGCCCATTGACGAAATTTTTATTCTTTCTGCGATTCTTCTACAAAATTTTATTTTTTTTTGTGATTCCTCGACGAAATTCGCCGTTTTTTGCGATTCTACGACGAAATTCGCCGTTTTTTCGCGATCTACGACGAAATTCGCCGTTTTTTCGCGATTCTACGACGAAATTTGCCGCTTTTTCGGATTCTTTGACAAAATTTGCCGATTTTTCTCTATCTTTCGATGAAATTCGTCTTTTTTTCTGCAGCCCATTGACGAAATTTTTCTTCTTTCTGCGATTCTTCTACAAAATTTGAATTTTTTTTTGCGATTCCTCAACGAAATTAGTATTTTTTTAGCGATTCGTTGATGAAAATCGACATTTTTCCGCGGTCCTTGGACGGAATTCCCATTTATTTCACGATTCTTTGAAGAATTTACGTCTGTAAAAATTACGCGTCCCATGGAACGTCATAAGAACTATTTTTTGCGTCCCAACTCCAATTTTTCGCGTAATTTAAGCGCTACAGTGCATCCGCGGCATCGCTTATTGCTTTGGTGCGCGCGATCAGACAGGGGAAAGAGAAGGACGGAGGAAAACAAAAACAATTTCAATTTGGCGGCCACTATTTGTTCTCTCGTTTTTGTTTTTCGTGTATTTAGTCCGCTCCCTCCACCCCCCCCCCCCAAACACAAAAAAAGGTAAACAATTTTAATGCATATTTGCATTGATCTCAGGAATGATAAAATATACAGCGACGAAAAAGCGGGATTCTGCGGAAAAGTGGCATGTCTGCATATCAGAATTTCCTTGGCGGAAGGGGGGGAGCTTAAGAACCGGTGAAATCCTTGTTTTAAACAGGCTTCCGTCTTAGCAGGTAAAATTTCAATATATTGAATATATATAGATATCGTTTTAGAAATTTTTCTTATGATAATTATTAATTTCTATGCATAAAGCATTTATTTAATGAATGAAAAATTATATTTCTGTTGTTAATTGTATGATTTTGTTCAAATTTTCAACAAGTTGCGATAATAATAAGTTAGGTTGTGTACCAAATTTTTATTAAAATATAATAAGTTTTAATAAAGTTATTCCCAACGACAAAAAAGCCCACTTGCTAGGAAAAAAAAAAAAAAAAAAAAAAAAGCTGATAACGACTTGTGGTTTGTTTATTTAGATCCAAGAACTTGGACACTAATGAGATAAGCTTTTCAGTGATAATGTTTAGTAGGAAAAAAGATAATTTCAACAAAAATATTTCATGACTATATGCATTATTTCTATTTAAATATAATCTACTTGACTTCCAACTTAATGCTTGAACAAAGCATTTAAATAAGCAAAACAAATGGCAGATAGATATCTCATTTTTCTTTACTATTACTCTGTGATGAGTTTTTTATGAATGCCTTAATTTTCAAATAAATTATGTCCCGTACTGTATACTAACAATAAGTAAATATAAATTATGTAACATTTATTCTTTACTGCTTGTAGAATATCAGTTAGAATTGCAGACTTTTCATCGTCATATCTTGCTCGTTTCACAGCTCGATCATAAGGAAATCTTTTGGGGATATATCTTCATTATTGCAGTATTCTAGTTTCCATTGTTCTTATTATTTTCCAAGATATATTCCTGATCGTGATACTACTCATCAAATTCAAAGCTGATTTGTTCTTTTTTGGAATTAGAATCTTCCACTTTTTTAAATAATTTCCGCTCATACTTTGACCAGGATGGCGTCTTTAAAAATATGTGCTCATTTTTTTTCTTTTCTTTTTTTTACCAATTACACAAAGCACAAAAAACTTTATCCCGGGTCACCATTCTAAGCATGTGTTCTTCACAGAGACAGCTGCTCATCTTAGCGGCCGCAGCGCCGAAGAAAGCAGGAATGAATTGGCGAGAGAGGCGGGAATTTGACGTCCGGATCAGGAGAGAACTGCTGCGTACTGCCGAAAGAAAAAAAATGTCCGAAAATTTTGGACAATTTTTTAAAAATTTTCGTCAGTGCAGACAAAAAGTGTCCGACAATTGCGGACAAAAATGTCCGAAAGTTGCGGACAAATTTTTTTAATTGCTTTCATTTGTATAGACAAAAACTGTCTGCAAGATATTTCTGTGTCCGCGACTATGTCGCCGTGTCGCCGTGTTTCTGCCACGGGGGAGGATATATAGACACCAGTTGGCTTAAAAACGTACGTAACGTTGTCGAGAGTGAAAATCCTTCAAAATTAAGCATTCAATAGAAATTTTAATTACGAAAAATTCTACAATATCAAAAATTCTGATATTACGCTAACATTTTTAAAAACGAAGAAATTAGAAAAAAAAAGTTTTACAGTTAAAAATTCATAGTAGGCTTTTGACGAAGTAACTTTCTTCAAGCTCTCTTCAAATATATTATTCTAAAATAGCTATCAAAGATTACTTGATGTTAATTACAAAGATTGGAAACATGCATATTTCAAACAACTTTAAAAAACACCAGTGGTTACTGGAAATTGTAAAAACATTTTTAAAAGAGCTTTTAATTGAAAATTTAAAAATATTTTGTAAAAGATTGCTTCGAAAATATTTTATTAAGCCAGTCTTACATCATAAATAAAAAATTAAAATGCGCCAAAACGTAAAATAACGTTTTTGTTTAATAAAGATGCAATAATAATATTAAAAAAATATTTTTACTTTCAAATATCTGTTTATAAAATAATGCTTCGCGAATCCAAACAAAGCATGGATTTTGCTAGTTATATTCAACTATTTCACATTTTATAAATAAGATATACGTTGCTGAGGTGTAATAAAAATTACTTCCTGCATATTTACAGAAACACAAAGATTTCGACTACTGTACTGTATCCGAAGAACTAACTATCTACTATAGCAGCAAGATCTGAATATTTTTAAAACTTCGTTATCGTACGAACGCACCTCATTTGCTACGCTTCAGGTGCAATTTCCAACTTGTTAAAATATGTCATAAGTCAAAAACCAGATCATGGAATATTCTTATAACATTTTAATTCATTAATGTACTATTTTTAGCCAAGTTCAAATTTAGGCAAGACTATGGTTTTTTGCCAAAAGCAACTTTTCCACATGTTTAACTTAAATACAATTCTTTGATGTTGAAATAAAATGATTTGACTTATGCGGTTATCTCTTCTTATTATTTATTTATTTGTATTTTAAATCAGATGAGCAAAAATTGTGTTTTTTAAATGTATTTTAAATTTAGTATTTTATATGGAAAGAATGCATTTCGAATGAGGGTGAAAAGAATAGTATTTGGCGATTAATCACATGTGCCTGGCTAAATGCCTTATTACCATGCATTTAATACTTTTCACAGTAGCTCGCTGTTATGTGGACTTTGGTGCTTTTATAAAAAGTTCAATGCAATTCGGGTTTAAGAAATTGAATTTTTCGGCAAATGATGTGATTATGAAAATAGAAATCAAGTATTATACAGTAGGGTGGATCGATTGTCTATGGCGAAAAAAAATTACCATTCATCAAAATCTACCTATGCGGAAAAGATGTTAAATTGTATGGAGATTAAGGGAAAAATAATAAAAAAAATTAATTTTAAAATTTAATACTGCCACAAAAGGGTTGAATTTTCGAAAAAAAAATGAAAAAAGACAGAATTTTGGTTGGGTTATTTTTGTCAAAAACTAATTATTTTAATAATTTTTAAAATCCAACAATGCGGAAAAGATGTTATATCGCATGGAGGTTAAATAAAAAAGAATAATAAGTAATAAATTCGAAATTTAATACTTCCACAAAAAAGTTGAAAATTCGATAAAATATTGAAAAAATGGAAAAAGATCTAATTTTGGTTAGATTTATTTTTGGCGCAAAATAATCATTTTAATATCAATCAAAACCTACCTTTGCGTAAGAAATATTATATTGCATGGATTTTAAGTAAAAAAAAATACATAAATAAATAAATAAAACTAATTTCGATATTTAATACTCCTGCAAGTGATTTAAAGTTTTGAAAAGCTGGCAGTTCCAGTTTTTTCAGCTCAAATTTGTCTGCTTGTGTATTGTGTAGCTTAGTGTACCTTGAATATTACTGTACCATGGCGTTGTTAAAAAAAATTAAAAGAGAGAGAGATATGAATTACACCCTATTTGGGTCTAGCTTTGATATGCCAGTAAATATGCTCCCTATTACAAAAAGTTATAAAATTTACATATTGGTATTTAAAAAATAACCGAAGAAAGGAATCAGTCAACATCTATTTATTTCCTGCCAATGAGAAGGAGTTGCTAATAAGTTACTAGTGACCTGTAAATGAGATTCAATCTCAATAACTTACCACAGCAGCATTTTAAGAAAAATTAATCTGTTTAACGACAAATATTGCACTCTTCTTAATTCTTGTAAAACAAAATAAGATATTGAAAGCTACTACAGTCTTTTGGACCATTTCCGAAAATACTGCCTATTTTTTTCAGTTCAATAGATTTGAATATGAATATGAATATTGAGTGTAAACTAAACCGACGTATTGAGAGCAAACTCACTTTTCTGCATCATCAGTTCTCAATGAAAAGCCAAAATACTGCCGAGCTAAGTGTCACATCATCAGAATATTGGACAGTTTGTGCACTTCCGACCAAGCAGGTGCTGCCATCTTGTCTGGTGCACTTCAAGATGTGGGCATTATCTCACAAACTTATGAATCGAATGCTACTGACAGAAAAAAATCGGCATGACAAAACAAACCAAAGACCACTCCATCGTTTTAGTCATTCTCTTTAGTCATTTACAAAGGATTATGATCATGGCCATTTTCTTTAAACTTTGATGGGTATAAAGACAGACTACATCACTAGAAAACAACAGAAGAAAAATCATAATAGAAGCAGACTTGAACTTGAAAAAAAGAAGTGGGTTCCGAATACATCGGCCACATGTATATAAATTCTGGGAGAGTACCAAACAATTTGAAAACACGACGTACATTTCTTTGTCATGTGTTAACAATAATATACATGTAACAAAGTTGGTTGCGATCGGTTGTGACGGAATATCTGTTAACATAGATGTTAAAGGATGTGTTATTCGATATATGGAACTGATCTTCAAGCGTCCACTACAATGGTTTTTGTGCTAGTTACACACCAATGAGGTTCCACTATGTCATCTTTTTGCAGCGTGGATGGAACCGCGGCTTGGCACAAATGTTTCACTGGTGAAATAGAAAGATTATTCGAAGCATGTTAGAAGCTTTTTGTATTTTCATTTATGTCAGTATATGAATTCTAAAAGCGCGCGAGTGAAATCAAACGGTCTGCTGTAATCCTAATCATTACATTAAAAAAATCTATATTTTCCATTTACTAGCTTTTTGACCTTTTGCGACGGATTACATAGATTTAATTAAATAGGAAAATGTGTCGAACCTCCACTAACTGACGGATTTAGTAACGACATGATTTCAGAAGCAATATGTAAATGCAGCAATCATTCCAGTGGCAATAACATCTACTATCAATAATATCTATTCACGCAACGCTCATGTTACAAAGCAATAATCAAAAGAGTCATGGAAGTATTTTTGCTGTGTATGGACCATACATAAGAGACAGTTCTATAAAAATCAAATCGAATTACAAAACCTCATGTCGATTTTCAATACCGTACGTCATTATTGCCAATTGCAATGTTGACGATTTTTCTTGATTTAATACTAATGAAGCTGTTAAATAAGAAACTAAAGTTTTTATCTTGTAATCTATTAAATATCCCCTCATTGTAATAAATGTTAAAAATGTCTAAAATTCATATTTTATTTTACAAGAAAAAAAAGTTGATTTTTTACTGTTAGAACATTCAAATACATAAATTTGAGCCACATTGTGACAGATTTAAATTTTGAAATAATTTTTTTAAATTATTTTTGTCATACTCAGCATATAATATAACATCTTTTACGCATAGGTAGGTTTTGGATAATGTTTTAAACTATTATTTTGAATCAAAAATAATCTAGCCAAAATTAGGTCTTTTTCCACTTTTTTTCAAAATTCAACCTCATTGTGGCAGTAGTAAAATTTTAAATTAATTTTTTTAATTATTTTTTCCTTAATCTCCATCCAAGAGAACATCTTTTCCGCATAGGTAGGTTTTAACACTGTGAAAAAAAAAAAATTCGATCCACCCTATTATACAGGTCTATGTATATTTTAAAATGCATCTGCTAACACTAATTAGATAAATTATGTGTATATAATAAGAGATAAATGGCTTTTGATTCTGTACTTTCGTGCTAATCTTATAAAGCAGTAAAGTTTGTGTGTTTTTGAAGTGTTATCACTGAAACTACCAAGTCGACTTAAAAAATAATAGAGGTAAAAATTGTTGGTAACATCTTTCCAAAATAGAATATAATTTATGTTGGTACAACAACTTCCATCAATGGAGGAGCAAAAAAGTTCAAGAATTGCGATTTCTCTGATATTGACTGGACTAGAAACTTGAAATTTGTTGTGTTGATTACTTTTCAGACATAATATACTCATTATGAACGATTTCTAAAAGTTTTGAAAGTTTAATTTGACAAGTAAACATAAAATGGTCTAGAAAGTTTTAAAATATCAATTTATCTGGAATATTGCAATTTCGGGGATAATTGTTGGGGTTTGAAACTACAGCTTAAGCATCCCAATAACTTAGAAGATGTAAATACTCGTTTAGAAGAAAAATAATTCCTTAACTCTAATAGATCCATAGAAAACATACATTCAACAATATAAGTTATTCCGGGAGTTATGGCGGGAGAGATCTCCCGCCATATAAAATACAGTTCATTCTCTTCAAACATAATATTTTTTGTTATTTAGATTTACATAATATGCGAGGAAATGTCTGTTTATGCTTTTGACATAACTTCAGAGATTTAAAATTCCAATATAAGATAATTAAGTGTTTTATTTTCTCTATTTTTTTAAACATACTTCCAATTTTATATCCATGCATGGTTTGCTTTCCCTTTTTAAAAACAGTCTATACGAATCTATATATAAGATTTTGTAATTCTAAGATTCAATCCACTTATTTTCATCATTTCAGTTTATTGTAGTATATGGCTAAATAAAGTTAGCACCTCATTTTCTTTACTTATCCCAAGTTATTGAATTTTTTTTCTCTGCAATATTGCTCAGGCTAATTCCTTTGAGGGAAGTCCTAGTTATTACTTCTGAGGAGAAATCGTTACAGATGTAGTTAACTTTTTTTTTTAATAAATTGCATTTATAGGAGCAAAAGAAGAATAAAAACAGTAGTTTTTCTAATTACTGAGAAAATACTAGTCTAATAAGCATACTAAATACATTTTTTTTAATAAATATATTAGCTTTGTAATAATGATGATTGAAAGTTAGTACATTCAAACTACTGTTTAAATAATGTAAACAAAGCAATAACCAGAAATCCCCAAAATACAAAAATCGGCACAACTTCTAAGTCCCAAGTTGTGTGGATTTTGAGGGAGGGTACTCTACTAGAATAAAATTTTTAAACATTGACACAACACAATGGTAGTTTCAGTTTTAGTTTATTGTTATTAATTTTTTATTGTATGAATACACATATTTTGGTACTCAAGGAAATTTAAATATTTTGGCATTGGAAAACTGACTACACTAAAAAAGTACATATTCAACATTTAATTTAATGAGCTTAACAGTTAACAACAATTTTGACTGTTTTCCAACTTCAGCTATGGATTATACTTTGGTGGATTCACAGAACTCACTTTATATCCTATTTACCCACTTTTATTAAATGTTTAAAATTAAAGGGTTTATTTATAAATTCCAGATAATACAACTAGGGTTGGGCAAGAAAAAGTTCTCAGTCAACCACCTGTCAATTTATATAAGAATTCAAAATAAGGTAATAAATTTTCACTATCAAAGAAAATCTTACAAAATGTTTTTAGTAAGTATAATTTTTTTGCATGAATTCTTTGAAAACAAAAGACATTCCCTTTAGACTGTCCAAAGGTAGAATTTCACTTGATTTATAAAAAAATAAACATTTGAATAAACTATAAATTTACACACTGATGTATTTTACAATTTTGGTTTGTTTGATGCTAAAAATAATATAGGTCATAATTTTTTATGTAAATTTATTAAAAATTTTATTACTGTATAAACTAATCTTTTTTGGACTTTGACTGAAGGATCTTCAATAAAGTATCAAAGTGGGTAATATCATTTGAAAAATCAACATTAATGTTATTTTTATTTTTAATATAAAGAAAAAAATATGAATAAAATTTAATAATAGACATTATTCTCAATAGCTTTTTATCAATTTTTTTTTCCAGTTATTTGCAAGTGAATTAGTAGGTTTGATCGCTTTTCTATGTCTGCTCTAAGGTATCTACTGACAAAAGAATAATATAAGGAAATCCTAAACTTGGTATCAGGCAATCTATTACAATGTAATTTGTGTTTAATTTTTCAACTTCTAAATATTACATGATTTGGTTTGAAAAATTGTACAGCATTGAATAAATTTGACGGTACTTTAAACATATAGGTATATTACAGCGAAGCTTTCTATAAAGACTCAGAGATAATCATTAATATTAAGGGTGTGACTAGAGAATAAATGACTACTTGACACAATTCTAATTAATTGTTTACAATATTTGTGACAATTTATTTACATTATAGTTTACATTAGCTACTTTATTTATTTACATTATTATTTGTTCTGATTACATTGGATCTGAATATTCAAGTTTATTGAATTGGTGAATCTATTTCAGTGCTGCCAAGTCATGCCAAGCAGTCATTTATTCTGCGGTTTAGCCGTTTTCATACTTTGTGCTGTGCAAAAATGTTAAACATTGTCAAGTTATCAACACAAGCAAGAAAAATTGACCTGATTTTAATAAATTTTTTGACACCCTGTAACAATCCATGGTCTGCACCCTTTTAACTGACACAGTTGGATCTTGATATTTTGCATTTTGGCAGTTTAAAAATTAGATACAGAGTTGAAAAATCAGTGAATTAATACGGAAAAAGTAGATTTTATGAATCTTAACTTGGCGTTACGATTCTCCATTAAGTTACTATGAAAATTGTCAATAGGCTTTTTTTGTATGCCATGCTTGAAAGCAAAAGCTATACTAGTTTAGGAAAACGGTATCATACAATTATTTACATATGCATAAAATTATATGCAGATATAATTTTACTACAATATGCAGACTGCATATTGTCGTTGTTTTCCTGTAACAGCTTAAAACATGTTAATTTTACATTATACTTTATAAAAAACACTTCTGCAAAAATAACCAGTTGAATTTTTTGATGATCTTAGTTGCACATTTTTTTTATATAAAAGTACTGCAAGAATCTGAAGCTGGATTTACCTGCATACACAACATAAATCTTTCCAAACCATATTTTAAAATACAGTTGAAATTTGTTAAATTCCTGCTTGAAATTTTTCAAATGCGATATTTGGCGTATTCGCAAACCATTATAAATGATTATGCTGGCGAGTCATTCAAATTGAGTCATTCGTTTGGCGTACCTTTGTTTATCATTTACGGAAAAAAAAATTCTGCAAAAGTAAATGTTTTATCATTATATGTTTCACTTTTTATAATGATTGCAGGATTTAATACCGCATACAGAAAATTTTGTTTTTATGGAAATCTTAAAATTATACATTCTTAAATACACTTTTGCAAAAATCGAGCTTTGTCCGATCTTGGACGAAAAAAAATCTCTTTATATAAAAATGCTGCAAGAATTTAAGGCTAGATAGATTAGAGTAAACAGAAAGAATCTCTTTAATAAACAAAGTTAATTATAGAAATTTTTCAGAGGAATCATTCACATTGAATCATTCGTTTAGCGTACCTTGCTTCATTATTTGTGAAAATACATTACAGCAATTTGCTAGTATTTCGATCGCAAAACTCTTCAATCAAAGATAATTTTTTGTTACATATGTCCCAGTTTTTGAAATGATTCATTGAAAGTAAATGTTGTGTTTAGGTAAGTTTTCCAAACGATCTGTTTAAAGGTGTATTCCGATCAGAACTGCTTATTTTCTGATTTATTTTTAAATTCATTTTTGCTCTCAAATGCAACAAACTTTCAAATTCAATTATTTAGAAACTACACAAGCTGCCGTGATTGCCTTTTTTCTTACGTAAATGTAGAAAATGTTGCAAAAAGAGCAGAACCTGGTTAAGGTTGTGCAAGGGGGGGGGGGGGGAGGGGGGCTTGCAATGAAGTGGTTCCTGTATTTTGGGGGGAAGCAAGTATAGTGGGGATATTATTATATATTATGATATAGTTGCAAACTTAACCAAAATATATTTTGGTTTTATAGAAAATAATTGTAGAAGCAGCAATTTTAAGACTTCTTTTTCTAAATCATTTTATTCAATTTGGGTCCCCCAGCAGCTGCGTGACCAAGGCCATGTCCTAGTTGGCCTGTGCAATAATTACACCCTGAAAAAAAGGCTGTCTAAAACGGTGTTTTGGAACAAATTTTCTGAAAAAGGAGATCTGCGAACGAAAAAAAGGGTCACGCCGAGAAAGTAATTGTGTATAAATGCAATTCTAATGGATTGAGTGAAGAATGAAATCACACATCACCTTATACATCCAGGACTTATACATCCATATACATCCATAATTTTTTTTCTCTTTCTCTGACACAGAAAGATAAATTAGTGCATATTTACACTGTAAGTACTATGAGTTCTTATTAAAGTGTTGTAATAACTTCATTTTATACTAAGAAAAGTATATGATGATGAAAATTTTGAGTGTATAACTGGTGCAAAATTAAACATCCTGTTAGCTTCATATGTACAAATAAAATGAGGGAGTGTTGAATTACTTATTTTAGATACAATTTAGTAATTCTGCAAAACTGTAAAAATATCTCAAAACTAAATTACATTTTTGAACAGAATTGCATTTGAATATTCGGAACAGACATTCATTTAGTGACCTTGGAATCTTTTCCAGGGGGGGCTGAGCCGCCCATAGCACCCCCTTAGCTACGGTCCTGTATACATCTCTTCAAAAATCATCTCAGCAAATTTCATGTCTTTACCTTTAAAAATGTGTCTGAAAATGTATCGGAAAATTTTCAGCTGTTGAAGGTAAAAAATTATTTTTCAAAATACACTCTTAAGTAAATAGGATTACTGCATATGAAATCTGCACACTGATTTTCCGTCCATGCTAATAACATATAGCATGAATATAGATAACATAATATATGTATATGTGATATGCATATACATGAATATACATAACATATAACATGTATATACATAACATATAACATGTATTGCTAATAACATATATTTTTTTAAGCATTAAGTAGCTGTTGATTGTTCGAAAGGGAAAAAAAAATATCCAAATAGTATATAAATTTTACTCTAATATGCACATAGTGTTAATAATGAACCTTTTTTGATTCAGGATAAATGACTTGTCTTTTCAATGTAATAATGAAAATTTATGTATGTAAGGGTGGTGAGGAATGGGACGCTTTTTACAAAAATAAGAAAATTTATTTTATTTGTACAGAAACAAAAATTTTAATTTATAGAAAACAAACTAAAACATATTCAACGTCCTAATAACAATATCAAAACATAATAAGCTGAAACAATTTTATAATTAAAGACATTGTAAGTTTCAAAATGTGTGCCATACCTCCCCAACAGGAAGAGTTCCTCCTAAAGGCGTTCCACCTTTTTTAAAACAGTTTGGCCATTTTCTGGATTGATGCAAAAATGCAAAAAAATAAATAAATATTGGGAGCATATGGAGGGGGGGGGGGGTTGAAAATCTAATAATCAGACATTTAATTTTTTTAAATTTAAATCCTTGTGAGCTTATTTCAGAATTGTAAAACAAAAGCCAATCATTAATCAATCATCATCCAATCAAAAACAAGCTTTTATAATAAACATCCTTATTTAATGTAAATGAATTTCTTCAATTTTTTTTAAAGGGGAAGAAGTTTCCATAAAATACTGTTTGGTATAATATATTTTGTTCTATTTATTAGTCAAATGCCCAGTGTGTTGTACATCATGGTAACTTCAGTGATGAAACTGTCCAACCATTCAATATAATGTTTACTTTCAAAAATTAATCTCGGTACTTACGTATTAATGCCACCGCAACAGAAGTTTTGCTAATGCACCAATAAAGAGCAATCTTGTTTGCACGTGCACAATGATGAAATTAGCAAAAATGAGCAAAAAAGCACTAAAAAAAGTGCTATAAAGTGGCGTTAAAGAATGAGCAAAAAGGAAAGCACTAAAAATGCACGAATAATAGGATTGCTCTTTATTGGCGCATTACCACAACTTCTGCTGCAGTTGCATTAATTCATAAGTACCTTAATCTGTACTTTACATAAATTCATCAGGTATATTTGCCTTTTTTTATCAAAATATTTAAAAGTATCAGGGATATTTTTAGCAAATTAAAATATAAACTGTTTTCAATTTTCTTTTTGATTTAATGAATCTATATATTTATTATCACTTTCATTTTTTTAATACTTTCTAAGCTAAAATCGAAAATAACGGTCATGTGTACAGTTATATTTCATTTGATTGTTTGAACTAGCTGACATGCCTGGCATTGCTGGGATTTGTAATAATAATGTTAAACAAATTTGAAATTTGTATGATTTTATCTTTAACTGGAAATATGTGGAAATACATTGTCGGACATTCCCTATATGTAACACTGACTGTGTGAGAAATTGGTTGAAAAAAAAATATACTTATCTGTAAAATTTCTCAAAATGATTGCATTGGGAAACATGGGAGGGAATATCTGTGCAATGATTGTGTGATTTTCATGTTAAAGTGTTCGTAAAAAGCTGCTTAGTCATGTAACTAATTACCTTTTTCACATAGAAATCCCAAATGAAGTATTTTGAATTTCAAACTAACTATATCATTCTTAAACCAACTATATCATGAATGAAATCGATAAATGAGGATTAGCTAAAAGTATGTAATATTATAAAATGTAGTCTAAATGTATCTAATATTATAATTTCAAAACCATTGAAAAAAAATTGTCTATATTTTTAATAAAACCATGCTTAATGTTCAAACCGTGGTCAAAATCCTAACTGTAACTAATTGTACCGTAACTATAACATATCTGTAAACTAATCCTAACTTAAATATAACATAGAGGTAACCTCTAGCCATTATCTTATCGCAAACTTATCCGTAAATTTCAACTAACCACTCCCAAAATGATGAATGCATGCAGTTTGTGAGACGGAATTCTTTTTATCGAAACTTAGTGATTGATTTGGCTCCGTAATTTCAGTTTGAGAGGATATATTTATTATTTGCTTCATTTTAAGTACATTTTTTACTTTATTGGTAATTGCTTCATATTTTAAAAAAGCTGTTTTGAATCTTGGATCTAAAATAGGGGCTAAAAAATAAAACTCATCATCATAAATTTCTGAAAAACATTCTGCATGACCTTTTGTTAACGGTTCTTTTGTGATTCCCACTCCAAAAAATTCTACATTATCACTTTTTTCCAAGTAATGTTTCATTGTAGAAACAGTAGGTATTACTTCTGAAATTAAAACATTTTTTTTTTTTTTGTTACTTGTAATTTTTGTTTTAATAAACAAACAGTTAAATTTAAAATAGTTTAAAAAATGGTTAAATTATTAAAAGTAAAAGTAAAGTGAATTTTTAACGATATAAAATAATAATCATTGTTCGTAATTCTTAGTGGTCCGCTGGTCCGAGATCACCAAAATTTTAATCAGATCAGTAATATAAAAAAATTAGTGATACATAAGACCAGTAAGATTTCCCCCCTCTCTGACAGATAAACAAAAGAAAAACAAAAAAACACAATCACAAAACAAAAACGAACCCAAACCACAAAATTTTATTTTATTTCAGAAAGTGGTATACTCAGTTATCCCAAATTTACGGATTACAAAATGTACCGCTAAACTACAAGATTAAATGACATTAGTGGATGATCGTAAATGTCACATACACTTTATATTAAGCACAATTTATATGTTTATCACATCATTAAGTGATTTTTAATTGAACTTTTTTATTTCTACTTTTATCAAGGTTCTGTTAATTTGTTTTTTATTATTTAAATGAAAAATTAAGTACATTTGTATAATTTGGCTAATAGCTTGGTGACTTGTATAATTGGTTGATGGGATAACCAAGTAATACTGAAAAAATAAATATAAAAAAAATTGCATTAATCCTTACAGTAAGTTGAAATAAATGACTGGAAATAAAATACATAATTAATAATTTTATAGCTTTTATTTATGTACTGTATTCATGTGTTCACATATGCACCAGGTATATTTACAACTATCCCTCCACTGGGGCAGAAGGGAACAAATTTAGACAATTTTGAGAATGATGATATAAGTAAAAAAATTTTTGATAAATACATTCAAAATTTTCGCCAAAAGAACAAACACACTGTAAATATTCATATATAAATCAATTTTTGTTTCAATAGCTCATAACAATTTTCAGGAATAGTAACAAATATAAAGATTTTTCACATGCACCCCCTCTTGCCTACTTGCTTTAATGTAATGGAAAATTTTCCTGCAGATAAACTAAAAATGCTACAAACTTCATTTGGAATGCGGTTCATGCTAGTGTAAAGGTAAATAACATCAAAGGTGTTACATTTCAAGGTGACGTGAGTATATTTATGGGCAACTGATCAGACAAACCAAAATCATAATTTTTTTCTGCTTTCTTGGAAAGTGTTAAAAAAGTTGATTAAGGATCTTGTAATATCACAATATTTGGCGAAAATATTGTGATAAGTGATGCAAAAATGAGTTCAATTATAGGAGAAAATGAGTTCAATTATATTGTCCAGAATTACCTATAGAATGATATAAAATAAAAAAAATTCTTTTAATTTTTCTGCTATGTCTGAGCTGAATATTTCATTGTTTACATCTGTAATGGTATGCAGATTTTAGGGTTGATGGTTTGAGACAGTCTACTGTATAATAAAATTTAAATAAACTACATTTTAAATCAAATTAGCCAAAATAATAAAAAGAAAAAATAGCAGTTTAAACATGCCTTTATTACATACGAAAATACCTTTTTATTGTTTATCCATTATGCAAGAAGGATCTTCTCCACAATTTTTTATTAAAAAGAACAATATGGTAACTTATAGACTGGGATGTGGCAGAACACAACTCATCGAGTTGGAGGCTAAAAATACAGACTTTAGTTAAAATTCGATTCTTATATTAAAACACAATGGATTTCCAAATCATATCTTGGTTGAGAAAAACACCTAAAAACCTGACTTTAGCAGTTGACTCGTAGGTTTATCATTGTGTTTTCCTGTTTCCAGTCAACCCCTTTTTTCATACCTTTGGGTGCAGGAAAATACAATTATGAACCTACGAGTCAACTGCTAAAATAGAGTTTGAAGAATGTTTCCCCCAATATATGACTCGGCAGACCATTTGCATTTTAATATGTTAATCAAGTTTTAACAAATCCTGGAATTTCAACTCCCAACTGATTGAGTTGATTGTCTGTGCTGCTGACTCCCTATCTACCATTTAACCACAATTACAGTTTGCTTCAGAATTTTATATTTTAAGCTATTTTAATATTTTTTATTCATTGTTGTGTCATAGATAAAGACTTCTAAGGTTAACCATAAGTTAAATACAGCAAATGGACCCAGCAGCAGAAATATTTTACAAGTGTCTGTCACACATACTTCAAGTGCAGAAAATAATCTGTTAGTACCGTAATTTCCGACCGTAAATCCGCAGTGACGTATAATCCGCACCCGCAAGTTTTAGCATTTATAAAATAATTTTACCAGATAATCCGCAGATTATACGAGGATTACTCATTGTTTTCAACATTCAAAAGTAGTTATAAACCACCCTATTTATTAAGTTGCTGTATTCAAATGATAATTGTAATAAAATAATTAAAGTATTAATTATAAAATAACTGCAACTTAAAAATACAAATTTTTTTTCATTGAATCTTATATTTAAAACGTTGAATGTCTTGTGAACTATTCTATAACAATAAGTACTGTTTTTAAATCATTTTCAACATCATCCTTTTTAAAAATAATATTCAATTTAAATTCTGCAGTGTTAAATAATACTCTTTCTCTCAGATATTACCATTATGATTTCGTATCCTTGCAAGTTATGAAACGAATTTGTGAACTACATCTACATCAGTTAAACTGATGTAGATGTAGATCACAAATTCGAATCAAACTAATCCTTCTCGTATCGTTGTTGCAACACAGTATAACTTTCAATGAGTGTTTAATTCTGCAGTGTTAAATAATACGTTTTCTCTCAGACATTTCGCATTCCTGAAAATTATGAAATGAATTTGCGATCTACATCTGTTTTACTGATTACCGTAATCGATATTTAATCAAATTAATTGTTATCGTATCGTTGTCGGAGTTTAATATAACTTTCAATGGCCATTTGAAAGTTTTTGTAATTCAGTTGATATTTTTGCTGTATAAAAATTATTGTTTCATTGTTCTTTGTTTCATTTTAATGATTGGGATTGCAATTTTTGAATGAGATGAATGGAAAAACATTTGTTGTTCATAGAAACATGTTGCCAAGGCTAAGAAAATGTATCACAAAAATCCGAAGCCACTCCTACTAATACGTATGCGAATCAGTCATGAGCAACTCAATGAACGATCAATAACAGACTGCTGTGTGTTTACGCTTTTATTTTATAACTACCGGTAGAATCTTAATATCTTTTGGGAAATTCTGCTTTAAAAAAATTCAGCAAATGATCTGCACTGGTAGATAATCCGCACTTAAAATTTTTCATGTTTTTTAACAGATAATCCACGGATTATAGGCCGGAAATTACGGTAAATAATTTTACAATCAAAGTATTAATTAATTAAACAATCATTTGTGTGACTTTTCTTCATTTTTATTTTCTTCATTTTTATTACTAATAATCTTGAGTTTTTTCTTAAATTAGCCAGTTTTTATTAATTTAGCTAAACTTAATAATAAAGAAAGCTGGATTAATGCACAAATACATTTCGCTAAAAGATTGTGATTACTAGTGATATTAGCAATATTTTCATTTCTTTTAAAATATATTTATTCTTCTTTCAAGAAACAGTCTGAATTCAGTAATATTCACGAAAATTACCGATTAGTATAAGCATAGAAATGAAATAAAAATGCGAAATTTTATCTATGTATCTGAAATGAAAATTTCATTGTTTGCATCTGTAAATTATGTGTGGATTTTAGAGAGTTTTGCGTTTTAGGAAAATGGATTTGAAGGAGTTACTGTATAAGTTTCTTGCATTAATATTTTTCCATTTATTATAGGATAAATCATCTGTATGACATTTTGAAATGGAAGTTTCAATCTAAAAAAGGAAAATCTGATATACATAAATTAATTTTCCCCCCTTTTTTTTTCATTTCTAGTTTATTTATTTGCAAAATTATTTCAAATTAATAAGCTGCAAAATATACCTTTTTCTATATCATTAAAAATTTCAATTTATTCAGTCCTTTAATAAAAGTACTTCTTTACTAACAACAAAATTAACACAGCAATGAATGTATAATCTCATTCTAATAAATCAGCAGAAATTAATTCTACTAAAAGTGTGATTGTACTTACATTTTTAACCTAATATTAAATTATTATTCACATTTAAAAAGTTTGTTGAATTTCATAAGATTTATATAAATTATAATTTCAAGGAAAAAGAAAAAATGTTTTTATCTACACTAACAAAAAAAAAAAAAAAAAAAAAAAATTAAAAATAGATATTTTTTTTTTTTTTTACCAAAGTGATTTCTTGTTTATGAAGTTTAACACTAGAACCGCGGGACTTTGGGTATACCTAGAACCGCGGACCGGGGGTCAATTTGACTGGAAATGGAAAGCAATTTATAAATGCGCAAATACTTAGTTCGCTTAATTAAACGATTGCATGTTCTTATAATAATCAACATTTCTTAGGATTTACATTATATTTTACACATAAAATCAGCATAAATTCCCTACGTTTCAGAAAATGCTATCATTCAACAATTACATTTCATTAAGTATGAGGAAAATATATTGAACAGACATTCAACATATAAATATATGTTGAATATTTGTTCAATATTTTATATTTATTTAAAGAAAAACTTGAACTTGTTAAACAAAAAAATAGATTATCCCATTCAAATAAATTTAGATATAAAATCTAATAATAATTTAATAATTTTTAAAAATATAAAAATATATAAGTTACTTACTAATTTTATTGATTTATCTAATTCAATTTATTATATGCATTGCTTGAATAACATATTTAAAGGTTTTGCACATTTACCAGAAACGTGTTGGTACATTATATTTTGAACAATTATCTTTAGTTTTATTTTTATTCTTTATAATTGTGATGAACTCTTTTATGATTTGTTTGTGTTTGCCATCGTTTTTAGTGTTTCTTCTTGTCCAAATAACAAGTTTTTTTTTATAATTTTTTATTTTTTTTTTCTTTTGAGGGGAGTGGGGCGAGAAATAACAAACATTTTTTGTACGTCTTTAACTAAGTCTTGAATAAATTGACGAATACTTATAGGTTTTTAATAAAACCCAGTCATTGATATGAGCAAAATACAAAATATTATTAATTGAATTCACTGGGCTCCTATAAGATGCAGGCTTGTCATAAGCAAGCTTCCTCTCATCTGGGTAATCACACAATTACACTGAATTAAGTTACGTTGTTGTAAACAAGTCTTTATTTTTTTTAGAATTATCTAAAATTTTAACTGTCAGATGTAGACTGCTAATCAACAAAACATTTTTATCTTTTTGTCCTTCGTAAACATTTATGCTGTTGTCTGATTGCGTTAGAAGAATAACCGGATGAGATTCCGATTTTGATATTTTTACAGAGATTTGTATTTCTCGTTTTGGGAGTTTTAAGGCTCTTTTTTTACCAGCATCTATAAGCAACTAGAACGTGATACGATACGAAATTTATCTGGTTTTATTAGACATATACTGAGTAAACCTACTCACAGATATTGAAAACAATGAGTGCTCATCTACGCTTATGTTAGGCCCTTTTATACAGTTAGTGTTATCGTTTTCTTGTCATCTTCTTTTTTCCAGGTGTGAATGCACAAGTTATTCTTGTTTGATTTTCAGATTTTCTTGAGTATAAAGCCTAAATTTTGTCACTTTTTGTTCAAATTCTTAATTTTTCTTTTATATATCCGATTTTTTATCTGACAAATATCACAAAATTTCGGTCAATACTGATAAATTTTCCCCTATTTTCCAATGAAAAAGTCCAACATTGCTAAGGGTATAGAGTGAGGACGGAAGAACCGTCGTCACTTTCATTTTCATCATTAAAATTTAATTACCTTCATTTAGAGGCAAATATTCATCCTCAATCATTTGCATTCTCAATCATTTTCAGATAATAGTTGCTAACATTCCAAAGCTTCTTTAACGGTAGTATTGATACATCAGAAATCTTTTAACTATACTTTCAATAAATACATAATAAAAGCAACAATATTATCTCTAAATATTTGATTTTCTATTTCAATCATCCATTTTTCGTATCAAGAATATAAGTTTTTTATTGAAAATTTTCATTATACCCACTTCCGATTCTTCATATTAGAGAAATTAGGAGTGAAGCAGATGTAGTACTTTCTCATTAGTTCAGAAAAAAATCTCTATTTTGAGATTTAAGCGTAAAAACATATTACGGGTCAAATTGACCCGCTTCGCGGTTCTAGGTATAAGTGGTTATAACTGAAAAATTATTTATGCTATTCGCTATTAAATACGAAAAGTTCTTGTTTACCTTAAAATATTAAAAGTCATAAAGGAGAATCGTTTTTCAATAAATACTTTTTGGGCGGCGAGAAATTAAACATCGATTTGGGTCAAATTGACCTGCTCCGCGGTTCTAGTGTGAAAGTAAACAAGTAAAGTAATTCCACATTTTTTGTTTATGAACTGTGTGTGAACAAATAATGCACTTCAAAGGGCAGCTAAAATAAAACCTTTTTTATAATTACAAACAAGATTTTTGCTTGTGAACTGTGCAAAGAAATTTCATTAGAAAAATGTATATAAAAGAAAAGCATTTTGTCCCTGACAAATCTAAAGAATTTTCTTAACTCCCACTAACCCACGAAACCCACTTTAAATTATCAGTTGCATATACTTACAAATAAGAAACATTTTTTTATTAAAATATGCGAAAAACAATTTGTTCATAAGACTAATTTAACAAATCTCATACCCTATCGTACAAAACCTTTTGTTTGTGATTACATATTTTTATATATACGGTCAAAGATCTATAATCCACACACCCATAATCCATTGTTTTCTATAATTCACGTTATTTTATGAATGTAAACAATGAAATAAACAGTTAAAAAATTAAAAATTAGTGATCCAAAAACGTTTTTTTTTCTTTTATTTAAAAAAAATGAGGAAACAGTGAATTATGGGTGTGCGGATTATAGATCTTCGACTGTAATACATAATAAGCAATACATATTTTTTATTTTTTATAACAGTACTTTAACTAATCATATGCTCCATCATACAAGGTGTTTTGTTTAGGAAATATGCTACAAACAATTTTTAAATGAAAGTTATTTAAATAATCATTCCAAACAATAACATTCCAAAAAATAGTCCTGTAATAATGTTCTGTGGGATGTACAAATTCTACAAGAACGATTCATACATATTCTCTAATGCGAAAGTTAAATCCCTTTGATTGAAACCTCTGTCATAGATATTTTTAGAAGATAAACTATTTTTGACAAATGCAATAAAGAATTTTGTCAGAAGATATATAGTCGACTCTCGTTTATTCGAATTTGGATAATTCGAATCTTCGCTTAATTCGAACTAAACAGAAAGTTCCGAAATTTTCAATGGCAGAATAATGTAAAACTTTTTTATTAATTCGAACTCATTTTCTCTTGACATCGTTTAATTTGAACTAACGAGAATTCCGCTTTTTCATTCTTCCTCTCTTTCTCACAAATTTCAGGTCGTTTGATTAACTTTCTTTCTTTGGTTTTTGTGAAAAGTGTTCCGAAGGAGTATACATATAATCCCATGCATTTGATATCCACTTTCTAAATGCCCTATCTGATCATCAGTTACGCTTCAGATTTTTCTTCCATTGTGCTTGTTTCTAATCTTCTAATTAGTTTATGTATTTATATATTCTAATTTAATATTAAGTCATATTCTGATGGTAACAGATATAATAAATTTTAAAAACACTATAACATTAATATCTTTGTAATAATACCCTATTAAGCATGATCTCATTTCATACTTTCCATAATTCAAACTTCGGATAATTCAAACATTTCTTGTTTGAATTCGACGAGTTTGAGTTAACGAGAGCCGACATCATTTAAATAATTATTTGAATCACATACAAAAAAGAATCTATTTTGTTTCTGAGGTGTGCAACACATTACTTTCTCAAAGGATTCTTTTACAATAGCATTTAGTATGTATAATTACAAAGGCTTTTTTTCTTTTTAGAGAGCAGTACATTAAAAGATAATCTTGGAAGACTCATTTAATTAGTAGTTTGCTCATGTGCAAGTGAGGATGTCTTTTGCATGTGAGGTCTGCAACAAGAGCTTTTCTCACATAGCGAATTTATGTAATCATTTGCATGCACCTATAAAGGAGAAAACTTGTGTTTGTGAAATATGCAACAAAGGATTTTCCCAGAGATCTGCTTTAAATAGTCATTTCAGAACACATACAAATGAGAAGCCTTATGTTTGTGAGGTGTGCAACAAAGAGTTTTCTCAAAAGTCCAGTTTGAATAGTCATTTGCGTACACATGCAAAAGAAAAACCTTTTGTATGTGAGATATGCAGCAGAGGATTTTCTAAGAAAACTTATTTAAATAGTCATTTGAGAACACATACAAATGAGAAGCCTTATGTTTGTGAGGTGTGCAACAAAGGGTTTTCTCAAAAGTCCAGTTTGAAAAGTCATTTGCGTACACATGCAAATGAGAAACTTTTTATATGTGGGGTGTGCAAAAAAGGATTTTCTCATAAAGGAACTTTAAATAATCATTTGCGTACACACACAAATGAGAAACCTTTTGTCTGCGAGATGTGCAACAAAGGATTTTCTGTCAAGTCTGCTTTAACTAGACATTTTATTACACATGCAAATGAGAAACCATTCTTGTGTGAAGTATGCAATAAAGGCTTTTCTCATAAATATACTTTAAATTATCATTTGGGTACACACATAAAAGAGAAACCTTTTGTATGTGAGGTATGCCACAAAAGATTTTCTCTCGAATGCCATTTAAGGGGTCATTTGCGTACACATGCAAATGAGAAACCTTTTGTATGTGATGTATGTAATAGACAGTTTACGAAGAAGGCTACTTTAATGAGTCATATGCACTATCATAGAAGGCCTTTTGTTTGTGAAGTATGCAACAGACAATTTGCTCGTAAGACTTATTTAAATAATCACTTTTTCATGCATTGCAAAAAATAGTTTCATTTTTATAAGGTGCATAAATCGTACAGGAACAGTAAGTACAGAAAAATACATTCTTTTGTGCAAAATGATTTTGAAAATGTCACTTAGTTTGTCAGTTTTCTTACAGATTTTCTTAGAGGATGTACAGTCTTAAAATAAACAGTATATCTACTAAAATCAGATCTGCAAGTTGTTTCCATCAATACGACTTCACAAACCAACTGCATTTTAATGTATTACTCCAATTCTGTCTCATGTTGAAATTTCAAGTGTGAACTCAATAAGATGGTCTGTTCAGTTATCTCCTGGCCTGCAGAGGTGCAATTTAGTCATTAATTTTAAAACTTGTTACTTTTAATCAATGCTTTTTTTTTAAAGTCACTTTTGTTGACTTAAAGAGAATAGGTCTCCGCAAGTGAGGCAGTGTTTTAACTGGTTTGTTAACTTTAAAAAATATAGTGAATATGGACATTCTTATGTTGACATGAAGAATAATATTATTTAAACATTTCAAGTAAATTTATTAATTAGAAATTTATATTTATGTTGTAATAATGTTTAATTTTGCTTAAATATTACATGTAAAGAAATTTGAATATTTTATTCAATTTCTGGATTATGGTTATAAAAGAACAATAAAGTAGTTTAAAAAAACATGTGTACTATATCAGTATTCACAAAATAATTTCATGTTTTGATGTAAAAATAACAGCATTTCTGTATTTTCAGGCAACTGCCAATTGCACTTTTTTTCATATATATCCCTGCCTCTGAGAACAAACATTCACTGTACACACAACTAGTAGGAGCTGAAAAATACATATACAGTAGACTCCCTCAAATCCACAACTCTCTGACATCCGCACATAATTTACAGATGTAAACAATGAAACATTCAGTTCAGATGTAGGTGCAAAATTTGGCTCTTTTAGTTTTATATCAATTCCATATATTTTTTACTTTGTAAATTTTGTTAAAGTTGTTAAATTCATTTTTTTTTTCATGAAGAAAGAATAATTTATTTCTGAAAATGTCAAAATATTGCTGATATCATTGGTAATCATAATCTTACCAAATATGTATTAATCAAGCTTTTTTAGTTATTAAGTCTAGCTGAATGTGAAATAAAGCTTTGTTATTTTATTATCCTGATGTGAATTAGTAATGCACCTTTCAGAGGCAAGTTTCATTGAATAATTTAGGAAAAACACATTTCATCTTTATAATGAATATTTAATTGTACATTATTGATTATTAACTATACCTTTGCTTTTAGTATTTTAATCATTTTAAAAATTATCTAAATTTTTATTATTTTAGTTTATTACTTATTTTAATATTTTAGTACATTGTAAGCATTCATTATACTTTTGATTTCATTATTAATTACATTCAAATTACTTTTTTAAAAATATCGACAAAGCAATGACCAGAAATCCGCAAAATTCTAAAATCCACACAACCTCTGGTCCCAAGCTGTATGTATTTGAGGGAGTCTACTGTATATATATATCCAATTGTGATAATTTTGGAAATTTAATAGAATTTGGTTTCCACCAGTTTAGTGGACATTCATGTCTACTACATCTATTTATTCTATGAGCAGTTTATTAAAATAACTGTTGATTTCCTGATCATCATTTCTGATTGGCAGAAATTTATCTATTTTGCTTTTATTATTAGCTGAAATCTGCATTAAGCAATTCCAAAATGTGTTCTTTGACTCATTATAAAAACATTTGCTTGTTTCTGCTTCATTTGCATTTGTTTCGGTTATAGCAATATCATTGTTTGAGATAACAATCATAAATGGAATCAGTCGAGATTTTAACTTGCTATGATTTTCTTCATTTTTTTCAAAATATAAAAGTTTAAATCTCGGATCTAGCAATGTTGTAATTCAAAAATGTTCATTATTATGAATATATTTAAAGCGTTCATTTATGGTATGTTCCAACACGAAAAAATTCATTCTCTTCTCCAGGTTTTGACAGAAAAAGTTTGGAAGTTTTCACCATTGGAATAACTTCTGAAATTAGCGATGTTGTTGAACTAATTTTTACTGTTACTTGTTCAAATGGTTTCTGTAAACTTAAACATTTCTCTAAGAGCAACCATTGATTTGAATTAAAATTAGTGATTCCTCCAAATTGTGTAAAACAAGGAGATCTTTTCTTATGTTTGTCTTTTCTGTTTGTTTTGTTCTGCCTTTTTTTTTTTTTTTTTTGTTCCCCCTGTAACATGTAAAAAGGACTATTCCAGCGGGTTGCCACATCCTGAAATAATATCTTCGTTTTTTTTGTTTAAGATAATTCTCTTGCATATCTGATAATCTAGAGCAAGCAAGTGATGAATGATTAAAATGGATCACAATTCTTTTATCTATTGAAATTATATCACTAACAACTCTTTGTGAAGTTAAACTATCTGATACTATTAACTGTAAAGTATATAGAAAGCCTGACTCACTGCTTAAATCAGCTATTTCCATTGCTTTAACAATATTAGAATCGCTGTCCCACAAAACATGGTGTAACTTTTCATTTAAATCCTGTTTATTTATTGCACTTTTTTTATAATTCTGCTAATATCATCCTGAGAAATGTTTAGGGCTGAGTTTAGCATGTTTGTGTGTAAAATCATCATCAATCCAATGTCCTGTAAAACTATTAAAACTATGACTATTTACAGTATAAGTCCAAATATCTGTTGTAACTGAAACAGCTACTGCATTACATGTTTTGGAGGTTACATTTTCTTTACAGTCTTTGTAAAGCTGTGGTAGCACAATTACTTTAAAATATTCTCTGCTGGGTACTCCTTAGCAGGCTGTGCTATTTTTATTAAATTGATAAATCCCGAATCCTCCACAAAAGAAAATGGCTGATTACAAATGGCTATCATTTTAACAATTGCTCTGTGTAACTCAACAGATCAAGAATTATTTATGCCCCGATTTTTTTTAATACTTTTTCCAAAGTTGGCTGTTTTTTTTAAACTCCACAATTATCATTTGGTTCTGTTATAACTGAAGAGCTTTTAGCTGATACTATTGGTTTCCTTATTTATAGAGCTTTATATTCCAGTGGATGGATAATTTTAAATGATTTATTAGGGAAGTATTTGTAGCCCCCCCCCCCCCCTATTCTTCCTCTTGATAACAAAATGCAGCAAAATTTGCATTTACCTTTAGTAGGATCACTTTCTTGTTCATTAAAAAAATAACCACAAATTTCTTAACAACATTATTCATTTTCTCTCCTCTCAGTAGACTATCATCCATACTATAAGCACTGTCATCAACTGAAATCTGCGCTAAATGATTTATTTAAATATTGGGACAAAAGCTGGCAAATTAATGTTTAATAAAATTATGTGTTATTTTACTTTAACATGGATGAAATTCGTATTTTTAGAGCAATTTGTTGACGAAATTCCTTGTTTTACGCTACTCATGAACGAAATTCGAATGTTTAATGCTACTCATGGTTGAAATTCGCGTTTTTGTGCGGTTTTAAACGAAATTCGCTTTTTTGAGCTGTTTTTTGTCAATTTTTCCGTTTTTCGCGCGGTCTGTTGAATTTTGCATTTTTCGCACAGTCCTGAGTCGAAATTTGCGATTTTTAGTCGAAATAAGAATTTTTTAGGGGATTTTTTGTAGAAATGGGCGTTTTTTACAAGTTATTAGA
The DNA here is from genome assembly GCA_964019185.1 of Maratus speculifer. Taxonomy (NCBI): domain Eukaryota; kingdom Metazoa; phylum Arthropoda; class Arachnida; order Araneae; family Salticidae; genus Maratus; species Maratus speculifer. The sequence goes on from OZ025302.1 coordinate 27,994,858, forward strand.
TGAAATTCGCAATTTTCTCAAGATCTTTTGACAAGAATTGTGTTTGTTTTTCGTTATCCTCTGACGAAATTTGCGTTTTTTCATAATCCTTCTACGATATTTCGCACTTTTTTCGCGGAACTTTGTTAAATTCTTGCTTTTTATTTGATAATTTGACGAAATTAGAATTTTTTTCTCCTAATAATCGGCAAAATTGATTTTTTACGACAACTGTCTGTCAAAATTCGCAATTTTTAAAGTTTACAGCATCAAATGTCTTAAATTTTCGAAAAATTCGAATATCGGCACTGCTTTTAATTGTGCGATAACAGTAAATAATTTGTACATAAAATTGGAAGAATATTTTTGATTTTTTTGGTACTAAAAAATACAGTTACAAAAATAAAAATTGTTTCTTACCTCAAATTTTCTGAGCATGGTGTGCACGCGATCATCTATACAACAGACTCCTTTAAATCCGCGTCCATAAAATCCACAAACGCCAGAAATCTGCGCATTTTTTTTCAGATGTAAACAATGAACTAAAGATCAGGAGGGGAAAGCACGGAGTAAGAAACGGGAAGGGAAAGTAATGTTAAAAATTTGCGGTGCGATTTTTCTAAATATTAGAGAGCTCCACCATAGATGGTAGGCAATCAGTCGACCTTTCTGCAATGCTTTTCTATGGGAAAAGCAGTTATTAAAAAAAAATTTAATAAGAATTCTGACGTTATATATTTATGACGTTATTTCTTCACGTTATATATTTTTTAAAGGTATTTGGCATTTCGATTCCTTTTTTTTAAGACGTTTAAAATACGAGATCATTCTGACAAAAACATCGAAAAAAAAACATTTAAAAACATCGGATATCGTTGATTATTCTACAGCCAAGGAATAGACTTATGATTTTGGGAAATTGAAAGAATTGATTAAATTTTCTGGAGTGAATTCTATACTCGCTTGTACTTTTTATAATATTTAATTAATTTAATAATTCATAACTTTTGACATTTATGCAATTACAGTATAACATCTTTAGTCTGGACATCTATAATCCGGACACTTTGGTACGTTTATTCATTTTTATTTCAGATTAGACATAATAGATGGCCCCATAGGTCTTATGTAAAGGAATTTCAGAAACTGCTTAAGAAAATGAAATATTGCATAAAAACACAACCTTTTTTTTCAATATTAAAACTGTAAGAACTCTCTAAATCACATTTGTAATTAATGTAGGTGTCATTTTAGTTATAAAATTGTAAAAATTCATGATTGATATTAATTTCAGTTTTTTTCTTTTTTGTTTGAAAGATAAGATGCATTAAAATATCACAAAATCGGATTTTCTTTATTATTCTTTCTTTTAAGTATTTAACTTATGACTTACTTTGATATTTATAGTTGCTATATATTTAATTTTTTTACATTATTAACGTTATGTATCACATTTTTAAATATGGTATTGCAATTATAAGATTGATTTTAAAATTATAATTGTAAGTCTTAAATTTCTCACTGTTTTTTTTTTTTTTTTTTTTTTTTTGTTTTTTTTTGTTTTAGAATTTAGTGCTTTCAATATTTTTCATCATGAGTTTATTATTGTGGTGATTATGCATTATTTATTAAGTATTCATTAAGAAATATTCGCATTTTTTTTTTAAATTGTACTTTAAAAAAAAATTTACGATAGATGGCGACACTGCATAGAAATACCGTAACAATGCATAAATTATACATTATTAAAAAAGAATAAAACATTCGTTTTTGAGCATTTTGAATTGATTTTTCTCAATGTTTTCAATTGTCCAGTCCCTTGCTATTTTGTATTGCCATATTAATAAGAGACGTTAGTATTATCATTAATCTTCATGCATTTTAGCTACACTACTTCTGTAATCCGGAATTTTCTATAATTCGTACTATCGGACTCGCTGTAATCGCGACGATTCCGGATTATGGAAGTTATACTGTAATACATGTAAAATTAAAACATAATTTTATCTTAATGATTTTGAGGGAAAAATAGTGAAAATTATAGGTAAATGTCCAGATATATTTTTTTTTTTTTTGGAAAATTCAAATTGTATAATATTTTATAAAATGGGGGAGGATCAGCATAGAGTTCCGGATTGGATTTTTAAAAATTGAAAATAAAAAAACTCAAATCCTCCCAGGTGTGTGTGGGGGGGATCTTGTTGCACGGCACTGATTACACATTTTTTCTACCTTTTTCTGTTTTTAGATGGAGAAAGTATCGGAATCGTAGAAATTTTTCGTGTTATCGTAGAAAGAAATAGTGTTAATTTATCTCAAACTCAAACAGACTAGGAATATTGGAAATTTCGTGCATTACTTCTTTAGATATAGTTAGTGCGGAAATCGGAAAAAATGCGGTATAGTAGCGTCATCTTGTTGAGGAATTTATATCTAATTTTAAACATAATCTATTTAATGTAAAGTCTGACAGAATATTAAGTTTTATTGAATTCTGTGCGTTAGTTCTTGTTATATAACAATCGCGGAAATCTCGAAAAATGTGGCACAGCAGCGTCAACTTTTAGACTATTTACACCAAAACCCAATCACCTATATATGCCAATATTTTGTTAGCAGATTATAAAAATTAATAAAATTTTGTGGATTAGGTCTAAAAAACGTGGAAATTGGGAAAACTGCGCCATAGCAGCATCACCTGCTTGGTCATTTGCAGTAAAACATAATCATAATCTATGTGAGAATATGAAATTTGATAAAATTCGGTGCAGTAGTTCGTGGAAAATGTGGCTTAGCAGCCCTATCTGTTTAGCGATTTACAAAATAAATAAGTAAATAAACAAATAAAAATAAAAAAATAATAAAAAATATTCAAGAGCTTCAACATGTATAACTGAATCAAAACTTTTATTAAACTCTGCGCGTTACTTCTTAATACATAGTATACAGAAAATTTGCGTCACATTTGATCTGACAGACATTTTGTAAAAAGTGTCACATCTTGTTCAGATCCTTCTAAAATGTATAAATCCACCGAAAACAAATTCAAACTTTTTCACGATCACAATAATTTCTTGTAAAAATTGAGAAAAAAAAATGTTATCAGTGTTGAGCAATGCACTCCACCAACCCCTACCCATGTTTGAGATTTTTTATTTTCAATGGTCAAAAGTACAATCCCCCCCCCCCCCCCTCTGGAGCCTCAGAAATCCCTAATAGAGAAAAATGTCTGAATTTAACACATCTTCCTACAACTAAGATTATATAAAAATCACACCTTACAACTTTTACAAGAATTAGTTTATGAGTTCTGGACAATGACCTATATTTTCCGCTATTTTCTCCTCAAAAATATTAAGATAAAAATTTGTTTAATTCTGCATGCATTACGAGACTATTTTATTCAAATGAAAAGACCTGTTCACTAATATTAATCCTATGGATGAAATTTATAAAGAAGTATTTTAATATTTTTAAATGATTTTTTTCTGTATTGGAAAGCTGAGATCAATCTGTATGCAGGCTATTTTATACTTCTTCGATTTTATTTACAGATATTTTTTACGAGGACGCTTTCGTTTTCGGAGCTGGTTTAGAAAACGAAAATACTATCATAAAAAATATCTGAAACCAAAATTAAAAACTAAAAACGGCCTGCATTTAGATAAATCTCAACTGTCCAATGCAAACATATATATATATATACAGGGTGATTCCGAATTTTTTTTTACAATAAAAGAAGGGTGATAGTACACATCAAGACAAACAATATTAAATAGGAGACCAAGGGTCCAAAACGTTTTCTTAAGGAAATAGCCGCCATTAAAGTTTAGGGACCAAAATTTCAAATAAACATAAAAAACGGGAAAATCGGTCGATTGATTTGCGGTTTTCACTAAAATTATTCTTTATGTTAGCATTTTCTTCAAATTAAATTATAAAGATAAATTTCAAAAATACCGATAGAGGGCGCTTTAGACTTTGGAGTAACAAACTACTATTTTTTGCCGGTATTTTTTGCATCTCATTAAATGTTTTCGTAAGCTTAGACTCAAACTTAAATTTTGAACTCAAAATCTGTACTTGGGAGTGGTTAAATAACACAAACTGAGCTGTGTTCAGAGGGTTCAAATTTGAAATGATTATAAAAAACGGAAAAATCGGTCGATTGATTTGCGGTTTTCACTAAAACTATTCTTTATTTAGGTATTTTCGTGAAAACAAATTATAAAGATAAATTTCAAGAAATGCCGATAGAGGGCGCTTTAGACTTTGGAGTAACGAAACACTCTTTTTTGGCGTTATTTTTTGCATCTTATTAAATGCTTTCGTAAGCTTAGACTTGGACTTAAATTTTGAGCTCAAAATCTGAATAGCTGGGAGTGGTTAAGTAGACAAACTTAGCTGTGTTGAGAGGGTTTAAATTACAAATAGTCGTAAAAAACTGAAAAATTGGTCGATTCGTTTGCGGTTTTTGCTAAAACTAATTTTTAAATCAGCAGTTTTCTTGATCAATCAATGTTTCTTGAAAATAATTTTTAAAGATAAATTTCACAAAATACCGATAGAGGGCGCCTTAGACTTTGGAGTAGCGTGCAATTATTTTTAACTGTTTTTTTTAAATCTCATTAAATGCTTTCAAATGCATAGACTGAAATTTTGGGCTGAAATTCTGAATCGTTGGGAGTGTTTAAGTAGCGAAAAATTGAATTGTGCTCGAGGAGGAAAAAGGGTTAAATTTTAACTCCTGAACACACTTCAGTTTGCGCTTCTTAACTCCTCATAACGATTCAGGATTTGAGCTCAAAATTTAAGTTTAAATCTAAGCTTCCGAGAACATTTAAAATACTTTTGCAAGCATTTAATTAGAACCAAAAAATAATGGTTAAAATGAATTGTTGGTTACTCTGAATTTTAAGGCGCCCTCTGAAGGAATTTTTTGAGATTTATCTTTAAAAATTATTTTCAAGAACATACTGACTTAAAGCATAGTTTTATTTTAAACCGCAAACGAATCGACCAATTTTTCCATTTTCTATAATTACTTTAAATTTGATCCTCCCCCTCCCCCTTAAACACAGTTCAGTTTGTGCTACTTAACCACTCCCTACTATTCAGATTTTCAGCTCAAAATTTAAGTTTAAGTCTAACCTTCCTAAAACATTTAAAGAGATGCAAACAATAATGGAAAAAAATAGTTGTTTGTTACTCCAAAGTCTAAAGCGCCCTCTATCGGCATTTTTTGAAATTTATCTTAATAATTTATTTTCACGAAAATACTTAATAAAGAATAGTTTTAGTGAAAACCGCAAATTAATCGACCAAGTTTTCCGTTTTCTTTTAATCATTTGAAATTTGAACCCTCTGAACACAGCTCAGTTTGTGTTACTTAACTACTCCCAACTACAGATTTTGAGCTCAAAATTTAAGTTTGTGTGTAAACTTACGAAAACACTTAATGAAATGCAAAACATACCAGCAAAAATTAGTTGTTCTTTACTCCAAAGTCTAAAGCGCCCTCTATCGACATTTTTTGAAATTTATCTTTATAATTTAATTTCAAGAAAATGCCGACATGAAGAATAAATTTTAGTGAAAACCGCAAATCAATCGACCGATTTTTCCGTTTTTTATGTTTATTTGAAATTTTGGTCCCTAAACTTTAATGGCGGCTATCTCCTTAGAAAAACGTTTTGGACCCTTGGTCTCCTATTTAATATTGTTTGTCTTGATGTGTACTACCACCCCCCTTTTATTGTAAAAAAAATTTGGAATCACCCTGTATATATATATATATATATATATACTAGCGTACCCGACAGACGTTGTCCTGCCACCGACAGACGTCCTTCTTGGCACCGACTCCAGAAAATCAAATAAATGTACGTAAATATGGTAATACGCAGAATAAACACTACGATCTTAGTTTAATTTCTTATTACAATTATGTAAGGAAATTATTTTTTACTCTTCATTAGTTTTTGAAGTCGGTTCAATTTTTGATAGAAAAGTTTATTTTTCTCTTTTTAGTTAAAAGTTAACGATTGTCTGAAGTCGGTTAAACAAATTTGTAATACAGGAAATATTATTGTAAAGCATACACGTTTGTCAGCAGTGGGGTTCGAACACGCGATCTCTTTCTTCAAGAAGCTGAGCTTAAATCTGGCGCCTTAGACCGCTCCGATAATCCGTCCGCACTCCATTCATCGAACTTATTCAACACTTTTAATTAGCGAAAAATCACTAACTATTAGTTTTTACCTAATTACAAAAAAAGTACTGAATCAAATTCGATGAAATGTGAATCTAAACCATTCTCAAATCCACTGGAACACACACACACAATTTCATTAAAATCGGTCCAGTCGTTGAGGAGGAGTTCAGTGACATACATACGCACAGAAGATTTTTATATATAAAGATAAGCATTGAAAATTTGAGGTTTTTGAGCCGAAGACATTGCCAAATTAGGAAAATGTGAAGGATTTAAACGAATTTGGTTAGTACCATTCGATTCAGAATGAGAAAACGCACTAAAATATGTTATCAGTTGAAAAATAACTATAAAAGCCGATTTTTAAGGAAATATTTAAAAGTTCGTTCTTTTTTTTACTCATCTTAGGGGTGAAATTTTCGAAAGTCCATTTTTAGCGGCACTCGATGTTATAAAAAGTATTTTTACCCCATTTTCAAGATTTTTGGTTTGGTAGCTTTTTTGTGCTATGATTAATATGAAATCCTGACTTTCTTTAATATACATAGCACTTTTAATTAGCGAAAAATCACTAACTATTAGTTTTTGCCTAGTAACTAAAAAAGTACTGAATCAATTTCGACGAAATGTGAATCTAAACCATTCTCAAATCCACTGGAACTAACACACAAAATTTCATCAAAATCGGTCCAGTCGTTTAGGAGGAGTTCAATTACATACACACGGACAGAAGATTTTTATATATAAAGATATATATATATATATGTATATACACTGCTCAAAACAATTAAAGGATATTTGAAGTTTTATATAAAATAAAGATATAAACGAAATTGTTTTTGCCGAAAATAGAAGAAGAGAATCACAAATGCAAATTTTTCTGGTTTTCAAACTGTGGAGTATGCAAATTTTGAGTTCGACGTCAAAAACGTCGCTTCAGCGGCAGCGAATGAAATTTGACTTTCAACTGGATAAAAGAGAATGAAGACAAGGATGATCGGCATTCAATGATTGCTTTGTTTCGATGAGTACGATGTCTCAGCGAAGTCATTTGACAGATTCAGAAGCTTGGAGAATTGTTGGTAGGTTAGAAGGGGGCCAAACTCAAGCCGAAGTAGCGCAAGCCATTGGAGTGTCACAAAGTGTCATTTCCAGGATCTGGAACCGTTTTTTGGAGAGTGGATGTGCAGGCCGAAGACCAGGGCAAGGTCGTATACGGGCAACAACGCCCAATGAAGATCGGTATTTAGCGTTAACAGCTCGGAGACACCGAAACATGAACGCTACTCTTCTCCAACAACACCTTCGCTCGGCTACAGGCACCACGATTTCAACTCAGACTGTCCGAAACCGGCTCCATGCTGTAGGTCTGTATGCTCGCCGACCGATGGTATGTGTTAGATTAACATCAAGGCATCGTCGCGACCGCAGGGAGTGGGCAACCGAGCATGTCAACTGGAGGAGAAATGAATGGAGCAATATTCTGTTTTCTGGCGAGTCCCGTTTTTCTGTGCATCCGGATAATAGGCGTATTTTCATCTGGAGGGACCGTGGCAGTAAAAATAATCCTACGTTCGTGCACGAAAGTGCCAGATTTGGCGGTGGAGGAGTGTTGGTGTATGGCGGCATCTCCATTGACGGGCGCACTGACCTCTACATCATTCGAGATGAAGCTCTGACTGGTCGCCGATAGAGGGATGAGATCCTCAGACCTATTGTAGTCCTTTACGCTGCAGCAATCGGAGATAACTTCATTTTAATGGACGATAACTGCAGATCACATCGTGCAAACCTGGTGGAGGATTTACTTTTCGACGAAGGAATCGTTCGAATGGAATGGCCAGCGTGTTCTCCAGACATGAATCCAATCGAGTACTTTTGGGACGCTCTAGGAAGACTAGTTTCTGGCCGCCAACAACCCCCACAAACTCTCCAAGAACTGGAAAGAGCTCTTATGGAAGAGTGGGGCAGAATACCCCAACTAGTCATTAATAGCCTCATTGAGTCCATGCCTCAAAGGTGTTCAACGTTGCTGGCCGCCCGTGGAAACCATACCCCCTACTGAAAATGATTTTCTTTGAAGAAAACACCTTTTCTTATTCTTTTTTTTCTCATATGCACAAATTGTGTTTTTTTCCTTTTGTACACAAATGCGCAATAAAATGCATTTTTTTCTGCCAAACATGTGTAATTTATTCTCATATAACCTACTATGTCTGTCGACCATGTATCAATCAGCTAAAAAGTTTCCCAGATACAAAATCCACCTAAAACTGCAATATCCTTTGTTTTGAGCAGTGTATATATACATATATATACAGTAAAACCTCCGAAGAGCGGCCAGCGATGGGACTTTGCAAATGTGGCCGATTGTTAGAGGTGACCGGTATATGGAGGTTTTGCTTCAACTGATTAGAAGAATAACAAAAACTATTTAATTCAATAAAATACTTCAAAAAATGTATAATTCAAGCGAAATTTTTCTAACCAGCCGTTTGAATCTTTGGAATCATTAATACCAAGTTCTTTGTCAGTTTTCAATGTTCTTTTTTTGAAAAATGGGTTCTGAAATAGGTAAATTTTTAGTCTGCAAATTCTAAACTATTCTAATAGCATTTCATTAATTACTTCATTCCCAGTTTTGCGACATTTGACATTGTTTTCTAGGCTTTCGCCTCTAAGATGTTTTTCAATGTGCACTTCTTTATTCTTTAAAATTTCATTTATTTACGTTCTTCCGCATCTATATTTTTCTGCTAATTTCCGTGCTCTAATGCCCATCTTACTATCATCAATAACCTTCAATTTTTCACTGAGTGATAAAAATTTCTTTTTATAAATTTTACTCATGTTCGATTTAGAAAACTAGAGACAAATGGCTGGCGAAGGCAGAAATAGTTACCGCTTCTTTTTCTCTGCGTAGACAGGGAGGAACCATATAAAAAAGATAGGGGGTGAGGGCATCAACATGACCGTATTAAATAAAGCTTTTCAAATTTGATGAGTTTTCACTGCCAATCTCAAAATTATTGCCAGTTGTGAAAAAATAAAATGTAAAAAAATATTGAATATTCACATTCAAGGGCGTGTGAAGAGGAAATGCGCCCTGGGCAAAGTATCAATTTGACGCCCCATCTCCCCCAACTTTTTCTTGTAACAACCCAAAAATGATGCTGGTAGTATAAGTTTCCGCGCCCGGACAGACCGCCCATTTCGCACGGCGCTGTCTACATTGTGCGTGTGAACTAGTGCAAAAATATAAACGAAGAAACAAAGTTAACTCTCAAACTGTATTTTAAATGTGAAAGAAGTTTCTCACTTCAATTTAACGTACTTTAATTTGTTTATGTTACTTTCGTCACTGCGAGAATAAATACACGTGTACGCAGAGTTTCACCAATACCACTCCACAGAAGTGTGGGCTGGGGGAGAGGGGAGGGAAAATTCGAGCACACTATTGGACGAAATAAAAAGTGCTCCTCACTATAATTGTAGCTTATTGTAGCAGCAATGGAGAGAGGGGGGGGAGGACAAAACAGGTGTCTAAAACAAAGAATTTTTTTTTAAATGTCGCAATTTGCAATGGTCTCGGCTTCTTTTGGTGGCCGTATCGGAGTGGATTTCCCTGGCCGTGGCCGGTTTTCAGAGGTGACGGTATTCGGAGGTTCGGTCTAATATTATTTCAATACGATTCATTCCGTTCTATGAAAAAGTGGCCGGTTGTTAGAGGTGACCGCTCTTTAGAGGTGGCCGTTAATGGAGGTTTTACTGTATATCTATACTAATAAAAGAACAAAACGCTCTGTCTGTCTGTGTGTGTGTCTGTGTGTCTGCAATGGCTAGCAAAATCTATTTGACGTACGAGGCTCAAAATTTTTATGAGAGTAGCCCAATATCTCTCCTGATGCACCTGAAGCTCAGATTTTCAAAATTCTATTTATTAACTGAGTAATTAATTAAATTCCAAAACTCACTCTTATAAAAAATCGCCTTTTTTTCGCTTTTTTCTCTTTCATTTCCTTATGGATGATTGGTTGCATACAATTTTCGCAGAAATAATTAAAAAAGCTTTAAAATTCATAGACTGGCAAACTGTCAGTTTAAATGAGTTTTTTTTTTTTTTTTTTTTTTTTTTTTTTTTTTTTTTTTATTGCAGTTGCTGTACGCCATGGAGAAAAAGATAGGTGGAGACGAAGTAAACCGAAAAAAAAGGTTTGCAATATTAAACCATTTATCGCTGAAATTTTAATGTCTCAAACAAAAGCACGAGGCAGGAATTTTGTATTAATAAAACGAATGGAAAGAAATGAATTACAGCTGAAGCATAATTTACGAAGAAATAGTAATTTTTTAAAATGGTTTTTTTCTATTATATCATTTAGGTTAAAGTTAAATTGCATTTATGTTATGGTTAGAATAAGGATATGTTACAATAAAGTGAAGGCTAGGTTACATTTATGTTAAATTTAATTTACGGTAGGGTACTGTTAAGTCGCTGTTAGGTTACAGACAGGTTCTGGTTACGGTACAAAAGTTTAAGGTTAGGAATTTATACACAGAGTGAACATTACGCAAGATTTGATTAAAAATAACACTTACTTTTGTTAAATAGCTCTGAAATTATAATACTATATACCAATCTTTTAGCTACCATCGAGTATCGATTTCATTCATGGTATAGTCGGATTTAAGAGTGATATAATTAGTTTGAAATTCAAAATATTTCACTTGGGATTTGTATGTGAAAATAATCAGTTACGTGACTTAACAGTGATTTTTACAGGTAAATATCAACTTTTTAAAACGAAAATCACGCAATCGTTAGATACATATTTCCTCCCGCTTTCTCATTGCTCATTTTGAGTACTTTTAGAGCTGAAGGGTGTATTCGAAAAAACGCTTTTCCACCTTCAGCAGCTCAAAATTTTCCGATACAATTTCAGACATATTTTTAAAAGTAGAAACATGAAATTTGCTGAGGGGATTTTTGAAGGGACGTATAAGGTGCCGTGTGATGTCTTTTTACGCTCAATTCATTAGAATTTGATTTATAAGCAATTAACTTCTCAGGAAGACCCCTTTTTAGGTAGATTTCGTATGAAATACTACCTATTGCATTCTCTCCCATGTTGGAATTTCTGAAAAATTTTTGCGGATCTACACGAATCATGACTCCTAGACCCCAAAACTACCATCAGTAAAAAAGTTTATATATCTATCGGTGTATATCACTTTTTTCTAGACACGATAACTTCCATAATTATGCTCAGATCTTTTTCAAACTTTTACATAAAATCAAGGAGCTTAAAATCTCGGTCGAGTTCGTTAATGGGCAAAATCGGACCAAGGGGGTGGAAATAGGGAGGGTTTTTGTGAAAATCGAAAAAACGCGATAACTTCTTAATTAAAATAGATATAGAATCAGTTTAAAGTTTATATTACTTCTAAGAAAAGGGCAAAAAGTTTATACATGACAGATTTTTGATAAAGTTAAAAATGGGCTCAAGGGGCGAAAAAAAACATGGTTTTTGGGAGAAAAAAATTCATAACTTCGTCAATTCTCAAGATATCAAATCCAACTAAATTTTATATAAATGTACTTAATATTATCTAAAACTTTTGTATTTACAAGTTTTTGATAGGACCAATTTTTACCGATGAAAAAAATTAAAAACGAAAAGAAAAAGGGGGGAGGAAAAAGAAAAAATCCATAACTTGCTAAATTCTTAAGCAATCAAATCTAATTAAATTTATTTTACATCTTCACAATAATATCTACAACTTTTATATTAGCAAGTTTTCTATAGAACCAATTCTTATAGCAAAAATAAATTAAACAAAAATAGGAGTTGGAGAAAAAACCTCAAATCCAAACTGCTTATATTCTGACTCATTTGAAAATTCATTTTTGATTTTAAACGCATCCAAATGACAGATCCTCTTATTTAGGAACTATATAATGCGACGTATTGGTCAGTTTTTTGATAAAGGCACAATATATTTTTAAAAAGGCTGCCAAAAAGGGTATTTTGAACAGAATTTCCCGAAGTTGTCAATGAAAAATTGAGGAAGTATAACAAATTGCGTTTTTTCTGAGTCATTTTTAAATTCATTTTTGTCCTCAAACCCTTCCAATTTACAGGTCCTCTTATTTAGGAACTATGTAATGTGACGGATTGGCCAGTTTTTTGATAAAGACAGAATATATTTTTAAAAAGGCTGCCAAAAAGGGTATTTTGAACAGAATTTCACTAAGTTATCGTGATCGAAATTTGAGGAAATTTAAGAAATTGCGTTTTTACCGAGTCATTTTAAAATCTTTTTTTGTTCTCAAACGCATCCAATTTACAGGTTCTCTTATTTAGGAACTATATAATGTGACGGAGTGGCCAGTTTTTTGATAAAGGCAGAATATATTTTTAAAAAGGCTGCCAAAATGGGCACTTTGCACAAAATTTCCCAAAGCGATCATGATTAATGAACTGTGGGTATTCAAGTAACAAATTGGTTATTTTATGACTCATTTTTAAATCCTATTTTCCTCTCAAATGCATGCAATTGACAGTTATTTGTTATTTAAGAACTGTGTAATTACTGTGTATTGGTCAGATTTTTGATAAAGGCTAAATATATATTTAAAAAAATCTGTCAAAGTGGGCACTTCGCACAAAATTTCTCAAAGCGATCTTGATTAAAGAATTGTGGATGTATTAAAATAATAAATCGGTTATTTTATGACTCATTTTTAAATTCAATTTTGCTGTCAAACGAATTTAATTAACAGTTTTTTGTTATTTAGGAACTATATAATGAGCATATTGGTCAATTTTTTTTAAATAAAGTAAGAATATAATTCAAAATATGTTGCCAAAATGGGCATTTGAGTAGAATTTCGTTTAATATGATATTAATAAAACCAGTTCTTACAGAAAAATGAAATTAAAAAATTTTTAAAAGCGAGTTAAACTGGGTTTATCTCTAATCTTTTTTTTTTTTTTTTTTTTTTTTTTTGAGATGAAAACTTTTCGAAATCTACCTCCGCCTATAGGCCATGCCGAAAGGGATTTTTTTTCCCCAGATCTCCCAAGTCGGAAAAATCGGTTCAAATTGCCGTTTTTGATTGCTTTTTTTGCAATATTTTGTGCATTTATCAAAGAATTGACCTTCACGGCACCTTGTGCACCTTCTAAATAAGAGAATCTGCGAGTTTTATGTGTTTGAAAGCAAAAGTGAATTCAAAAATAAATCGGAAAACAAGCAGTTTGAATCGAAATACACCCTTAATGTTAGTTGTTGTTTTTAAAACCGACTTTTCACACAGTCAGTGGCTAAGTATTTCAGACAATGCATTTCTTCATGTAACGAGTTAATGATAAAATCATACAAATTTCAAGTTCGGACCCGGGCAACGCCGGGAGGGTCAGCTAGTGTACTAATAAAAGAAGAACGCTCTGTCTGTGTGTGTGTGTCTGTCTGTCTGTGATGGCTAGCAAAATCTACGGCACGTACGAAGCTCAAAATTTTTTTGAGAGTAGCCCAGTATCTCTCCTGATGCACCTGAAGCTCAGAATTTTAATTTTTTGATTAGTTTCATAGATATTAATTATGAAGCGGAACTCACTCTCTTCAGAAAATCATTTTTTTTTAATGTTCGAGGAAAGAAAACGTTTGCACATGCGCAGAAACTCAATTACGCATCTAAATGAAGGAAGAACCTTTTTCCCCGTCTATTTATGTTTTTGGATCATTTTGTTTAAATCCCAATCAACCAAACTGCTGGACGCAGTTAAACTTAAGAGACATATTTCGAAAGATCATATTTTTAGGTCTCAAATGCAATAATCAATTCGAAAAAATGTTGCAGTTAATCCTTTGAAAACAAACATTCAAAAATGGTCGTTTTTTCCAAAACTATTTTTTTCCCTTTTGTCAATGCTCCTCCGGGGCGTAATTTTAAAGATATAAACAAACCAAAAAGAAGATCTTGAAGCTGAAACTTTCTTTTAACCGATGGTGTAATTTGTTTTAAAATATTTGGATTTTAATCCTTTCAAATACACTGGCAAAAGAAGGTCTTTTGCGACTCGCAGAGAGGATATTTTTTCCATGTTAAAATTATCTTAACGTGCATATTTCAACTCAATCTTTTAAAATCTTCTCAATAGACCAAATTTATATCCCTAAAAAAATTCGACACGTTTGGACGGATAGAAATATTTTTTACAAAATAAAATGTGCGAAAAATTTGATGAAATCAATAAAAAACAGATTGTTTTCATTGCGGTTTTGACTTAGCAAAACGCAATCCTATAGGTACCGGTAAACAAAAACATATTCTTTAAGCTTAAAAATATTTTTATAATCTATGATGCAATCGGTTTTTAAAATATAAGATTTAACCCTTTCAAATACACCGGCAAAAGGAGGCACTTTGCGACTCACGTATATAATATTTTTTCTACGCTAAAAGTATCTAAGCGTACATATTTCAGCCCAAACTTTTAAAAGCATCTCAATAGATCAAATTTACACCTTCTTAAAAATTTTTGAAACGTTCGGACGAGTAGAAATAATTTTCACAAAATAAAAAGTGCGAAAAATTTGAGGAAATTAATAAAAACCAGATTGTTTCAATGCGGTTTTGCTTTTGAAGGGCACAATTCTATATACGTCCTGCAAAACCGAAAATATTTTCTAAAAGCTAAAACATTCTCATGATTTATGTTACAATTTGTTTTTAAAAAAATATGAGATTCAACCCGTTCAAATACACCGACAAACACGAATTACATACCGGCTAAATGTAATTAAATGTCCGTATTTTAGCACAATCTTTTTAGAGCCTTTCAATAAACCAGATTTACATTACTTTCAAAAATTTTGGAACTTTCGTACGGATAGAATTTTTTTTACAAAATAAAATGTGTGAAAATTTTTACGAATTCAGTAAAAACCTGAGTGTTCCGTCGCGGTTTCGTTCACTTTCGGTTCGCATAGTTTCCAAAAAATCAAATTACATAGAAAACAAAATACCAAACAGCATGTGCTTTCAATTAAATATCTTTTCGCGATTTTTCCGTTTAAAAATATAAATTTTGACAAAATGGATTTAAAGATATAAAATCATAGAAATTTGAGTTTAATTTAAGGGTCACTTAGAAAGCAAATAACACATTTGAAAACTGAATAATATCACGGGCCCGGGCCGCATATAAGCAACCTTTACTTGGATACGGACATGGGAAAGAATCTCGAACTGTGATTGGCTAATATTATGGAGCAAAGTCATGCGTCACGAGCACATTATTCGCCGTAGTGCAGGAGAGAGAGAAAACAAGAAACTGCCATGGCTTTATCATGTCCGATAACATCGAATCACAAGATTTTTATTTTTACAAATGTGAAATTTCAAAGACAAAAAAATATAAAGTTTTAGACGAGTATTCATTTTTGTTCATCGCAACATTACCCGATTAAATGATTCAAAATCGAACAATCTTCAGATATTAAACATTAGTTGGATGAACATTTAAAATTCTTTATCTGCATTTTTACAACGCACCTGCAACAATATGGAATTATTGTTTTACGAATCTAAGTTTATTTAATTTATATCTATGTAAAAAAAAAAATCCAGTTTGAATTTGCTTGAAGGCTGCAAAGTCCAAAGTTCGTTTGCCTCCAAGTGCATGCTTGCTAGTTCAATGGTTAAAATATCCAATTTTAAATGAAAATAGACAATTTCACATAAATACAATCATTCTGCTATCTTCAAGAAATATTATTGGTTTTTTCCTTAGGTAAACTAATTTTAACGGTTTTTTTTGTGTGACTATAATATTTTGTAATTCGTATATTCGTGTTACTATTGCTTATTTGTATAAAATTATACTGGATGCGCATTTTTTTAGACAGCTATATCTGTGAGCCATAAACTTACGATTAAAAATGTTTTTTGTTTCATATTTTTGCACAAAATACCTTTCGGCATGAAGTTATGCATTATTTAAACTTTGGAATTTTAAATAAATTGAAACATATCTATTTAACTATAAAAATTGAAAAAAAAAATGAATAAGAAGAAATTTCATTAAATTATTTCTACGACGTATTCTTATCTATCACACCGATCCGAAGAACAACTTTTCTGCAAAACTATCAACGAAACAAACGCCTTTTCATTTCAGGTTAAAAAGGCCAAAGACAACGCCCATTTAATTCCAGTTAAAGAGACGATAGAACCAATCAGCCAATCACAGAACAGAATTCTTTCCCATGTCTGTATCAATGTAAAGGTTGCTAATATGCGCCCGGGCAGTACAACTAGTAATAAAATAAAATAAAAAGCATTTAAAAATATTGGCATGCCACCGAGATATCTTTATAAATTTCTTCCATAAGATAAGGATTACGATTAATATTAGCGAACGGGTCTTTTCATTTCACTGAAGTAGCCCTTTAATTGCATAGATAACAAAAATTACGTAAATTAATTAAAGGTTATAAAAACTATACGCGAGATTAAAATTTACTCCAGAAAATTTAATTAATTCTTTTAATTTCTAAAAGTCGTAAGTCTATTTCATGGCGGTGGAAGAATCCGCGATATTCAATGTTTTAAATGGCCTGCCTTTTGGTTTTTGTCAGACTGATCTCATACTTTAAAAGTCTTGAAAAAGCTATCGAAACGCCAAGTACCTTTAAAAAAATATGTATACTGTGTAGAAAACTTCAATTAATCAGATTTCTACTTGTACGACTTTCTAAAAATTCAGATTTTTATAATTTTTTTTTTAAATGCATGCTTTTCTCATTGAAAAGCATTGCAAAAGGGTTGACTGATTGCCTACCATCTACGGTGGCGCCCTCACTATTTATCAAAATATTGCTTTGCATTTTCGGCGGATCACGCTTATTAAGTTTCCCCTCTTGTTTCTTACTCCGTGATACATACAATATTGTAGACAAGAACAGAAATATTACTGATTGTAAGGTTCTTATTATTTACGGTGAAAATTATATATAAAACTAGCAGGTGTAGATTTTCATTTTGTTTTTATATTTGATTATATTTTTTAATTATATGTTTTGTTATAATAGATAATAAATATTTATTAATGGAAATAATATATTATTTGATCATAATTTATGCTTTCAATTAAAATTCCATATGTTTATGAAAATCGGTGAACTTGTAGGAATCTCTTAATCTTTTCCAATTAATAACAGAAGTACCAGAACGTATTTAGAGAGTAATTTACCCTTAAGAAAAAACTTTATTTTTGCATTGAAGTTTAAAATTTTATACCTTAATGTGAAATGAATGTGGCATTTACGATCAGCCATTATTGGCATTTAATCTTGTAGTTTTTTGATAATTTTTTGGTTGACGTGCTTGTCAAGTAGAATTGAATACCAAGTCCTTGATTTTAATGATTTTGCTTAAATTTTATAAATTGATTAAAAAGAAACACCTTCCAATTATAATAATTTAAAATTTTAATATCATGATGTTGTTATCTATATTCTTATTTAAAATATGAAGAATTCAATAATTTTAAATTAATGGTTTGGATTTATTAATTAACCTTTGAGAGTCTGATGGTACTTTGACGTTCCACTAAAGAAAAGTCAATGAAATATTCTTTTAAAACTTGTATACCAATATAAGCAGATTATTTGTTTTTATCGATGTGTAAGTGTGCTTGTTAGAGTGTGCAAGTGTGAATGAGAAAGTGTGAAGCTTTGATTGAGAAAGAGTGGAGCTGTAATTGTAAGTGTGATTGTGAGAGTGTGTAAATGTGATTGAGAAAGTGTGTAAGTGCGATTGTGAAAGTGTGTCAATATGATTGTGAAAGTGTTTAGCTCTGATTGTGAATGTGCGTATTCCTGATTTAGAAACTTTGTAATTGTAAAAGCGTGTAAGTGTAATTGATGCAGTGTGTAAATGTGATTGAGAAAATGTGTAGCTGTAATTGGGAATGTATGTAAATGTGATTGAGAAACTGTGTAAGTGTGCTCGTGAAAGAGAGTAGCTGTGATTGAGAAACTGTGTAAGTGTGCTCGTGAAAGAGAGTAGCTGTGATTGAGAAAGTGTGTAAGTATGACTGTGAAAGTGTCATTGAGAAAGTGTGCAGCTGTGTTTGAGAAAGTGTTCATATATGATTGTGAAAGTGTGAAGCTGTTAATGTGAAAGTTTTTAGTGTGATTGTGAAAGTGTGTAAGTGTAAATGAGAAAATGTGTAGCTGTCATTGAGAAATTTTAAGTATGATAGGGAAAGTGTGTAGCTGTGAATGTGAAAGTGTTAGTATTTTATTGTGAAAGTGTGTAAGTGTTGTTGAGAAAGTGTGTAAGTGTGATTGTGTGAAGTTTGTAGCTGTGATAGAGAAAGAGTACAAGTGTGAGTGAGAAAGTTTGTAATTGTGATTCAGAAAGTTTGCAAGTATGATTATGAAAGTATGTAGCTGTGAATGTGAAAACGTGAAAGTGTGATTGTCAAAGTGTGTAAGTGTGATTGAGAAAGTTGTTAGCTGTGATTGTGATAGTGTGACTGTGAAAGTGTGATTGACAATGTGTGTAACTGTTATTGAGAAATTGTTTGTGAAAGTGTGTAGATATGAATGTGAAAGTATTTTACAGCGATTGATAAAGTGTGTAAGTGTGATTGTAGAAGTGCGCAAGTGTGATTGAGAAAGTGTAGAAGTGTAATTGAGAAAGTGTGCAAGTGTGATTGTGAAAGTTCGCAATTGTGACTGAGAAGGTATGTAGCTGTAAGTATGAAAGTGAGCAAGTGTGACTGAGAAAGCATGTAGCTGTAAGTGTAAGTGTGACTGTGAAAGTGTTCATGTATGATTGTGAAAGTATTTATCTGTGAATGTGAAACTGTTTAAGTGTGAAGAAGATAAGTTAGAATGTATGTGTGATTGTGAAAGTGTTTTGTGCTTGTAAGTGTGATTGTGGAAGTTTATTGGTATAGTGTGTATGTGTGACTGTAAAAGTGTATAGCTGTGATTGAGATAGTGTGGAATGGAGATTGAGAAAGTGTTATTGAGAAAGATTGCAAGTGTGATTGAGAAAGTCTGTAAGTGTGATTGAAAAAGTGTGCAAGTGTAATTGAGAAAGTGCATAAGTTTGATTTTGCCAGTGTGTAAGTGTGTTTGCGGAAGTGTAACTGTGAATGAAAAAGTGTGCAAGTGTGATTGAGAAAGTGCATAAGTTTGATTTTGCAAGTGTGTAAGTGTGTTTGCGGAAGTGTGACTGTGAATGAAAAAGTGTGCAAGTGTGATTGAGAAATTTTGCAAGTGTGATTGTGAAAGTGCACAGTTGAGAGTGTGAAATTGTGCAATTGTGATATTGTGCAAATGTGATAGAGAAAGTTTGTGAGTGTGATTGAGAAAATGTTTAGCTGTCATTGAGAAACTGTTTATGTATGATAGAGAAAGTGTGTAGCTGTGAATGTGAAAGTGTTAGTATTTTACTGTGAAAGTGTGTAAGTGTTGTTGAGAAAGTGTGTAAGTGTGATTGTGTGAAGTTTGTAGCTGTGATAGAAAAAGAGTCCAAGTGTGAGTGAGAAAGTTTGTAATTGTGATTCAGAAAGTTTGCAAGTATGATTATGAAAGTGTGTAGCTGTGAATGTGAAAACGTGAAAGTGTGATTGTCAAAGTGTGTAAGTGTGATTGAGAAAGTTGGTAGCTGTGATTGTGATAGTGTGACTGTGAAAGTGTGATTGACAATGTGTGTAACGGTTATTGAGAAATTGTTTGTGAAAGTGTGTAGATATGAATGTGAAAGTATTTTACAGCGATTGATAAAGTGTGTAAGTGTGATTGTAGAAGTGCGCAAGTGTGATTGAGAAAGTGTAGAAGTGTAATTGAGAAAGTGTGCAAGTGTGATTGTGAAAGTTCGCAATTGTGACTGAGAAGGTATGTAGCTGTAAGTATGAAAGTGAGCAAGTGTGATTGAGAAAGCATGTAGCTGTAAGTGTAAGTGTGACTGTGAAAGTGTTCATGTATGATTGTGAAAGTATTTATCTGTGAATGTGAAACTGTTTAAGTGTGATTAAGTTAGAATGTATGTGTGATTGTGAAAGTGTTTTGTGCTTGTAAGTGTGATTGTGGAAGTTTATTGGTATAGTGTGTATGTGTGACTGTAAAAGTGTATAGCTGTGATTGAGATAGTGTGGAATGGAGATTGAGAAAGTGTTATTGAGAAAGATTGCAAGTGTGATTGAGAAAGTCTGTAAGTGTGATTGAAAAAGTGTGCAAGTGTGATTGAGAAAGTGCATAAGTTTGATTTTGCAAGTGTGAAAGTGTGATTGCGGAAGTGTGACTGTGAATGAAAAAATGTGCAAGTGTGATTGTGAAAGTGCACAGTTGAGAGTGCGAAATTGTGCAAATGTTATAGAGAAAGTTTGTCAGTGTGATTGAGAAATTATGTAAGTGTGATTGTGAATGTTCGCAAATGTGATTGTGAACTGCATAAATGTGATTGTGAACTGCATAAATGTGATTGTGAAATTGTGCTATTGTGATTTTGAAAGTGTGTAGCTGTAATTGTAAGTGTGATTGTGAAAGTTCGCGAATGTGAGCTTGAAAGTGTGTGAATGAGAAAATGTGTAGAAAACACTTTTTATTCAAGCGATGAAGTTTGAACCTTCTGAAGTTTGAAGGTAGTTTCACATTAACAGTGAAGTACCTTTTAGACAATTTCAGTCTTTGCAAGTACACCATTTATTAAAAATTCTTCTTGCCAAAAATTTTTTTACATTTTAGAAAGGATTCCAATGCAGACCAGTTTCTTTTTTGCATGGATCAATGCATATGTTTTTCCACTTTCATTAAAATGAGGTTTAATATACTTTATAGATAAATAAACACACTGATAAAAATAAAATGTTTACTGATTTTGCTGGCTATAAATATAAAGAGCTCGATGCTAATATCATCTGAGCAAGCGAGATACAAGATGTTAGCAAAGCCCTTGGAAATTTTAAGACAAATGATAATTTTCCAACGTCCCTTCGAAAATCTAAATTCAAAGTATTTCTTAGAATTACGAAAAAAACCTTTAAAAATCGATGCTTGATAAAATAAAGAAAGCCTGTAAAATCCTGTCTATAACGAAATTTTGCCTTATTGGTAAATTTTATGATTGTAGTCAAATAATTAAAAATATTTAGTGCAATGAATCGAAAAAAACCTTGCCGAAAACGAAAATTTCCCTTTGCATTCCCGTTTTAGCATTTTTACTTACACTGTACATTCCTTTTTACTTACTTTGATATTCACTTTAATCAAAATATAATTAAAATAATTTTTGTGCTACTCACCACAAAATTATTTAATCCAAGGGATAATATTATAATTTAATACTATCAATATACAACTCAAGGAAAATTCAAATTAAGGGCTAGTACAGAGTGAATACCAATCTTCATTTTTTTAAACTGCCTATCTATATAATGAAACAGGACTTAATTATTATGTAAAAAGAAAGAAAGAAAGGAAAACTTAATGGACAGTGGTTTTTAAGGAAACAATCATTTAAAAGGCCTTTGAAATAAAATACATATACATATTTACAAATGTTGCAAACATTTATATTCTTTCTTTTTTACTGATCGCATTCATGATAGAACTTTAAAATGACACCATTCTACATGAATGTCAACATCTCTTATTTATTCTTGTGTCTGAACAAAGAAAAACATGTTTTCAACTGAAATTTTATTGAATAAACTACTTTTAAATGAAATCTTCTGAGTACTGTGTTGTAAAAAGACACCTGTTCTGATAAACGCTTTCCGGTTTTGAACATGTTTGTCTCTTGATTCAGACACCAGAATATTTAAGAGATGGCGGCATCTATGCATTCTATGCTTTTCTTATTGTTTTTGTGGCTATTATTTTTTTTTCACTTTATTTCTCTTGATGCAAAGATGTCTTTTTTAATGACTCAAAATTAAATTCGGTGAATTTCCCCTGTTTTGAAAATTGCACTCCTCCATTCCTTTGCAAGCTTGACCTAAGTATTGCATTGTTTACCTTGTGATGCTGAAAATATCATCTTCTATTATTGCAGACAATAAATGGTGATTGCTGTGTTACCTATTGATAAACAAATACACTTGTATAAGTAACCTAGAATATTTTTAAATCAAAATTCGATCATTTAGTTTACAGTTTAAAAAATAATATTTTATGAAATCACTTTTTTTGATTGAGTAAAACCATCCAGTATTATGAAATAAAAATTTATAAAATCAATGTGAAATTGCACATTGTGATACCCAATGTTATTATTTTGATTAAAGTTATTGATACACTCATTTATGCTACATACAACTGACTCCCTCCAATCCGCAACTACAAAATCTGCACATAATTTAGGAATGTAAGCAATGAAATTTTCAATTCAGATGAATAGACAAAATTTGACTTTTTAATTTTTTTTAATTTTCTGTAGCAACTCTTTACCTAGATTGGTATACTGTGGAAGATTTTCAAGTGGGCATGAGACATGTATGCTATAATGCCTGCATACATGCAAGCATTTTATTGTCCAATGATAGTGGCAGTATGCACTGGCTGAAAATATTTCAGAGTTTAATGAATTTTTAAAGCATTTTTTGAGATTTCTGTATACACCTGTTAGCAATTTGGTACATTTTAATTGTGATTTTTCCGACAAGAATTTTAATGATGGAAATAAAAATGAATATCTTTTAAGACATAAAAAACCTTAAAAACAGACACAATTAAATGACAAACCACTGATTACTCTAACTATTTAAATGCTAAAATGAAATGAGCATGAAGTTTTATAATATTAAACGAAACAATTTCTACCCCATTGTTCAGAAAGAAGAAAAAATAATGTCAACATGATTATGTAAATGGGCATCTTTATAGGCTTCATGGCACCTTTCTGTTTTCATTCTTCTGATAAAAACAAAAAATTGTGAATGGAAAGGAAATTCATTGAAAAGTGCTATGATGATTAGTCATGTGATGGAATTCCGTTATTGATTCTACCCTATTTTTCATTGAAATTCAAAATAAAGGAAACGATTCTATTAACTGTTATTCTACATTTGTAATTCAAAATAAAGGAAACGATTCTATTAACTGTTATTCTACTTTTGTAGTTCAAAATAAAGGAAACGATTCTATTAACTGTTATTCTACTTTTGTAGTTCAAAATAAAAAAGAAAATCATAATACAGTTATGACAAACTTTTCTAAATATGCATCCTCATAATAACACAGTTCGATTGTATTTGCACATAGTATTGACTGTGATAATGCATGGCATTTTGTACAAGAACATCAATAATTGTTGATGTTGAGAAAGGCGACAAATCAGGAAGGTAAAATTGTTGGATTTTAAAGTCACTTTTTTATGAAAAGTGAGTGTACATATACATATATATGTATATATAAATGTATATATATATTTACACACACACACACATATATATATATATATATATACCCATACATACATATATATAAGATATTTATATATACTATAAAACTGACAGTGCCTGGCTAATCAAAAAGTACCAAACTAAGTACCTAAAAAAATCCTTATATAAAAGTTACTTAAATGAATAAGTTTGGAGTTATTTAATTATTGTCAAAAAAGACATGCAATAATGTGCATTTTTAAAATTTTATTACTAAATGCTAAAACACAAAAAGGGATATGCAATTGAAAAACCAAGCAAAGCAGATTTTTCTTTTCTTTCTTAAGCATTACTATATATCAATGTCAATCATTAGTACAAAAAATAGGTATAATATTCGTTTTCTTAGTTTTTTTCTAAAAATTAAATATTACTGTTATGAAATAGTTACTGAACTCAAACACCAAACTTTTATTTTTTCAAGCGATGTACTATGAATGGGGAAAAAAGAAAAATGAAATGCAATGACACAGAAATGCAACAATTACATAGAAATGCTTTAACATTTACAGAGTTTATACTCAACTTTCAAAATAAAAATATGGGAGATTTTCACGAATTGTCTGTTTGGTATGATACAAATGTTTGTTTTAGAAGTGTTTATAAGATATTCCTTTGGGAAATACATTGCATAGACAAAAAGTTTTTATCCTGTATGCGTCAAATAATGTTTCCTTGCGCCTTCCTTGTACTATTGCATGAAAATCCTTTTGGAACATATTTCACAAACATTTCTTTCCAGTATGAGATAAGAGATGTGTTCTTAGATAACAACGGCTAGAAAATGCTTTGGAATATACTTCACAAACAAAGAGTTTTTCCCTTGTGTGAGTCAAGAGATGTCTTCTTAGATCGCTATTCTTAGAAAATCCTTTGGGGCATATTTCACAATTGAAGGGTTTTTCACCTGTATGAGTCATGAGATGGGTTCTTAGATTGCTATTGTGAGAAAATCCTTTGGTACATATTTCACAAACAAAAGGTTTTTCACCTGTATGTATCAAGAGATGCCTTCTTAGATTACTATTGACAGAAAATCCTTTGGAGCATATGGCACAAACAAAAAGTTTTTCACCTGTATGTATTAAAAGATGCTTCCTTAGATGAACATTCTGAGAAAATCTTTTGGAGCATATTTCACAAACAAAAGGTTTCTCATCTCTATGTATTAAAAGATGCTTTCTCAGATGAACATTCTGAGAAAATCCTTTGGAACATATTTCACAAACAAAAGGTTTTTCTCCTGTATGAGTCAAGATATGCCTTCTTAGATCACAGTTCTTAAAAAAAATTTTGGAACATACTTCACAAATAAAAACTTTCTTTCCTGTATCAATGGAGGAACATTTTCCCTTATTCCCACATTGAGGAACAAATTGCTGTGCATTGGAGGAAGAATTTTCTTCTGTGATCAATGACATTTTCTCAAACGAATATACTTGATTTTGGACGATAACAGAAAATTCTTCAAGGCATCAGAAAAAAAAGATTGTTGCCCTTTTAATCCCAGGAAATGACATGCTGTGTTTTAGGTGTTTAGGTTTAGGTTTGTGTATTACATAAAAAGCTTTATCTACCACTAAATCTAAAAACAGAAATAAAAATAATAAACAAGACATTTTAAAATAGACTACATTAAATTTTAACTCTGAATTAAGTAGCTGATTTTCCAACTCTCATTTCCTTAAACAGTACAAAATTAATGCATTAAATTATCACAATACAGTGAAACCTCCAAATAAGGGACACTCCGAATAAGGGACACCTCTATTTAAGGGACAAAAGTTCCGGTCCCAGTCCCTTGGTATAGGAAGTGTAATGTATTTACCTCTGAATAAGGGACACTCGATTTAAGGGACACTTGAAAATGAGATTAATCCTTTCGACTCGGGCATTTCTTACACAAATTTTATTCAGTTGATACCACTTAAAAAAAATTCCTTCAAGTACATAATTAAAAAAAAGCTTTAATTAAATAACTAATTAAATAATTTATTTTCCTTTGTTACTGGTATGACAAAAACAAATTTTGCAAAGAAAGATGCTGCCCAGTACACTGGACATACGAGTGCAAAATGTTAAAGGGGTTGATTTTTGCATTTGATATAATGAGGCTGTTATGTTGGTACAGAGGTATGCAACTCAACTGATGAGTATTTATTTATCCACAATTCAGATGAAGATATCGAAGTAGGTTTATCCCTATTAGAGCCAGAGGTGGCAGTGCACAAAATAATTTCACTGAGTTCCCAGCTGAAATTCCAGAACTGGTTAAAAGTTGATTCACAAATTAAAATTCATTTGATTTGCCAAGTCATATCTAGGTGAAAAAAAAATATAAACCCAATTTTAGTGGTTGATTCATAGGTTTATCATTCAGGTATCCTGCACCCAGTCCTCCATATTTTCATTGATTTGAGTGCAGGAAAACATAATGGTAAATCCACAAGTCAACCCCTAAATTCAGATTTTTAGGTGTTTTCCACCAAAATATGACTTAGTGGACCAATTGCGTTTTAACATGCATATTGAGTTTTAGCTCATTTTAGAATTTCTGAAGTGAACTCGATGAGGTGATTCTGTGCTGCCACCTCTCAGTCTGTAATGAAAAAAATGCTGAAAATTGTAAGGAATGATTCTGAAAATAAAAGAGAAAGGAAAATTGTGAAATAAAGAGCTTCACAGATGCTTTAAAATATGCAAAGCAGTTGAATACTTTTTTCGTAAATACTGCTCATAATGAAGGACTAAAACTTAAGTATGGTAAATGAATGTCTGAAAAGTTTAGTAATAGTAAAATTGAAATCTGCAAAACAGTCACTTTTATTGATTACATCACAAGTAGATTTTTAAAAATAATGTTGCACTTTATGCATTACAGAAACATTTACTTAAAAATACAAATCAATAACTCTACAAATCATTTACTAATTAAGTAATCAATTAAAAAAATAATTAATTAATTCTATATTACTTTTGTGCCTAATTAATGTAATTTATAACCCTCAGGTACATTTAAATTTAAATTTTAATATTTTGTTTTTTTATGTCCTTATGAATTTTAAAAAATGTAAAAACTCCGAATAAGGGACACCTCTATTTAAGGGACAAAAGTTCCGGTCCCATGGGTGTCCCTTATTCGGAGGTTTCACTGTATATATTCTTAGGTATGATTTAACTCGACAATTTTTTCATAGACAGCTACATATGCATAGGTGTGCATCCATTACAGTAGACACTGCCATAGTTTATATCGAGACCATCCCATATCCCGAATGATAAAATTTGTTTTATTGACTGCTTGTAATTTTATTTTTTCACTGTTAAAATTTTGCCTACTTGTTTAGCATGTTCTCGAACGATATTCAAACAAGATTTTTACCTCTTTGATGCCCATACATTCAGCCCCAAATCAATTTCACCTCTATTCATTCATGTTGTCAATCTTTCGAGTTATGCATTTTTTTTTTCACAATTTCACAAAGTTGACTCTAAATTTTATATAATCATTTTTCTTAGAATTCTTTTTACAAAAGTTGCCTTGCAAACCAGCACAGAAAATCGACTCCCTCTGACGAAAAGAATGAATTTGATTCATTCTTGATCGGGAAGTTTGAGTTAGAAACATAATCCCTATTTAGTAATAGTGGATTTTTCAGAGATTATTCTCTGGCTTAAGAAAGGTATGCATTTAAAATCATTATTATCTGATTTATAATATATTTTAAATTTTAATTGACAACAGTTTTGTTTAGTTTAAAAGGGTTACTTTAATTGTGTAAAGTATTTTTGACACAAATATTTGGATTTCTGAATTAATGATAGATGCCAATTAATGGTGCTTCAGTTTTGCTAGTTCCAAGTAATTGGAACCTATGCAAATTACAAGGGAATCGCAAGATTTAAAATTAAACCACCTTTTTTGGCAGTACCTTTAAAGTTATAAACTAATTTTGTTCAGGAATTGCTTTTATTTGAAAATATAAAATATTATCAGTAACTAGAATCCATTAAAGTTTCATATGACAATTACTGGAAATGGCATGACAGTTACTGGGTATTAATATGAATATGTGGCATTGTTTTAAAGTGTTCATATTTCAAACTAATATGCTGATTTCTTACTCTCAAAAATCTAAAATGTGGCATCTTCATCTACAGTAAATTCATTTAAAAGGATTAACCCCAAATGCTTGTATTCTAAAGAAGCACTGATGAATGCAATGCATGCTGCACATACATAAAACATGAGCGGTCAGGTGTGCAGAAAATGTTTTTACTCCTAACATTTATCTTATTCCATATCAATAAGTTTTGCAATATGTTATAGGCTTACTAAAATTTTGTATTTCTGAAAATATTAGAACCCCCCCCCCCTCCCTAAAATTTCTCGACTTAGAATATTATATACCATATATACTCATGCATAAGATCGATTTTGTGAAGGTCGCTAGATGGATATTTCTATTTATTGTGAATTGTTTTCTATTTCAGGGAATTATGTAGTTTATTGTTAAAATTGAAATCAAAATTATTTATATGCATAATTCCTCCAGATCATGGATAGCTGGATTGGACATATTCTACAGCTCCTGATTTTGGATATGAAGACCTAGAAAATTTAGACACTATAGTTTAAAAGATTCAAAATTTGATGGAGAACTAATATATGATGATTCAATAGGTAGTGACAATATCAATTTCGGTCATAGAGATGACGATAAAAAAATCAAAAAGGAAATAAAGTTGTTGAAAGAATATTATTAAGCAGTTTATGATAAACAATATTATATAGATCACATTTTTGAATTAAATTATGCAGAATCTACAGTTAAATGTTTACAAGAAAACAGTGAAAACGTATTTGGCCATCAAAGTGGGTTATAGTCGGTTTTTTGCCTACATTGTGTTATAATCATTATTTTCTATATATATGTTTCTCATAGTCATAGAATTTTTCATATACAGTAGACTCAACTGAATCTGCAACTTTAAAATCCGTGAAAGCCAGAAATCCATGAATTTTTCAGATGTTAACAATGAAATTAAAGATGACGCTGAAGTCAGCAGCTTACGTAATACAAATAATTCTTTAAATATATATTTTTTTTATCCTTTTTAACTTCTTTTTTTAATGACTTTCACTTTAAATTCTGCAGTGTTAAATAATACGTTTCTTATATGTACAATGATTGATATTTAATCGAATTAATAATTATCATATGATAGTTGCATCGTAATATAACTTTCAATGGTCGTTTGGTAGTGTTTGCTATTCGAATGGCAGGATAATTTTTGCTATATAAAATTATTATTTTAATAGTTTTATTACTATTTTTGTTTTAGTTTTCAAATTTCCAACTAATTCATGATAAAATTAAGCTTCTCAAATTTCACTGAATTATTACGAAGTTAATTTGTTTACTTTGATTTAATGTAAAATTATTCAGATATTTGCTTACTAAGATACATAGATTTACTTACTTTCATATTGTGAATTTTTCTGAGCCTCAGAGCTGTGCTTATGAAGGACGGCTTAAAGTGAGAACCTGTGCAAGGTAAACAAAGAAAAAATAGTTTTGTGAACTTTACATTGAAAAAAAGATTTTTTTTGTCGAATTAATTCTTATTTATACATATAAATTATATTACATATGATTTAATAACCTGAATATGTGACATTCGTATGAAAATTTGAAAGACAGCAGTTTGTATTTTAAATTTTAAATCAACATCCCATGGATGTCCCAAAATGATATGTTCTGATATTATAAAAAATAAATATATCAGTGACATATATTTTTTTCAAAGAAATTAAGATGCCCAATTTTGAGATATGAAAGGTCAAAATGCAAATGCTTGACCATGAAATTAAAAAAAAATTGACCATATGATATATCATATGATGGCCCAATTCAATCATTTTGTAAAGACATAAAATGTAAGTCTCTGAGACAATTAGGTAACAAATTATGACTAAATTTGTATTGCAAAAAATTACATTTTGTGTCCTTCCTTGAAGCTAATATCGTTAAAATCAATAGAGATAGGAACTAATCACTGATTATTTATCGATTTCTATGTGATCCAAACAACTGAACTCTATAATAAAATTCTGAGGAGGTTAAGTAGAAAATATCCCTTTTTTTATAGATTTGACATGGAATGACTCAGTTATTTTATGAATTAGTCTTTCAAATAGTTTGTGAATTTTCCAAGCGTATGAATACTTCAATATAAAGTTTTTTTTTTTTTTTTTTTTTTTTTTTTTTTTTTTTGCTGTTGTCATTTCTATCATATACGTAACAAGTAAAAATATTTTAAAATTGTAACTTGCTTAGTTATAGGAACTTGGAAAAATGCATCACAGTAGTGATAACAAATTTCGATTTTTTAAATCGATTTAATCGATACTACGGCCAATTCAAAATCAATATTATAAATTTTTCAATCGATTTCTCTGAAGGTAATATCATTTTCTTTTTTCTTCAAAAGTCCAAGATAAAGTAATCGGATGCGCCAATCTCAAAATTTCTTTTTCTATCTCATACATGTTAAAACTTCCAAATTTACTATCCACATTGTCAAATTTAAATGAAAACTTATGCCCATCATGAGGACTCAAAAAGCATAGGTTCATTGACAATATTGAATCTAGACACTTATCATCACAAAAGACTTGGTATGTGACTCCAGGGAGGATATTACAAAGTTCCGGGGTAGTGAAAAATTGCACTTTTTGACCATTGTAAACACAAAATCTCAAATTTTCCAGGGGGGAGGGATCTGAAATCAACACTGTTCATTAAAGCATGTACATTTTTAAAGAAAATATCATGAGTGCTTTTTCCAATCAAATAGTTGAATTAAAGCTCACACCCTCTTAGATGTCTGAAACCAAAATTTGAAATCTAAAGAGCATAAAAGCGACACCTTTAGGGCAGTATACACTCAAGCCTAAAATATGTATTTATGTGATAATAAGTAAAAGTCATACATATAAATATGTTCATTTAATTTCAATTTCAAAGCATATTAATTTTATTTTTTATATTTGATGTCATATTGGTCTGTATCTTTGTACAGTTAATTTATCCATTTTTAAAAAATTCAAATATTACACTCATATATTATGCATATTTATAATATTATTAAGATTAGTTATTGTTGGTAGGCTACAAATAATAATAAAAAAAGAAATAATGAAATATGTATATTTTACATAAAAAATAAGCTAAAACAAATGTGTATATTATTGGAACACATGTATAAAAATGACCAACATTTACAGAAATAATTTTAAAAATCTGACAAATTTATGGACAAAATTTCAAAATTATAGGAATAATTTAAGACCTGTATTTGTGAAATTTTAGCATCCATAATTTACATTTAAATCCATTAATCAAAAGAGCTATTTTTTTCAACAAATGAAAATTGTTTGAATAACCATAGGAAAGTATTATGATGCAAAATAAAATGTTCAGTATTTCCAAGCGAATGAACTAAATATAACAATAAACTATACAGCTAAAATCCGGGTATCTCATAAATGTGCTTAATTACATTAAAGGAAATCAGACCCTTTTTATAGAAGTTATCGCAAAAAAAAGAGACAGAAACTAAAAAATTTCAGTCTGCAAAGTAAGCCTTTATGGACGTTTCAGCAATTACCGTAAAATACCGTTAATCCGCCCTTCCCGATCAAACGCCCCCTCCTCACTTTATGAAGAATTTGAAATTTTCAAAAAATCCCCAGAAAGCGCCCTCCCTCCCCATTCTCAAAGGCGATTGAGAATGGGACGAATCATTATGAAATGAATGAATCATGAATCTTTGATGAAATGTGTGTTTTTTTGAGATTCTTTAATTGATTTCATGCTTGTTTTGGCTTTTTTTTTTACAAATTTCTCCTTTTTTCTGCTTTTTTTCCACAGAATTTACGTTTTTAAAATAAAAACCCAAATTTTTTCAAGTATCAAAATTCATGATTCATTCAACGATTCATTCATTTAATCATGATTCATTCCTGTAAATTTTGTTGAACAATCGCGGAAAAATCCTGTGTAAGCGCCCCCCTCTAACTATTGTACGATTTTTTATCCCGTTTGGGGGGGGGGGCGGATTAACGGTATTTTACGGTACTGCACATACTATTTGGATACAGTCCCTCATCTTTTTGGGAGCTTGAACTTAATCTATCAACAATCCTTTTTGTGAATTTTCAAACTATGCTTTTGAAACTTTCACAAAAGTTGATCTATACATTTAATTAACACATTATTTACACATTATACATTTAATTATGCATATTATTTTTTGATTGCATTCATGCTTACACAGTGAGACATTTAATTAGTTAATCTGCTTATTTTTTAATTCTGATTACAGAGTGTTGTATACAGTGTTGTTTGCCATATTTTCTGAAAAGAAAGTTTTTTATAGTAAGAACTCTGCAAATTATAAAGAAAAAACTTAGCAAAATTTTGGACTGTTTTTATGAAAACCTTAATTTTTCTATGAGTATACATGCCATCCCCATAAAAATGAACACACTTATGTTACAATAAGTTACTTAATTATTACAGCAGTTTGAAATGCTTTAGCTACATTAGTTTTGACAGGGTTGTCTGAAAGATAGTCATTCTTTTTCAATTTGATGACAGTTTCTTATGAAGTTTCTAAAAAAATAATAATTTCTTCACAAGTGCACATGTATGTGACATTTGTGTACACATCAGGAGATTCAGTATAATTCCTCAGTTATTTTTTAAAACCATTGGTCTTGTAGTGTAAATACCTACATATATGTGCATATGTATATATAAATACATTTATGTGTATAAAAATATTTATACACATGTATGTATACAATAGACTCCCTCAAATCCACACATAATTTACGATGAAAAAAGAATGAAACATTAAGTTAAGATATAGGGACAAAGTTTGACTTTTTTAGTGTTATATCAACCCAAAGACATTTTGATTTGAAATTTTTGTTATTATTATTGACTTCATGTTTTTTATTGAAGGAAAAATAAATTTATTTTCTAAAAAAAAATTCAAGATATTGCTGATATCAATGATAATCATAATCTTCTTACCAATTATATATATTAAACAAGCTTTTTTGGTTATTATGTCTGGCTAAACTCTGAATAAAATTTCCTGATTTTATTATTTTAATGTGAATGTATTGTATATTATGTATGAAGCAAGTTTCATTAAATAATTTAGGGAAAATATATTTCACCTTTATAATGAACTCTTAATCATAAATTATATATTAGAGCTTTCTTTTTAATACAGTAGACTCCGTCAAATCTGCAAAACTTGGGATCAGGGGTTGTGCGGATTTTAGAATTATGCGGATTTCTGGTCAATGATTTGTTTACATTTTTGAAACATCAATTTCATTAGTAATTAAGCCTTATAATGAACGCATATAATAAATTCACACATTAAAATAATTAAGTAAAATATTAAATAAATAAATAGTTAAAAAGCAAGTAATTATTCCAAAAAAAGTTATGCAAAATAAAATTATAGAGAAATATTAAAATAAAGTAGATAATTAAGATACAATATTTAATATAAATAATGATGACGAAAAATCTTTTTTTTTTATAAAGAAAAATATTTGCCTTTATTAATAAACAAAAAACTTGATTAATTTTAAAATATTAATTTTATACAAAAAAAAAAAAAAAAAATCCTGCCCCTCGAATTACAAACACTTCCAAATGGTCATTGAAAAATACATTATGCTGGGACTATGATACGATAATGATTATTTCGATTAAATATTGATCATCCTAATTCGTAAACTGGATGTACATCCCAAATTCGTTTCGTAACTAGCAGATAGATAAGAAAATAGTAATTGAACAATAAAATAATAATTTTATATAGTAAAAATCATCTTTCCATGCAAATTATAAACACTACCAAATGACCAGTGAAAGATATATTATGCAGCAACTATGATACGATAATTATTATTTCGATTAAATATGTATCTTCGTATGTCTAAGAAACATTATTTAGCACTTCAGAATTTAAATTGAAAGACATTAATAAATAAGGAAGAAGTTAAAAATGATTTAAAAATAGATATTATTATAGAATTATTTGTATTGCATTAACCACTGACTTCAGTGCCATCTTTAATTTTATTCTTTACATCTGAGAAAATGCAAGGATTTCTGGCTTTTGCGGATTTAAGGGAGTCTACACTGTATTTTAATCATTTAAAAAATTTCAAAATTTTTATTATTTTATTTTATTACTTATTTTAATGTTTTACTATAAGTATTCGTTAGAATTTAGATTGCATTAAAATTACTGGTTAAAAATGTAAACAAAGCAATGACCACAAATCCACAAAATCTAAAATCTGCACAACTTCTGGTCTGCAGATTTGAGGGAGTCTACTGTTTATATATCCTTATATATGAATTTATACACATGTATTTATAGATATTACATATATACATATAACACTGGTGCCTGCCTAACCAAAAGTATAAGCTAAGACTGGTTTATGTATATGATTGCAGGGTTATTAAATTAAAGTAT
Source organism: Maratus speculifer (assembly GCA_964019185.1). NCBI lineage: Eukaryota > Metazoa > Arthropoda > Arachnida > Araneae > Salticidae > Maratus > Maratus speculifer. The sequence goes on from OZ025302.1 coordinate 28,029,100, forward strand.
GAACAAACATATAACTTTAAGACATTGTATTCATGAATAAAATTGTAACAATCAAACTTATAAAGAATCATAATAAATATCAATGATAATGGATGTTTGCAAGAAACTTAATGCTCCTTATGTGGTGTCAAAAAATGGAGACAGGTGTAAGTATAAAATGCATGTAAACTGTATGGGCTTGAAGCAAAAAAAAAAAAAAAAAAAAAAGAACAAAACAAGTTGAATGTAGATTCTGCCATTGCAGAATTCAGTTTTGCCTGCAAATAAGAAAAAAAAATCGATAGGGTCTTTTAGAAGGGCGACCCCATTTAGAATGCAATGATCTAACTTCATTTTTCTTGTGTTTATCAATATAATAGCAAACAGAACGGCATGAAATACCTAATTGATTAGCAATTTCTCTCCGAGTCATAGGAATTGCGGAATAATAAAGAGATACAATTTGACGTGCTGCTTCTTCATTGACTAGATTCATCAAAAATGGATTTTTTCTTTAGTTTAAACGCTTATTATAGACGCTGAGAAAAAAGAAATGCATTTTAACAATAAAACGAGTGGAATCCCATCAAATTCGACGAATGAAATATTTAAAAGAGCCGATTGATTTGGTTTAAAAAAAGCAAAAGTAATTACATTATTGAATCAATATATAATAAATATATTTCCAAACTTAATGTAAAGTTTGCCAGTTACAATTTTGCATGCAAATATTCGCACATCTTCAGTTAAAATTATAATCTGAGTGCCGACGAAATCCAGAAATTTTGTTTTATATGCACTCACAGAAAAGTAATTTTATATATATATAAAAAAAAAACTAATTTTATTTTTACTCTGACATTATTTTCACTAACTGAAATCATCGGAAAGTAAAATCTCAATCTCAGTGTCCATAATGAAAAGAAATACTGAAATGTAATATCGTTATGAGTAAAAATGCGATGTTTTAAATAGTGATGTCATTTTCTCTTCAAATGTTTTTTAAAAGTTACTGTTATTAGTAACATGAAAAAGGCATCCATAATAATATTGTAATTCCCATTTATTTGGTTGCTGAATGACATCATTTTTCTCATTTGAAATTTTCCTTTAGACATTAATTTTTATAATAAATTATTTTCTGTTATTTTATTTACATTGTTATTATTATTTCTCAGTAAATATATTTTTTTACCTCAATTAGTGTATAATTATACGCAATCATTTTATTGTGGCTGAATTTTACGAACACAATTAACTTTTTTCTTTTAAATGCAAGGACATGTTCATTGATGAAATAAAGCTTCTGAACTTGTAAAAAGTGATAATGGAAAATAAATTTTTATTATCGAAAGAAAAGCTAAACTGTGTTGCCACCATATTTAAGAAATATCGTAAAAAGCATTTAAAATTAAAAATAAAATATAAAAATGGAAATAAATTAAAAAATAGCTAAAATGGGCACACCTACAAATAAATAGCTTTCATTAAAAAAAATAATTTTCAAAATTGGTTGAGTAGAAAATTCAGGGCTAATGACACAACATTTTTTAGCTTGTATGAAAGAAATAGCATAGGAGGCTAAAAAAAATTGTTATTACAATAATAATAATGAAAAATGCAGTAATTTTAAATGACAATAGAACAAATATAGCAAAACATTAGAAAAATACAAATAAAATGTCTAATTAAAAATCCTTTGAAAATGTAGCAAACACTCATGTTTAATGTGAAGTGAATAGGGCGTTTTACCATAATCTGACATTGAATACTAAATCTTATAGCTTTGCAATATTGTTTTAGTCAACTGAATAATCAAGTAGTGGTGGCTATAATATTTATTATGCAGTTAAAATGAAGAAAGCAAAATAAATGAATAAAATAAAGATTACTATAATTAACATTTTTGATACAGTCAAATATAACCTGGTTAAGTAATACATAAGAACAAAAAAGACAGAATGAAAGAAAGAATATTCAGTTTTCATGATACAGATCAAATTTCTTGATTAAATACAATACTACTTGATTACCTCATTGACCAAAAAACTATCGCCAAACTATAAGATTAAATGCCAACAACAGTGGGTATAAATGTCACTTTCATTTGACATTAAACACGATACACATGTTCATCACATCATAGAATTATTTTTAACTTGTCTTTTTATGATTTTTTTTTATTAATTTCTTTGTTCTTTCATTATTAAAAGAAAAAAAATGCCATTTTGTATAGTTTGGTAAAAAATTCGGCGATTTGTATAAGTTGTCAAAATTGGTCAATGGGATAACCACCTTAAATCTACATATTTAAACTACAGAATGCACAAAAGGAAAAAAATAAATCTAGTAAAGGGATTTCTTCGCTGGAATAAAAGGGCATGTCATAATATAGAAGTATTGGTCAGCTTTACCTATGAAAATAAAAATATCAACTTAAAATATTAGTGTGATTGAGATTTAGATGCTTTGTAGTAATAAATTTATAGGTGATGTGAAGAAACTTACCTGTCAGCTAATAAGGCATAGAGGGAGTTAGAGCAGAAGTTCACTATCTGCATGTGCAATCGTGTAAAAAAACTAAAAAAATAAGTGAAGGAAAGGTTTTTATAATTAGGATATGAGATGCATAATAAGTAAACTGATGAAAAATAGTGATGAAATATGAATATGGTTAGACATTTATTAAACTAATTATTTGTTCTTTTAAATGTAATAAGTGAAACCTTTTAAAAGTGGTTTCAAATTTTTACACCTCAGTATTAAACGAATAAATAAGCGTTAACAGCATTGCTTTAAATAAGTTACCTTCAAAAGGATAGTTCCTTAAACAGGATCATTAGGCCTAACCCAACTACACAGTAACTGGTAACTTTTTTGGAAATCTTATATTTCTCTGTTGTCTTAGGAATCAGATGAGAAACGAAATAAATCAGATTATTTAAATTTTTTTAAGAGAAATTAGTAAAAATACCACATAAAAGCTGCAATGCAACATTCAGATAAAAAAAAATTATATAGTCATTAATGCATCGTCGCTTTTCGATTAAAATTTTGATAGTAGAAAATTTTCCATACATCATCGAACATGTTTCGATACACATTTTTTCATGCTGCTATCTATCGTAAAAAAAAATCATTTACTTGTATTCCTAGCCCGGAGTAAGTAACAGGAGGAGTAAACTTGCCGAAAAGTTCCCTGAAACCGAAAACAGCCTGAGCACATTCTTCACGAAATTAAAAATAAAATGGCCGTTTTAAATATCAACATAATTACATGTCAATGTGATTAGATCGATACATTAATATAGATGGGTGTGAAATGGGATAGTTGAGGAAAAGATCATGCTGGAATTCAGACACAAAGCACAAATAGAAAATATTTAGGAAAAATGGCCCTTAATTATAAAATATCATTTTGAAATAATGTTTTTAATTATCCTCACTTTCTTTTGATTCTTTTGTCATAGAAATTAATTTTAAATTTACTATTTAATATTGACCCTTAAGGTTTTTTTTTTTTTTTTTTTTTTTTTTTTTTTTTGTAAGTAAAATTTACAATTGTTATTAAATATCTGATTTTGTAATACATTTATTTTTTGTTTTCGAAGTAACAGAAATTATTGATCTCAAAATGTACTTCAAAACCCTTATTTAGGAATCCATAACAGTTAATTTATTTTGGCTGAAAATAATATATTTTAAAGATGTTAATATTATCGTAAAAAAAAATATTTTATCAAGCCAAATATTGCAGCCATTTATAAATTTTTTTATTTCAAAACTAATATTAACAGTAAACTTGATAGATATGATATTAATTAAAATTTTAAAATAAATTAAAAAAATTATTATGGAGTACGATTAAAATTTGTACAATATATTAATGCATAATAAGTTTATTTTTATAAAACAGTTGTTTGTATCTCATCATTCAAAAACAATTAACTTATATTTGCATAGAAGAAAAATGGTAATTGATATCTATAACAATATGCACTTTTCAAAGGATGTCTAACTTCAGGCTTTTAATAGTACACACTATAATTTTAGGTTATTTTATCTTGTTCAATATGGCCCAGCAAGAATAAAAAAATAGGTAGTTAATGCTGCTATCTTAAGCTTGAAAACTTTAATTATTTAAATTATTATGTTAATAAAAATGCTATTACTTTTTAAAGAATATTGATAAATCTTCAAATATCTTTTTAATTTGTAAAAAGTATTAAACATTGAATAATGAGTATTAATGTTAGGGGGGAAATAACGGATTACAAATAACACATACAAAATATGCAAGCAAGCATTTACTTTTTAGCTTCATATTTCATACATACAACTAAGAAATGAAACTTAACAAATAGTAATTCATTTATAAATTAAACTAATTGTAAGAGTTCATAAGTGTGTTCTTAAATCAAAAAGTTCAACTTTATGACATAAGTTTTAATATATTTTTGTTTGGAAATGCATGAAATTACCAGATGTTGTTGTTCAGAAACTATCTAATTACACTCATTTTCTCATTTTTTTTTTTTTTTTTTTTTTTTTTTTTTTTGCAAATGTTATAGGTTTTTTAGAACAAGCCGTCAAAGTTGGCGATTTCATTTGCATTTCCCAATAAAAGCAGAAAGAACAGTCAACGAAAAGAAGAAAAAGGTGCAATCACATGATCAAAAATGCTTCTAACTCAATGAGTAATTTATTGATCAAAAAATGGAAAACTAAGTTATATTCCAAATTGCTTCCATGGCCAGGTTTTCATTTCTGTATCTTTCTGTTGAAAAATGAATTTATAAATGTGTCAAAACGTTTTACGCTTTTGAGCAAAGCAGTTGAGAACATTCTTAATATCATCCAATACAGTTCCATACACCTTTTCTTTATCTTGTCCATGATAAACAAGAGCACAATTTTAGTACATTTTTCTGTGAGAATAAATCAGTAAAAGAGAAAAAATCTAAAACAATAATATGGATAATTTTTTTAATAAATTTTGAGACTGATATTGTTACCAAACAACAGATTTGGATTAATCAAGCATAAAAAATTCATGAAATAAAATTGGAATTGTGTTTACACAGTGAACCTTTTTAACCAATTCTTTTAATTTAATCATACTTAAAGGATAATATTTTATTCAATTTTGTAATTAACTGAGAAAATGTACAAACTGCTCTCAGAAAAAAAAAATTCAAACTGTTATATGTAAATTTATTTTTATTTGTTTATTCGCTAACTATATTTATAGCAAGTTAAGCTATATTTATAGTAAGCATGTACAAAATAATAAAAAGTTACAATATAGTTAATACAAGTATTTATGTAATTTAAGATTTAAGACAAAAGGAGCTATTTTTTGACATATTTTTAAATTCATTTCTGTTCAGAAATGCATGTCATTAGCAGTTGTTATTCAGAACCTATCTAATCAAAAGATGTTTTCCATTTTTTCCTAAACGCTAAATAACTTTAGTAAAACTCTGTCAAAGGTGATATTTTCACCAAATTTCGAACACAATACTGAGTGAAAAAAAAAAAAAAAAAAACTTAGAAAGTTGGCAGAATTGCTATAATTTGATAAATAATTTATTTATCCAAAAAAAGAGGGAATATTCATTTTGATCTTATTTTTCTTCAATAGTGAGATTTTATGTCATTACATTTAAAAATGAAAGAGAAATTTTAGCATTGATGAGCAAGGGATTTGAGAATAGCCTCAAGGAAGAAATTTTAAAAACAATCGATTGTTAATAAAATAAGTTGAGTTTAGTATTGTTGTTATTATTATATATTTATTTGCTGACTGCATACCCACCTCCACAATGATACCAAAGAAAAAATTAAATCCTGTAGCAGAAAAATTTGTCAGAAATGTTATTTACATGACCACCTGTACATTTATACTAATGAGAAAAAAGGAGTGCTTTTAAAGAAATATGAATAAGAGGGTAAGTGTGATCACAGATCGCACAGAGGGTTTTGTTTAATATGTCTTTCAAAAAACTTTATCCTTATTCATGTCATATGTTATAAACTATGTGTCAAAGTTTAAGGCAATTGATTCTTTAGTTTTCCCAAGCTTAAAAAAATTTAGAAAATAGTCCCTCTTTAGATTACCCTCTCCCCTGAATTTTTCACTTTTACAAATATTTAACGTTAAGAAATAATGTTCAGTGCTCAGTTAAAAAAAATGCATTAAAAATGCAAGAAAAAAGACAACATTGCCCTTCCATCCAACAAAAATTCAATTTATCTTAAATTTATAAAAATTTGTATATGTGTTATAAACTATGTCAAAGTGTAAAAGCAATAATTCATTTTTACTAATTTTAACAAATTCCCATTAATTGTTTGTGCTAAAAATCATCTTTTTATAAGTTAAAAAATTTATTTTTTCATCAATTGGAAAATTGTGGTCTGACTTTTTTTTTTTTTTTTTTTTTTTTTTTTTTTAGATTTTATGAATCAGCGCATGAAATAACATCTGGATGCGAAGGAAACAAATTTCAAAATCAATAGTAGTTAAAAATTTTTGTACTGCGATTATCAAATCCTAGTATAAAAATTTATCTCTTGTTCTTTCCATGTCACATGGTTGACCTTGGAAAAATACTGTTCTGGAATTAATTACCAAAACAAAAACAAATAGGTGCGTTTTTAACGTGATTTATTTAATCTATTGATTTATGTTAGATACATAATAATTTTTATATCTATTTAAACTTTGGCAACAATTAGAAAAAAAACAACAAAACGTGAACTGATGATATTAAGTAAAATAATAGTTTTTTCCAAAATCTTATGATTTGTTATGTGACAAGAGGTATTCAGTTGTAAGTACACAAAATTTGAACTCTCTGACTTATATAGTTTTTGTGTACAGACTGTGATAGACAGACAGTGGTGCAGCCAAGGGGGTGGTTTTAGGGTTAAAACCCCTCCCAGAGCTGAGAAAGATTGCTATAATTGCTGCTTATATGAATGGAATCCAAACTTAATATTTAAATGTTTTGGCGCATTTTGGAATCCGCCACTTTATTGAATCAGATTTTATTTAATAAAGTGATTCAATTAAATGGCGGAAATTCTACTTAAAATTGTGAAAGTGCATATTACATGAATCAGTTAAGTAAAAATTGGTTATTTGAACTAAATTACTTTTCTTAAATGCTTCATGCTAAAAAAAAAAAAAGATTTCCAGCCACACAGACGCTCTTTGAGTTTAAGTATTATACAGTAAATATTCTAATTAGTACTGATTCTATTAACCGGCGATTCAAATAACCGGCAATCAGTTTTATCAGAAACTCAAAAGCCCCCTTAGAACCGAATTCTGGCTGCGCCACTGTAGACAGACAGAGGACAGAGATGAATAGGGTTTCCACAGATGAACAAAACCCTAAAAAATAAAAAAGTATGTTTAAATTTATATTTTAATCTTAAATTAGTTGCCATTTAAGTATGTCCGGTTTAACCATGTTTTTTGCTTATCTGAGGTATCTGGGAACTTGTATAACCGCAATTATATACTGTATTTTTTTTTTTTTTATTATTATTATAGGAAAGGGGGTAGTCACCACTCCATATCTTATTCACCTCCTTTCATATTCATCGCCTTCATTAGTTCTTTTTTTCTGTCGTAACTTGAAAAAATATAATCAATGTTGATTTCAGTCAATGTCAACGTCTATTGTTCCTTAATTGCTTATGCAGGCAATGCGACTTGCACGTAAAAAGCAATTGACTCTGACTGAAATCAATGCTGATTACATATATTTGGCTTACTAAAGAAAAAATGATCAAAATCACCACCTTCATTGCTAAAAAAAATAAGCAATTGGTTTTGAAATATTTTAAAATAAAAAAGAAATGCTTAGAAAAATTAAATTTTTTATACTTTAACAGAGTTGGACAAATTGTTAATTGCAATTATCCACAGTGTAATTACAATGTAATTGTATAATAATTGATTATAATTACACACATTAAACCACAGAGATTTCTTCAAAATGTAGAATGTGGGCAGAATTGAGTACAGTTTTGCAAAGAATTTTATGGCTTAATTTTTTTATTTATTTTTAAAAGTATATTTTTTTAATTCATTTAATTATTATTTTTTTTTACTATTAAATATTTGTTATTATTTTTTTTTAATTATATACCCATTAACCACCAAAACTATAAATGAGTTAATTTTTTTTACATAAATGATACTAGTTATTCATTTGAACATATATAACATAATTTTATAGTGAAAATAACAAAACTTACCTTACCTTAAGGCCCCACACTAGTCACTGAAAAAGACCCAAATGATAGTGTTAAATCTATGGGGCATTTTATCAAATATCTTGCTCAAATTTTAATATTTTTACATGGTTTTTTTTTTTTTTTTTTTTTTTTTGCATAGGATAGCTGAGGACAAACTACAACAAAGCTAGTCTTTACTTTTTCAAGTTTGGTTTCATTTTTTTTTTTTAAATTACTTTAATTTTACTTTTATTTTAACTTATTCGACTTACCAAAGAAAAAAAGTCAAAATCACCACCTCTTTTGCTGAAAAAATAAGCAGTTGGTTTTGAAATAATTTAAAATAAAAAAGAAATGCTTATAAAAATTAAATTTTTAATATTATAACAGAGTTGAGCAAATTGTTAATTGCAATTAGCCGCAGTGTAAATACAATTTAATTGTATATAATTGATTATAGTTACACACATTAAACCACAGAGATTTCTTCAAATTGTGGAATGTGGGCAGAATTGAGCACAGTGCTGAAAAAAAAAAAAAATATGGCTTTTTTATTTATTATAAAAATATTTTTTTAATATATTTAATTATTATTATTTTTTTATTATTAAATGTTTGTTATCATTTTTTTTAATTGTAAACCCATTAACCACCAAAACTATAAATGAGTTAAAATATTTTTTACACAAATGATACTGGTTATTCATTTGAAAATATATAGTATATTATTTTATAGAGAAAATAACAAAACACCTTATCTTAAGGCACCACACTAGTAACTGAAAAAGACCTGGCTGATAGTGTTAAGTCTATGCTATGTTATTTTCAAATATCTTGCTTAAATTTTAATATTTTTACTTTTATTTTTATTTATTTATTTTATTTTATTTTATTTATTTATTTATTTATTTATTTATTTATTTTGCATAGGCTAGCTAAGGGCAATCTACAACCAGGCTAGTCTTTACTTTTTCAATTTTGGTTTCAGATTTTTAAAAAAAATTACTTTAACTTTTCAAATTAGTTACTGGTTCTGAAAAAAAAAAACTATCATAATAAAAAAATATATATATAACCAAAATCGAAAAAGTAAAAACTAGCCCATTTGTAAATCATCTTCAGATATCCTATGCAAAATAAGACATCTAAAAACATTAAAATTTGAGCAAGATATTTGAAAAGAATGCCCCAATAGACTTAACATTATCATCCGGGTCTTTTTCTGGGACTAGTGTTGCGCCTTAAGAAATATCGTGTGTTGTGTTCATGCAACGTCAGTGGAATAAAGGTACTGATATTAAGTGACTTCAACTAAACATATGCAGGTTTTCTTAGACTTCAGCACTGGAAATTTTTTTAAAATACTTAGTTACTCTTTACAAAACAAACTTTCATATAAGAGGCAATGTATTTTTTATAAAAACTAGAATAATTTTCTTATACAAATTAATTATTATATGAAGAAAATATTTTCAGGCATAAAAAGATTTTCTACAATCATGATGTAGAGCAACATAACACATTTTTCATCAATAAACAGTCTGGCCTTTGGCATTGTTTACAATGCAGTCTCCTACTGTCTTCTGACTTGAGAATTAAATGTCCTCATTCTCTATGTAGTGACCTTTGCATGCAGAGCTTATGAGATCTTCCAGTGGCTGATCTCTTTTTGACTAACACTTCACTTTAAAAAGGTGTTTCCAAAAGAGACAATGCAACTTCAAGTCTGAAATCTAAGAGAGACTTTTTATTTTCAGGACACAATCTTGATATTTTCGATGTATTTCTCAAAGTTACATCAACATAATTTGTGAATATGGCCACCACCATTTTTTTCCACACATTCTTATTCTGTATTTTGCTACTAAATTGTTGCATAAATCAACTCCTTCCATTTTGGTGTTGTATAGTAAAATAAAATGAAGTTACGGATGATTTTTTTTTATCCTGCATTTTTTAATAATGGGAAACTTTTACAAGATAAATTTTTCCAAATGTTGAAGCAAGAGTAACCACTTAGTTGTTGTTCCATTTGATAACAATTATTTTGCTTTTTTCTTTGTACTGGAAATCGTAACACCCTCTCTCTTCCTTTCAAACACATTTCACCGATTCCAGTGGATACATTTGGATGTGGTTTTCTTGAATTGTACCTGTGGCATTGAAATTACTGTTTTTCAGATGACAGAGAAGATAAAATGAGGTAAAAAAATTATCAAAGTAAATTGTGTGGTTAACAAGGTTTCCAACAACACTAAGCAAATTCATCACCAAGGCCAAAATCTTCATGTTCTTATTATTGGGTTCTGTCAACTTACCTGAATAAATACCAAAGTTAAATATCCATTAGATGATGACAGAGGCCTTTATAACCAAACTGTTTTGGTTTCCCTTTTAAAAACATCTTTGCATTGTATTTTCTTCAATAAGGAATCATTTGTTCATCAATTCTCAAGTCATGTGAAAATACAAAAAATTGTTGACATTTTTCATTAAACAAATTTAAGTAAGTCTCACTTTATATATTTATCAATGTTGTCAATTTTATTGTTATCAGCCAAATGGAAATTCTGTTTCATGTTTCTGTACTGCAAACATGACATCGATTCTCGCCCAATAAGAACAGAAACATCCCTACAGAGAGACTACCGTATTTTCGGGAATACCCGCCGCACCCACCGTAAGCGCCGCACCAATGACAATCTGTTAAAAAAAAAAAGTACATCGACGTAAGCGCCGCACCATCGTAAGCGCCGCACCCAAGCTGCTGATATTTATACAGTATAAATCTCTAAATTCCGAAATCGTTCGTAGACGCGGCTTTTAGTTATTTCCGAATTTTAGTGATCTTCAAAAAACAACTTTAAAATGTAAGTAAAAATTATTGAAAATCATCATTAAAAAAGAAAAAAAATCACATATTTATAAAAAAAAATCATAAATGGCACATTAAGTTATTTAACAGCAAAGCCAAGCATTTAATCTTATTAAAATTAAATATACACAGAACATTTTCACGATTACGATTTTATTTATATGTTAGTATTTAGTTGCTTTAATTTAGGCCTACTGGTCATTACTTTTTCCCCAATTACAATGATATTAGCTCAATCTCTGTAATAAAATTCCTTTGTTCCAGGCCTAATATTTTATATAAACTGTTTATGAATTTTTCTGTTGATATTTCTTTGTTTTCTTATTTTACTATATCAAGATAAATAAACTTGGAAATGAATTAGAAGAAATGATTGGTACGGCCATCTGTCGGCAAAATGCAGAATATAATCTAGATTATACTAAAAAGTTAAATACATTTTTGGTGCTGCCATCTGTCGATAAGATAGGATAACTGAACTATATAAATATAAAACATTTGATGATCATTTATGCTATCTGTATTTGAGGTTTCCAGATTTTAGAGACTGTTACAGTATATAAAATATTTTCACTTGAACAGTTAAAAAAAAAATTTTTTTTTCACTTAAGTGCCTAAAAAATATATTTAAAATGTAAAGAAATATCGTATAGAGACACTGACGAAAAAAATAAAATAAATAAAATAAGCTGTTGAAGAAAAAAATCATTGGACGAAAGACACTTAGATTTAATGTATGCAAATGCCTTAAAAACTGTAGTAAAAATATTACTGAAAAATGTGATGTAATAAAGCGTATTGCTATAAGAAAATATTTTTTAAATGCATACTAGTTTATGTTAACTCCTCAGATTACTGCAAAAAAGCAACATTTTGTCACTGGATCAATAACAAACAGAGAAAAATATAATAAATATCAGAAACTTATTTATAATATTATAATCTTACCTGTAAATATTGCAGAATCATTTTTCCCTTGACTGTTGATTTATTATTATTATGTATTTGTTTTTCAATTTAATAACGTTTCCTATCACTGATCCGTTATAAATAGCAGGTATGTAATTTTAATATTAAGATTTCAATTTTTTGTAATATTTATAAAATTTTCTAAAAAAATATTGGATTACATATAATAAGAGAACACTACTTCAAAATATCTTTAAAATATGAAAAATTATTATTGGAATGAAGTGAAAATATAGAAAAAAATATATACAAGATTTTATCAACATGTTTAAAAATCTTCAAATCCATCAAAATCGGAATTTTCACTGTCGGAATTAAATAGTTCTAAAAATTGTTTATCAGTTAATACGTCACAATTTTCATCTTCACTATCATCAGATTCAGATGAATCATCACTAACTGTATTTTCCATGATATTGGCTGCTTTGAAGCCCGACATAATAGTTTTAGCACTAATGTCTTTCCATGCCGATGAAACCCACGACGCTACTTCTTCGTAAGTGGCTTTGCGCATTTTTCCAGAATTTGTAAATGAATGTAGCCCTTCCATCATCCATTTTTCCCACAGTTTTCTTACTTTGGACTTGAAAGATTTATTCACAGCCAAGTCAAGAGGCTGTAAAACTTTAGTTAATCCGCCAGGGATTATTGCTGGCTCGGCTGAGACTTTTTTCAAAGCAGTTTTTACGGAATCACCTTTGTGGGCACTCATTGAGTCCATAATAAGAAGCCCACTAGGCTGAAAAAAAGAATTTTTTCTTTTCCTCCACACTTCCGCCAGCCACTCATACATGATTTCCTCCGACATCCATCCCTTTTCGTTACACCGTATTACGACGTCGGAAGGAAAATTTGCCTTAGGCATAGTTTTGCGCTTGAAAATAATTAGTGGTTTTAATTTGTCTCCATTCGCAGCGCAAGCTAAAACACAGGTAAATGAGGTTCGCTCATTACCAGTTGTTACGATGCCGATTGTTTTTTCCCCAATGGTGTTAACAGTTCTACTGGGGGGGGCAATCAAAAGTTAATGGAACTTCATCCATAATAATAATCTGTGCTGTTGAAAAGTTGTTTTCCTTGATTTTTTCAGCGACATACTTTAAAAAAGATGCTTTTGTCTTTTCCCAATCTGCAGGCAGTTCTTGTCCCACAGTTGTCCTGGTTCTTACAGACAAATTATTTCTCGACATGAACCTAAAGCACCAGTTGGGACTACCTTTAAAATTTGTAAATCCCATGTTCGATGCCATAATCCTCGCTTGAAACCGTATCTGAACAGTTGAAACGGGCATTCCTTTTTCCCTTTGCTCCTTTACCCACTTGGCTAAATTTCTCTCCAGATTTGGCCAAACAACAACGCCACTTCTTCGTGCCCTCTTAGATTTTGGCATTTCCTTCAAAATAGATTTTTCAGCTCTCCATCTCCTTACGCAACGCTCATCAACTCCATATTCTCGTCCTGCAGCACGATTACCTATTAGCTCTGCCTTACCAACCACAGCAAGCTTGAAAGCGGCGGTGTAACTTTTTAACTTTTTGGGAGCCATTTTCACTTGAAAAAAAAAATAAATTGCTTAAATAAGAGCGTCAGACAAAAAGAGCAGAACAGTACCGTAAAATAATTCTCAGCAAAAAAGAAAAAAAAAAACGTGTTTGTAGTACGCAATTAAAATCCAATCGGAAATAGGCGCAATTACTTGCGCCAATGAGAGGAGCGCAGCAGGATGCTAGCTTCCTCCCTAGCATCTTTTCCTAGTAGCGTTCAATTCTAAGTGCTCTTTCCACAGACTTCTAGTTCTTTCCACAAAGTTCTAAACTTTTCTTCGAATCTTGGTCATCCTTGTGTAAATGCGGTTTAGGTTCCCTTAGAAAGACCCCCCACGGAGGGCACTTATCCTAGGGCCTATATCCCTCCTGCAGATAATCGGCCGTCATAAATAACACTATTAACACCACAAAGTTCTAGTTCTTTCCAGCAAAAATCCGTCAGATTTTCGATCAAAGACTTTTTCAAATTAATTTTAGTGTAGGATTTTTTTTTTTTTTTTTTAAGTTAAGATATTATTTCAGTCACACACAAAGACCTCCTTAATGCTAATCCTATGGATGAAATTTATAAAGATATCGTGTTTGCATTTCAATATTTTTAAATGATTTTTGGGCATTGGATAGTTCAAGTCCATCTATATGCAGATCGTTTTATACTTTTTCGATTTTGAAGATTGTTTTCACTTTCGAAACCGACTCCCAAAATGAAAGTGCCCTCATTGAAAAATACCTGTAAGCAAAAAGCGAAAAATGTTCTTTCTACAAATCTATCAGAGTTAATCAATGCAAAAATCATTTAAAAATATTTAAATTCAAACGAAATATCTTTATAAATGTTTCCCATAGGATTAGCATTAACGAGCGGGTCGCTTGACTGAAGTAGCCTCTTAACGAAAATATGATACAGTTGAACCTCAACATTTTAGAATCAGCGGGATCACGGCGATACCGTATTTTCGAGATCTGTTAAAAAATAATTTTAAAACAATATCATGCCCCCCCCCCCCCCAAAAAAAGCAACTTTTTCCTCAGTGTAAAGAAATGACGATCAAGTAAATTGGTGAAGTAAATAATAAAATACGAATTACATTGAAACACAGCACATATGCTAAAATTAAATTACACATGTTAAACCACAATTGATTAATAAATATATATATAACCATTGTATAATACTACAAATCATTATCCACAGCGAATACAATCCACAATTGTTTATCATGCCTGCGGCAAAAAATCGATTCTTAAATAGCTTACAGCACTACAAATTCCTTTATATAAATATATACCTGCATATCTTTATTTAATATTTTAACTATTGATAATTGATTTAATGATTCCTTTTGTGGTAGATTAGTTTATTTTTTATTTGGTACATACACATCTATCCTTGTTCATTTACAAAAATTTTGTAAGTTTAAATATTTCTTGCTCAAATTTAGACTTTATATTCATCTTAAGTTATTTCGATGATTATATTATGAAGATATAAATTAAGAAAAGAAAAAAAAATCCACAAATCCACTTAGCGTAAAAAAAAAACTATTTTCGTTCTTTTTTTTTCTACTGTATTCAAAGAAACAAAACAGAAGCAATGCGATATTAGCCGACTTACGCATCAAGGTCAAAGGGCAACATGTCCGCACATTGAGTCATGAAGAGGATGAGGAGAAAAGGTGACTTTAAATAACCAGTGTCTCTCTCTCTTTTTTTTTTTATTAGCAGAAACAAGAGATAACAAAATTGCACGTTTGCTTTATAGTTATAAATACTTACTTGAGTGCTTTTATTAGGCACTTCTTTAAAAATAAACATAGTAAAAGGAAAAAAAAAGGATAAAATAAGTAGTTTTGTTCAGAACTTTTCGTACGAAACAATTTTTAACCATATCATAGTAAAAATTAATCTATTGAAAAAATTCACTTGGATGATGCGGATATTTTAAATTTTCCGGGTGCCGGATTGTTATTTTTATTTATTAATTATTATTATTATTTTATATGGGCCGGACCGAGCTGATCCCCCCCCCCTATAGATCGGACTGCTTCACTCAAGTAAAAACATCTACTCGCTAATGTTAATCCTATGGATTTTTTTTTTTTTTTTTTTTTTTTTTTTTTTTTTTTTTTTTCAAATGCGTTTGCATTTTAATATGCTTAAATGATTTCTTTGTATTTTATATCTGAGATGTTGATCCCTAAGAAGACACCTTTTCGATTTCGTTTACAGATGTTTTTAGTGGTATACTTTGACTTTTAGAACCAGTTTCGAAAGTGAAAGTATACTAATAAAAAAACCTGTAAACAAAATCGAAAAAGTAAAGACTCTTTGTGGAGATTGACTTCCGTTATCCAAAGCAAAAAATATCATTTAAAAATAATGGAATGAGAATGACACTTTTTTTTTCTTTGAGATTAACATTAGTTAGCCGATGTTTGCACGTGGGTGAAATAGCCCTTAAAGTTGCCAAGTTAACATCGACTCGTGTAGCACATTTAAACTTATTCTTGCAAAGTCACATGCATTGAAAATTGTTTATATTCTATTGGCTTCTTTTAAATATTTATCACGGAAGTCGGCCTTTTATTATTTTTTTATTATTCGCCAGGCCCGTTTTTGTTGTTTATCACCTGAATTAACTCATTTGGGGGAAAAAAAACTTGCTGATTCGACCGGTTTCAAAGTTTGGATTATTTTTGCCGGATAAAAAAAGAGTGAGTTATTGAAAAAAATAAAGAAAAATCTTGCTCTCTAAAGTTTTTACTATGTATAGGAAGTCTATTTCAAAAGAGTTCTATACCGGGATTTGAGCTCTCTTTGGGCAGTTTTATTTTCTAACTGGAAGGAGGATCATTAGAAGAAAAAAATGTGACAGCTGTACATTCCAATATCCTACAGGTAAAATCATTAATAGATGAGGGGAAAATATAATAATTTTTAACATGAGAACCGGTGAGACCAACATTATTTTTGAATAATGTTGATTGTTTAAAAATAAACAACTAACGCATCACGGACACCTGCGGTTGAGAGACGTTTTCAAATGTTTTGATACCAATTTGAGAGCATATAATTGTTGATTAAACGAAAAAAAAGTGTCAAAATCATTTGACAAAAAAAAAAAAAAAAAAAAAAATCATCGTACCCGCCGCCCCGGCGTAAGAGCCGCACCTACAATATTTTATACTTTTAAACTCGTATGCGCCGCGGCTCATACGCCCGAAAATGGTAATACATTTCTTTCTGGGGTATAAAATGATATCCCATAAGTAACAATATTCCAATGAATCGTCTCATGTAAGTTTCAGATGTTAAAAAACTTGGACGAATTATTTGTTGGGCAAACAATTTTGTCTGTTCATCAAAAAGTGAAAAGACCTCTGATCTAAACAGAAGATCAAAAATATTTGCACTAGTTTTATCCTGTTATATATATATTATTTATCTTTTTCTTCATTTTTGGGGCTGAATCATATGTAATAGTTCTTATTTTATCACTTTTAAATCTTCAGTTTTTTAGTTTTTTCACATGGCTTGTACTATTTTTAGAGTGTTCATACGTCTTTTTTATGCACAGTTCAATGTTGCCAGCAGTTTCATGTAATAAAATATCATTGTCATCATTTAATATATTGTCCTTTCTTTCTTCTTCATCACAAGCTTCTGCTGTTTCTGGTGAAATAATAATAATGTCAGTTTTGTTCACATCATCATATTCAGAATCATAAAAAAAAAATATCCTTGAAGAACTTCATCTAATGTAAGAGATTCACGCTGTTAAAAATTTTAAACTTTTGCTGTATCAACCCTCAGCCGCTTTTATAGAATATTTCTCTTTTGACCAATGAGAATACTCCATAATGCAGTGAAGTAATCATTTTCTACTGAAACGGTGGAGTGACGATGCAGCTAAAGTTTCAAATTTTTAACAGCGTAGCTCTAGGTATTTCTACATTGTTAAAATTTTTAACTTTTGCTGCACTATCACTTCATTGTTTTTATAGAAAACGATTAGTTCACTGTAATATGGAGCTTACTCATTTCTAAGATTAGAGATACTCTATAAAATGGAGTGATGGTGCAACAAAAGTTTCAAATTTTTAACTGTGTTATGAGCACAGAATTAGAAAGGATTCTACTGAGTCAAATGATATGAGTAAATAAGGGAACTGCTATTTTCCTGCTGATATTGTACAAATGCAATACCTATTTTCTTTTTCCTGCCCCACACAAACAAAAGCAATTGATTTGAGAAATGTTCCTGTGCAATTTGAATTTGACTAAAAATAGATCACCTCTATTAGCTTATGTTTCTCGATACACATTTTTTTCAGAGGAAATGAGTAAATGAAAGTTTTCATTTAAACATGCTTAAATTTTAGACCTCACCTTCTAATTAAAAAAAATATGAATGAAATTTTTTTTCTAATAAATTATTAATCATTATATTCTTTGTTTAAAAATGACTGTTAACATACAATTGAACTGATAGCTAATTTTTTCAATGCATTTACTTTGACTGTTGTGTCAACGCAACACCAGCAGTTAATGGGTTAGAAATAACAAAATCCTTTCTGCAGTGACATAGGCAATACTTTAGAAAATCACATCTATTGAACATCTACTTAAGTATTAACAGATATATTAAAAAATGAAAGTTCACTGATACTGATTCATAAAAAGCTGCAATCTGAGAAAAACATGAACATCTTGGTATTATTACCAGAAATAACTTTCATGTCAGGAACCGAGAAAATAACTTGCACTTCAAAACTAGGTTATTTTTATCAATCTGTAAGAGAAAGAAAGATAATTTTAAAGAATTAAAGTTTAAAATGAAAAACTGTAGAAATTAGTTAAAGATTATTTATAACACTAGAAATATCGATATCAGTAATGTGCAATAAAAATTAAGCACTTCATAAATTTCTTTATTTGGCATCGAATGTGGGGGAAGAAAGGGGAAAGAGAGCTAGCACATTTTTTTTTTCAAAAATTTTCTTTTTTAATTGCCAAAATGCATTTCAATAAAAATTTGCACAAGCACACACAAAAGTCAAGATTCAGTTGTTTAATATATTAAAATACGAGAAGAGCCAAAAGAAAAAAGAAAAAAATTAAAAGTTCTTTATATAACTATGCATTTTATGTAATTTCCTTACTTACTTAAACATTACATTTTGATTTAATTGTTTTAGTTTTACTACAAAAGTTGTAGATAAATGTAGATAAGCTCTTTAAAATCAAATTTAGGCTTAAAGTATGTTTTGTTAAAAATCTAGTTATTTTTAATTTCAGATGGTATAATGTGATCTTCTCTGTGATTCTGTTTTATTTTGGACTATTTAAAAAGTTATTTAAAAAATACTAAACTGTTTTGAGTGTTGTGTTTTATGTAAACCTATTTTCATAAATTTCATTTCCCATTGCAATAAGTATCAAAAAGTCAAAAAACATTTCAGTAAAGCTCAAATACGAAAACAGATGGCAGCACGAAAAACTCTAAATTGAACACAATGTTTTAATCGAAATATTTTTTAGATCTCTCATAGCGTCATGTCGCCATTTTGGGCAAAGAAGCATAGTAACAAGCATTTATGGTTCGCCTTTATGAATCTAAATTTCATATTTTAATTCTTTCATATTTGTTTGGCAGTTAGATGTAATAGAATGTATAAAGAAAAGGTATAATTTGGATTATTTTCTCCTCATTAAAATAATTAAATTCTTTATTTATCTTATAGCCTATTATATCAGAATTTACTTGGTGATTGGATAAACTACTTTCCTTTCTTTCTTTCCTTTTTTTTTTTTTTTTTTTTTGTTCCTTATAGAAATATAACATTTAAAAATGCAGTTAACCTCAGCTATAACAACCTTATCTAAAAAATTGTGATCTTAAAATATATTTTCAATAGTATTCATTATTTTAAAGACTTGTTTTATTAAAGACTTCAATCTACATCTAATTTTCAAAAGAAAAAAGTCCTTGTACATACTATTTATAGTTAATGTTACGTTATTTATCTTCTATTTAGTGCCCTTGGTAAAATTCCTTGAAATTCCCTATTTGCATAATGATTATAATTGTAATTGTAGACACAAAAGGCAATAAGTTTCAATCCTGACTCAAATGGGATTTTTTTTTTTTTTACTATGAAGTTAATATGGTAAAACTTCTATAATGGACACTCCTGAATAGTGGACACTTTTGTTTCACAGACAGTTTTTCAGTACCCACTCCCAAAACCTAAATTTTTGTATGTTTAACCTCTACATAATGGACATTTCGAACAGCAAACAATAATTTTGACAATAAAGAATGAAAAATAATTTTTTAACGAGAAAAAAAAATTTAAATAAAAAAATAAAAAGGCTCTAAATTTATTAGGGCAATGCTTTACAAATTTTATGAACCCAGATAAAGGTTCCGGATGGACTGGGTCCTCCTATAAGGCTTGAATGTTGAATTCAGGGAATGGGATAGGAGATATATTCACCCCCCTCCCCCTAGAGTGTTTGAGATTTTATGTTTTTAATGGTTAAAAAGTGAAATTTCAACAACAACTGACTCTATTAATGATGATAAAACAGACAGTTAAACTGGAGATGCTTTCTGCCATTGTTATTTCAGCAGGTGGCAAGAGGTTGCATTCTCCCCTCCCAGAATAATGAGATGCACTCTGGAAGATTTGAGATTTTGTGTTTTCAGTGGTAAGAATAATGCATCTAACCAATCCACCCCTTGAAATTGTACAATGTCCACCCCCAGAGTATCAGAAATCTCTCCGAAAGAAAGGTGTCCGAATTCAATACTGCTTGCTGCTCCGAGAATTTCCAAAGCAAAAATATACTGAACAATTACAGAATTTTGTTTCAAAAGAGATTATCCAGAAGGATTAAAAAAACTACTGACAGTGTTAAAACTTTGCATCGAAAAAGAAATAACATGTAATCGAAAGTAAAAGCAAACTTTTATGACAGATTTTTTTTATAAGAACACAATAAATTAGAGGATGAATGTATGCAGAATTTTATTTCAGTTTTATGGCTTAAAAAAAGTAATTTTAATTTCTGATTAATCGTCATGTATTAGAGATTTTATGACATACAAAAAGTCAGTTGATGAAACAATAAGCACTTGTTAACAATTTTTGAATCTGAGGTTTTCTCAATGACAGACACCTATGAATAATGGACAGTTTCCATACTCCAAAATGTGTCTGTTATTTAGAGGTTTTACTGTACTTGGTTATCCCATAGATCAAAAAACTACTGCCAAACTATAAGATCAAATGCCAATAATGGATTACTGTGAATGTCACATTCAATGACATTAAACAGGATACACATGTTTAAAACGTCATTAAGTGGTTTTTATTTCCACTTTTTATTTGTATTTTTATTCATGTTTTACTAATTTATTTGATCTCTCGTTATTTAAAATAAAAATTTTGTCGATATGTATAACTTGATGATTGGTGATTTTTATAATTTGGTGAAAATAGTCGACAGGATAACCAAGTAGTACCCTAAATCCTTTATTGGTACAGTCGAAGTTCTATAATCCTCACACGCTGTGGCCAAAGGCTGTGCGGATTATGGAATTTTGTGGATTATAGAGTATTATGTATATTATATGCCATTTTATTATTCCTAGATGGCATTTTAATCCTTTAATTAGTATAATATAAAAAAAATAAATATGAAATCTAATAATTATTTTAATATGCTGTCTGAAAAAATGCCTTTTTAAAGATATTTTATAAAAAAAATTATATACAAGTGCATTTAAATAAAAATAATTACTACATATATTTCTTAATGCTGTAATCCATTTTTTACTGTTAATAAAATAAGTGTTATACAGTAGACTCCCTCAAATCCGCACAGCTTGGGACCAGAGGTTTTGCGGATTTTAGAATTTTGCGGATTTCTGGTCATTGCTTTGTTTACATTTTTTTAAAAATAATTTGAATGTAATTAATAATGAAATCAAAAGTATAATGAATGCATACAATATACTAAAATATTAAAAAAAGTAATAAACTAAAATAATAAAAATTTAGATATTTTTTAAATGATTAAAATACTAAAAGGAAATATCAAGTTAATAATCAATAATGTACAATTAAATATTCATTATAAAAGAGGAAATGTGTTTTTCCTAAATCATTCAATGAAACTTGCCTCATAAAGGTACATTACTAATTCACATCAGGATCATACAATAATGAAACTTTATTTCAGGTTTAGCCAGACTTAACTAAATAAGCTTGATTAATACATAACTATATTCGGTAAGATAGTGATTACCAATGATATTAGCAATATCTTTATTTTTTCAGAAATAAATTATTATTTCTTCATGCAAAAACATGAATTCAATAATCTTAATAAAAATTATAAATTAAAAAATGCATGGAATTGATATAAAACTGAAAAAATCAATTTTTGCACCTACATCTGAACTGAATGTTTCATTGTTTACATCCGTAGAATATGTGCGGATTTTAGAGAGTTGCGGATTTTAGGAGTGCAGATTTGAGGGAGTCTACTGTATTAACAAAAAATAAATGTTTTATTATGATTTTTTTTAAATTTTTTTAATTTGTTTTAAAAATTATTTTTGGATAACAAATTTGTAAATTTTCTTTGCTGTTTATTTCATTGTTTACATATGTTTGCAGATTTTATTATTATTATTGTTATTATTAATAATTAATATTTTACAATATTTCATTAAAAAATGTGACTTAGAATATAATTTTAAATCATTTTCATTTATTAGTGCAATGATATATAATAGTGTTTATTAAAGTTTTTTATACATATATGTTACTGTTCAAATGTATAATCTATTTCATAAAATACCTAGTTATTTCATGAAAAACTAACCATTTCCATTAAAGTGTGTAAAATTATTAAATTTTATGATTTAAACTAGTTATTTTATAAAATAAAACTGTCTAACCATTAGAATATTAAAGACGGTGTCGATATGCATATTGAACTTACATTAATTTTTAAGCAGCATATTTATGTTAGTATTTCTCATTTGGGATTATTCACAAATACTTTTGTATTTTTTTTTTTTTTTAATGATTTCTACCGAATTGAGAGATCATTCGGTAAATAAGAAACATTTTAATGAAATAGTGGTTCAAATGCTTGTTAAATAAGCATAACTAATGAAAATAATGCCATACTTATTTGTGAAAAATTATTAAATTCAATAGAAAAAGTAAATTATGCCAAAGCAGCACAGAAAAAATTCCATGTGACTATTGGTTAATCCAGAGTTATGATATACTAGAGTTAAAAAAGTTATTTGTGCTATTAACAGATGCAAAACCTGATGTCATATTTTATATCTCAATGGATATTCTGTTTGATATATTTTATATCACCTGAATATAGTGACAGAAATAATATGAATGTCAATACGGCAATATATGAATGGCAATCCTCAATAAATAATGAAAATAAAGGTATTTAATAAATTTCTAATTAATGTACTCTTGCATTATTAATTTGAAAAAAGTTAATAAAATGTTATTAAATTACATAATTATTCCTATCAGCATGTAATTTTTTAAATAATATTTAAAATTATTATTATATTTCTTTTGTATGCAGTATTTATATTTTGTGTTTGCAATATAATTTTTATAATATTTTTTAAATGGCTTACATTTTTTTACCAATTATACAAAGTAATCTGATAATTATGTAAATATTATAAAAATTCAAACATAACTGTTCTCGCATTGCATTCTGTTATCTTGTGTTATTTTTAGCTAATATAAAAATAATATTAAATTACATATTCAGTTTTTATGTATTATTTACTAAATCATTTACTAATTATTTGAAATGTAATTTTCAAATTGCTTTATCTATTTACCATAAGTTAATTTATAAAAAAAAAATGATTTTTTAAATGTTAAATTGTTTATTTTAAATTTTAATGGTTAGGCAATTGTTATTATATAAAGTACTGTATTTACTCGTGTATAATGCACACTTTTTTTCCAAAAAATTAGGGCAAAACTCCTAGGTGCACCTTATATATGGAATAATTTTTTACTGTTGGATGCGGTCGAACGATATACATATGAAACAATAAATTATTCAAAGACGATATTAAAATTTGGAAAATGTTACTTAATTGAAGTATTACTGCGTATTTATTTCATTACTTACAGTTTTTTATACAAAAGAGCTAATGACATTATCTAAATGCTAATTAGCAATTCTCTTTACTGTCTGTCACTCATTCCTATTTCCCGTCATTCTCTTACAACCTGAAGACTAAAAATGCATTTTCGTCTTGTTTTCTGGTCTGGTGTGATGTTTGTTTCGACTTTTTTTTACTGAAACTCGTTTGATCATTCTTCATTAGCGTATCAAATTTATGGTGTGTGTTAAATACGAGATTTTAAGAAATCATCATTTTCACTTGTAAAGTAGGGGTGCGACCTATACACGAGTAAATGTGGTAATTAAGTCATAGAATCCAATAACTTTATACACATTAATGGACTTGGCTAGTTATTTCAGGATATAACTAGGGATTTTATGAAATAACTGAATTATACACTTTAATGGTAACATATACAACAAACTAATGAAAATCATTGATTATATTTGCCTTTATAGCATTTACTGAAACATTAAAATTTTAATCAATTACTTTTTTTGCATACATCTTTTTATTATTTATCTAATAATTTTTTTACTAAGTTAAAATTAAATGAAAGCATCATTTTTTTAATTAGAGCCTCACATTAGGAACCGCTACTCTTGAGAATAACAATACTTTTACAATGTACAATGCATTTTAAACATCAGAATTCAATTTTATAACTCTAAAGTTTTGTGAATTATACAAAATTGTTTATTACAGACATGGTCTGATTTTAACCAAATTATAGGGGGCGAATGTTGTCAATTTATCAAATTTTTCACTATTACTTTTTTTAAATAATAGTGAAATAGGGGACTCTGTGCCTATGAGCTATGCTCGTTATACCGTGTTGAAGCACCACAAACTCTAAAAGCATGCTAGTTTGATCGGCTTTTAAAAGTTTATGAAACATTCCATTATGCATAAATATATTTTGTGAATGGCAATCTCCCTGTAAACAAGTTTTTCCTCCATTTCTCTTTCATTGGGATATTTTAGTACCAAATCAGCTTCTGTTAAACTTCTACAGGCTATTTACATGTTTCATTAAACAAAATCAGTTAAACAGTGAAATAAACAGTCTTTTCCTTTTAATATTTTTTGAACCGCAGTATAAGAAAAACTTTTAAGTAAGCATTAAAAATTTATTCTTTAGATCTGATGTAATTTTCACTAAATTTTACTTTCTTTTTTTAATATTCAAGTGAAACTTTTTTGTTGTTTCAAAAAAAAATTATTTGTGCCATCTTATAATTTACAACAATAGTTAAAATGACCAGATAAAAATATGAAGAAAATGTCTCGTCTAAATGTATTTTTTTTTTAATTTTAACTGTTTTTGCATATTTTTTAACTGTCATTTTAACTATGACATAATTTCTTTTACTTTCTACTTTTCACGCATATTAATGAGTTTATTTACGATACTTCGAAAGTTTTCTTTGTTTTTGATATACACTTGAAGATACTTAGAAAGAAAGAAAGGAATTATTTTTATTTCTACTGCCTTAGACTCTGAAATAATAGTAAAAATGATCATTTAGAAATTTCAAACGTCTCACATAAAAATATTTTAAAATTTGATTGTTTGTAATTTCTTTCAAATGGGAATTAAATAGTTACAAATAAGTAGCGGGAAAATATTGAAAATTACGTCAAAAACTAATTTTTGCATGTGACTCTTAACATTAAATTTCATTCATTCAATTTGCACATGTTTCCGTATTGTAAAATGATATACACATTTTAACAGACACATTATTTTAATATTTTCTTTCTTTTTTAATATTCACATGAAAATATATTTTTATGATGTAATTTTTAATATTTTCCAGCTATTAAATTGTAATTATTTAATTTTCATTTGAAAGTACTTTTTTTTTGTTTGTGATAGTTGTGTGTAACTAATTTTTTAATTTGTAGGAAATATTATTACTTGGTCACTAGGCAATAATTTAAAATAATAACTTTTTCGAAAATATGTAAAAAAAAAGTCTCTCAAAATGCTAAAAATTTGAATTTAAAATACAAATAAATCCTCAAAAACGAGTCAAATTAAAAAAAATGAATAAATACAATCTGCACACCTAGAAGTTCTAGTGTATAAAACGATCTAAAAATGTTTAAGTTCCTATGTATAACTTTTCTTATACAGGGTAAGTCATAAATATCGAAAACAATAGGCTATTTCCTTAAATATTGTCCATAGGCCTATGCTTCCAGTTGAAAAAATTCATAAAAAATAGATGAAAATATGATGGAATATGTTGCAACTCCATGGGGAGGGGAGCTATTTTAAAAAATACGAAAATTAAATTTTTATACGGCCCTCTTAGGATAAAAATTCCATTTATAAAAACTTTTCAAATCCAGTCCTGAATTAGACACAAAAATTGCATCTTCATATCTGTTAAACTCGCTGAGTTATAACCGTTTAAATAATTCATCAGGTTTTAAGGGATCAGACACAAGTTGAAATGCACACAGTTCAAGAAACAATGTTTAACAGTTCTAGGAAACATGAAAATAAAAATCTTTTAAGTGAGAATTTTGATTTTTTTTCTTTTTTTGTGATGCTTAGTCGTAGTTTGCTAGCAAAGTCACGTCCTAAAATTTCTCATCAAATTTATAAAAACTTCAAATGATTAGTATTATTTAAATGCGATAATTTAAAATCGTTATAACTCGGAATAGTATTCATTGGATTTCATTTTTTTCATTTAATTAAAGAGGAAAGTCTAATTTTAGTTTTGTTCCATGTTTTTTTCAATATTAATTTTAAAACTATTACAAACATCTATTTAAAAAATGATGTAACATATCTTTAGAAAAGTCATATTTTCAAAAGAAAATATTTTTTTCAAATGTGCCAAAACAAAATTAATGTACAATAATAAAAAAAGACATGTTCCAAGTTTGCACATTCATTCTTTGACGATTTTTTATTTTAATAATTCAAAGACGAAAAATGGTGATAATTGTGGTAGTGGTGGTGGGAGGGTGGCATGATGCATAAAAACACATTTAAATTGTAAAAAAAAATTCAACTGCTAATGAAATGTTTAAGTGCTTCTTAAAAAATTGAAAAGTAACTCTTTTCTGTAGCTCAAACTTCCAATTTATTTTGACTTTTGCTTTTTCCAGCTCATTTTTGCTTTGTTTAAGCGTCTGTCTCTTATTTTAAACAGTGCTAACATGCGGGTTAAGAGATTTTTTATAATTTTAACACTCACAATTTAAGGTTTTTTACTGTCCCGGAAAGGCTGTCAATAAAGTGTGTATTCTGCTCCCAGGCTGGGTCAGGACCCGGACATTACTTTTTTCTGACGACTCGACCGGGCCTAACGTATTTTTTCTTACCATACCAGCAGAGGCGGATTACCCATTAGGCTGAGTTGGCTGAAGCCTAGGGGCCCAGAAGAAAAGGGGCCCGGTGCTAAAATTTTCCTAATATAAAGAACAAGAAAATATTCTTTTACACTGGTCGGACATTAATATTTAATACAAAATATGTGCGAAATTCTTTGTCGTAATTATCATCAATGATTATCATTGATCATTTTTATCATCAATGATTTATGAGTTAATGAAGCAAGCATGTGTTTTAATTTTTCCAGTGTATACCTCTTTGAAGTAGTGAAAGGGGGCCCTCAGAAAGTAAAGCCTAGGGGCCCGGGGGGTAGTTAATACGCTTCTGCATACCAGTGCTGATTCCTTCTTCTTAGGTTTGCACGGGACGAAATTTTCAATTCCGGGCTCTACGCACCCCATACTGATTGGTCTAATATGCATAAAATGAGTAAAATTTCGATCATTAAAAGCTTTTATGAAAAATGCATAGCTTTTGAAATTATCTTTATTTTACAAAAAAAAACCTTTTAAAATTCATTTTTTAAACTAGTATATTCAAAGGCAAAAAAATTAAATGCAATGAAACCAGTGAAAAAAACATGCCTATGATGGAATACTGTTTTAAAAGCATATTTTTAAAAACATCTTATTTTTTTTCATTTATTGTTCAGTTATTGAAAATGTGCATTACAATAATGTAATAAATCTTTATTATGGATATTTTTAATTAAAATATACAACTATTCCCATTTACATATTTTTCTTTCATTTCAGGTGAATCTGTTCCTAATACACTCGTTAAAACATATATAGATAATTATCATAAATGATGCACTGGAAAAAAGCAGCAAAAGAATTTGAAATGTGACAAAAGTGAAAAGGTTTCAATCATTTATGCGATAATTCATCTAATTGTCGTTGTTGATAGTTTATTACAACACTTGCTTTGTATCTATTATTTCACAATCACCAGAAGCATTTATTTACATCTTGTGTTATCTATTCTGCGGATCAACAATCAGTGCATATCATTTCTCTCAAACAAATTAAAATTATTTTGTGAATTTCTATAAAATATTTTAAGCCGATTATGCAGTTTATTATAAAGTTTGTTCTGGACATGCATTCATATCATTGTGAAATTTGATTGTGAAAAATGTGACAATAACTTTCAAAAATTATTTGAATCAACAATTCCATAATGAGATTTTTTTTAAATATTTGCAGGATGCTGTAACAGTTTTTAAGACTCACAAAAATTATCAATTTATTATACATGTTAAAAAATAAGACATTTAGAGGAACAAGGGCAAATTTTCGGAATTCATTTTATACATTCTTATGGAAATAAATGAAAAACTTTCCACTGTGCAATTTTTAACACAAAATATTTTCTTAACAGAATAACTGTATCACAGATCTTCATTTGCACGCAAAAAAGCCATTTGTTTGAGATTTAAGCAACAAAAAAATTCCTGAGAAAATGTAACTTTCAAAAACACTTTATGCATGCAAACAAAAAGCCTTTCAATTGAGAAAAAATCAGCTAAATATTTTAATCCAAAGAAATGTGAATACACAGCTCCTAAAACATACAAATGAGAAATCTTTCAGTTGACTCATGCAAGAAAAAATTTCGTGCAAGTGATATTTGTTCACTCCTCTGGCATATAAATGAAGTAACTTTTAATTTTCTAATATGCATTAAAGCATTATTATACAAATGCAAAGGAAACAATATTTTCTGCATACAAATTAGTAAACTGAAGGTCTTTAGATAAGATATTAAAAATATTTTCGTAAAGGCAACGTGAAATAACTTTTTCTGCATACAAATGAGAAACTGTTAGCTTGTGAGATATCCAATAAAAACTTTCTTGCAAAATGAACTCGAATAACCATCTTCGACTGCATACAAATAACAAACATATTGCTGTGAACTATGCAACAAA
Source organism: Maratus speculifer (assembly GCA_964019185.1). Classification (NCBI taxonomy): domain Eukaryota; kingdom Metazoa; phylum Arthropoda; class Arachnida; order Araneae; family Salticidae; genus Maratus; species Maratus speculifer. The sequence goes on from OZ025302.1 coordinate 28,058,216, forward strand.
TTATTTTCTTTGAAAGATAACTTGATTAAACACTTTTGCGCGCATACAAAAAGGACACCTTTCATCTGTGAGATATGCGATAAAAAAGTTTCTGAGAAATGTTATTTCGAGGGACACCTTGTCTTACATACCAATGAAAAACCTTTCAGCTATGAGATATGCAACAAAAAACATTCCTGTAAAAATAACTTAAATAAACACCTACTCGTGCACAGAAACGATAAACCATTCATTTGTGAGGTATGCAACAAAAAATTTTCTGACAAAAGTAACTCGAAAAAACACCTTCTCATTCATACAAATAAGAAACCTTTCAGTTGTGAAATATGCAACAAAAGAAAAATCACAGAAAAATATCTTGAATACGCACTTACTCCTGCACACGAGTGAGGAAACTTTCAGCTGTGAATTATGCAACAAAAATTTTTATCTGAAAGGTAACTTAAATACGCCCCTACTCCTGCATAGAAAACATAAATCTTTCAGTTAAGAGATATGCTACAAAGAAATTTTTGGGAAAAATGGATAAACACCTGCAGGTGCATACAAAAGAGAAACCTTTCAGTTGTGAGATATGCAACAAAAAGTTTTCTCAGAAAGGTCACTTGAATTCACACCTTCGAGTGCATACAGAAGAGAAACCTTTCAGCTGTGAGATATGCAATAAAACATTTTCTAGGAAAAGTAATTTGAATATACACCTTGTTTTGCATACTAATAAGAAACCTTTCAGCTGTAATATGTGCAACAAAAATTTTTCTTTTAAATGGACTTTAAATGCACATTATCGTGTGCATACAAAAGAAAAACCTTTCAGTTGTGAGTTATGCAAAAAACAATTTTCTCAGAAATGTAACTTGAATTCACACCTTCGAGTGCATACAGAAGAGAAACCTTTCAGTTGTGAGATATGTAACAAAAAGTTTTCTCAGAAATGTCACTTAAATTCCCACCTTCGAGTGCATACAGAAGAGAAACCTTTCAGCTGTGAGATATGCAATAAAACATTTTCTAGGAAAAGTAATTTGAATATACACCTTGATTTGCATACGAATAAGAAACCTTTCAGCTGTAATATGTGCAACAAAAATTTTTCTTTCAAATGGACTTTAAATGCACATTATCGTGTGCATACAAAAGAAAACCCTTTCAGTTGTGAGTTATGCAAAAAACAATTTTCTCAGAAATGTAAATTGAATTCACACCTTCGAGTGCATACAGAAGAGAAACCCTTTAGCTGTGAGATATGCAACAAAAAGTTTTCAGAGAAAAGGACCTTGAATAAGCACTTACTCCTGCATAAAAATGAGAAAACTTTCAGTTGTAAAGTATGCAACAAAAAATTTTCTAAAGAAGGTAACTTGAATATTCACCTACTCCTGCATAGAAAAGAGAAACATTTCAGCTGTGATATAGGCAACAAAAAATTTTCTCAGAAAGATAACTTAAATACGCACCTACTCCTGCATAAAAAAGAGAAAATTTACAGTTCTGAGATATCCTACAAAAACATTTTTGGGAAAAGTAAAATGGATGGACATTTGCAGATGCAAATGAAAGAGAAACCATTTAATTGTGAGTTATGCAACAAAAAGTTTTCTCGGAAAGGTCACTTGAATTCGCACCTTCGAGTGCATACAGCAGAGAAACCTTTTAACTGTGAGATATGCAACAAAAAATTTTCACACAAAAAGACCTTGAATACGCACTTACTCCTGCATACAAATGAGAAATTTTTCAGTTGTAAAGTATGCAACAAAATATTTTCTCAGAAAGATAACTTAAATACGCACCTACTGCTACATAGAAAAGAGAAAACTGTCAGTTGTGAGATATCCTACAAAGACATTTTGGGGAAAAGTAAAATGGATAGACCCCTGCAGGTGCATATGCAAGAGAAACCTTTTAATTGTGAGATATGTAAGAAAACGTTTTCTCAGAAAGGTCACTTGAATTCACACCTTCGAGTGCATACAGGAGAGAAACCTTTCTGCTGTGAGATATGCAAGAAAACATTTTCAAGGAAAAGTAATTTGAAGATACATCTTGTTTTGCATACGAATAAGAAACCTTTCAGCTGTGATACGTGCAACAGAAATTTTTATTTCAAATGGACTTTAAATGCACATTATCGTGTGCATACAAAAGAAAAACCTTTCAGTTGTGAGATATGTAACAAAAATTTTTCACAGAAATGTAACTTGAATAGGCACTTTCTCCTGCATACAAATGAGAAACCTTTCAGCTGTGAGATGTGCAACAAAAAATTTTCTTACAAGGGGACTTTAAATGAACATTTTCTTGTGCATACAAAAGGAAAACCTTACTTTATATAAACATTTTTTTGTGCATACAAAAGAAAAACCTTACTTTATATAAACATTTTCTTGTGCATACAAAAGAAAAACTTTACAGTTGTAAATTATACAACAAAAAATTTTCTTGCTGAAATAACTTGAAAAGACACTTTTTTATACATACAAATGAGAAACCTTTCAGTTATGAAACGTGCAACAAAAAAATTTCTCAGAAACGTAGCTTGAATACATGCATACTTGTGCATACAAATAAAAAATATTTAGCTAATGGATATGCTACAAAAAATTTCTCGACGATATAACCTGATTAAACATTTTTTGTGCACAGAAAAGAGACACCTTTCTTCTGTGAAACATACGATAAAAAACATTCTGAAAAAAAGTAGCTTAAATGGCCACCTTGTATTGCATACAAGTGAGGAACTTTAGTCGTGAAATATGCATCAAGAAATTTTCTGAGAAAGGTAGCTTAAGAAAACACATTCTCATGCTTGCAATTGCAAAAACCTTCAGTTTTAAAGTATGCAATAAAAGATTTTCTCACAAATGTAACTTGAAACAACTTATTATCCATACAATACCATACATAGCTGTGAGATATAAGATGGAGTGCTCCATCCCCGTCCCCAGGCCCTGTCAGTCCCATATGACTCTCGCGACGAGGACTTCGAGTAGGGTCCCAGTTCGCATACCGCTAGGCAGCTACTACTCGGGCGCACCTATCCGTCCACCTCGCCGTCCGATGTCTACGGTCTAACGACCTGCCCCGAAAAGCCTGTCGCCGTTCCCAAGTTTGATGAGACGCCGAAAACGACAGCTTCCCCGCCCATTGAGTTACTCCAATGGCGTGGACACTTGGTTCCCCCACCCAATGAGCCCTGATAAGACCCCAGGCAACAACACCCACAAGAGCGCTGAAGCCGGTGACCCAATGCCATGGAACGCCGGATGGGAATTGCTTTACGGCAGCCCCACAAGGTAAAATCACTCTAACAGGAAACACAATTATGAGGATCAGCCGTGGAGGGGAGGTGCCCCTAGCAAGACCCTGGAAAGAGGGGGAAAAAGCCTTCCTGCCCGCAAAGACACGAACTCGCTTTAGGGTTTTCGTCCCCCAATCCTTACATGTACCGACTTACGAACGACCCTTAGGTCGCACTTGCTGCGTACGGACACAGAGTTGGTGACTAGATGCTCGTAACTGAAACCTCGAGGGCCGAGAAAACCCCCCGCGGTGGTTAAAGAAGCCACCCAGTCTAGGCTTTTTGCGCCCAAGACCCCCACACTGCCCCGGTAAGCCAAGGGGTGGGTCAAAAGAGAGAAATTTTAAAAAAGCGGGGGAGTGACGATGCAGCAAAAGGGTCAAATTTTTTACTGTTTAGGTGCATAATTTAAAAATTTTTAAGAACACATATGAGTGAGAGATACTGTTAATCCCTTAATTTTTTTCATTTCAAATTTATTTTCTTTTTTCCTTCATGAAAATATATATTTTAAAAAAAAATCTAAAATCGATAAACTATTTGTATCTTACTTTTTTCTATTTTAATAACTAGCTATCTATATTGGTATATAAAGTTATTAAATTTAATGAAGTCAGTATTATTTTGTAATATAAATTTCTTTGGTCGTTAAAGTGTAATTTTTATAAAAAATAATTTTACCTTTTGGTATCGCCCCAATAAATTATAAAACCCCGTGAAACAAGTTCTAAACGCTGAATATTCATAAACTTCAGGCTGTCTTCTTTAAAAGGAAAGCAGAAATTAAGCTACGCATTGCTTAATTTCTGAATTTAAAAAAAGGCCCTTTTAAGGGCCATACAAATAGCTATACTTTTTGTAAATCAAGGTGCATAATTTAAAAGTTTTTAAGAACACGTATGAATGCTAAATACTCTGAATCCTTTAAAATTTCTCATTTCAAATTTATTTTCTTTTTTCCATCATGAAAATACATATTTAAAAAAAATGCGCCGCGAGATGCCGACGTGCTGCTTAGCGGTGCAGGCAGGCCTTTGACGAGGCCTCGAATACATCGAAATGTTGCCATCGGCACTTCACGACTTGTGCGCAGCGAGCTGTCACACATTTAGGTCTCCGTATTCTATCGTGAATCCTCCGCACTCAATCGTCGAGTAGTGCTTAACAGGCACTCATCAAACAATTTCTAGAGGTGGGAAATTCCGAATTTTCAGGTTATCATCATTGAAAGGAAAGCAGAAATGAAGCGACGCATTTCTTAATTTCTGAACTTAAGAAAAGGCCCTTTTCAGGGCCATGCAAATATCTGTATGTTTCGCAAATGAAGGTGCATGGTTTAAAAGGTGATTAAGAACACTTATGGATGATAAAGACTGTTTTTTTTTTTCATTTTTCGTTCCAGAATTATTCATTTTTCCTATACGACAATACACATTTTTTAATACCTGAGCGTGTTTAATAATAGCATTCAAAATCTTCTACTACGAATCGATAAACTGTTCCTGTCTTACTTAATTCCCTTTTAATGATTTATTAACTATAATGGTATATTAGATTGTAAAATTTAATGCTGTTTTATTTTTTCACTTAATTTTTAAAGAGATTTTAGCACAGGCGATAATAGTTTTTTATACTGTTATTCATTTACCTTTCCATTTTATTCATGCTGTAAATATAACATTGTTTCCTGTCGGCCGTATTCACAGGGCCCTCAGAAAAGGAAACTACCCATCTAAGCGGGTGATGCCTGTAAGCGCAGCTTCTCCTGTGTACGTCGCAGCGGTGCTCGAATACTTAACCGGTGAAGTTATCGAATTTTCCGGCAATATAGCTCGAGACAAGAATAAGAAGAAAATCAGCTCTAAACATCTTCGGCTCGCTATTCAAAATGATTCAGATATAAGCAAACTTCTGGACAGAATAGTAATCGCACGAGTCGAAGATATTTTCCAGTCTCTCACATTGTCTTGTATCCCCAGTAACGAGGAAGAGAAGTCGTGAAATGATGTAGATATGTTATAGTCGATAAAAGGCCCTTTTCAAGGCCATACATTTTTTTTTTCGAGAATTATTCATTTAATTCTCTCTCCTGTGATATTTACGGGCTACGATTTTTACGACTTTTATTCGGAATTGTTTCATTCCCACCAATATCTTAAATCAGTCTTATTGTCTTTATTCAGGTATCATTTTGCTTGTCATGAAATGACATGAATATTTCTTTTTAGAAGCAGTGACGGGAATAATCAAGATGAAATTTTTAGCCGTAATTTAATTTGATCGTTATGAGGTTAAAGCCGAACATTTCGAGTTCGGAAAAAACAGTTTCTTACATAAAATTTTAGGGCAAACTTTTCTATATTTAGCGTTTTCAGATTTCTTTCTCCTGCGTGCAAATGAAAAAAAATTACCGAAAAGAAGTAAAGGCGTGACATAAAAAGAAACATTTGTTGCAACAAAATGTAAAAAGCCAATAATCCACATATCAAAGATTTTTACACTATTCTTCATTTACCTAACCTTATCATTTATACGATAAATACATATTTGTGGCTGGGTTTGAAATCTAACTTTAAAAAAATTAGAGTGAGTACTGTAAAGTGGTATTCAGTATTATTTTGTAATATAAATTTCTGTGGTCGTTAAAGTGTAATTTTTATAAAAATAATTTTACCTTTTGGTATCGCCCCAATAAATTGTAAAACAAGTTCTAAACGCTGAATATTCATAAACTTCAGGCTGTCATCTTTAAAAGGAAAGCAGAAATTAAGCCACACATTGCTTAATTTTTGAATTTAAAAAAAGGCCCTTTTAAGGGCCATACAAATAGCTATACTTTTTGTAAATCAAGGTGCATAATTTAAAAGTTTTTAAGAACACGTATGAATGATAAATACTGTGAATCCTTTAAAATTTCTCATTTCAAATTTATTTTCTTTTTTCCATCATGAAAATACATATTTAAAAAAAATCTAGATATGTCTTAGAATAGCATTCAAAACCTTCTATCACAAATCGATAAACTATTTGTATCTTACTTATTTTTATTTTAATAACTAGCTAATTGTATTGGTATATGAAGATAATAAATGTAATGAAGTTTTACTTTTTTCATTTAATTTCTTGATGTGGTTTTAACACATATGTTAATAATTTATTTCACTGTTATTCATTTAGGTATCCTTATTATTCATATGGTAAATACATCTATCTGTCTATATTTGGAATCTAACTACTGAATACTTTAGACTGACTACAGTAAAATTATTTTCAATGCAACTATATTATTTTGTAATGTGAAATTGTGTGGTCATAAAAATGTCATTTTATTTAACAAATAATTTTATCCTTTGGCAGCTCCACTTCGCACTTGTTTTTCACATATTCCGAATTATGAGTGTCTTTCAGTTACTTAACTACAATTCTAAATTCTTTCTGTATGGTTTCTGAAAGTGTCTTTTTTTTAAAATTTACGCTGTTTCTAGCTGTTTACCTTGTTCACTTTTACAACTTGAGCATCTATTTTCAACTATCTTCTTCTGCGGGCTTGCCCCGCCCTCCTACGTTGGGATTGGCTGTTCCAGCAGCCACCCCGTATAAATGCTCTTTCCTCTATCCTTCTACTCATTCCGCCTCTCTTTATGCCAGTAAAACGCGGGACCTGTGCCGCTATGTTAGCCGATGGGAAACTTCGAAGGTGAACGGGTTTCAGGTGATTGTCACCAAAATCAGTGAGCTATGTGGCCCCCTTTTTTTGGTTCTTAGAGTTAGTCGTGGGCTGGGATACCTTATGCTATGCCTTTTCTGTGCTTCTTGGTACCATACTGCCTTTTCACTCTCCGTTTTTTGCCGACGCCAGTCGGTGAAATGACATCGAAGTATGGGGCAACCAACTCGTTTGGATGCCACATGCGCCTCTTCTTTTGGAGGTTATATTTAACCTCGTGCTTTCAGCTCTGGAATAATTTTCGGATTTCCACCAGAGACTCTAAATTATACTTTTTGACCGTGCTTTGCTTCGAAATTCATCTTTTTATGTTCATTTCTAATATTTAGTTGGAGGTTACGCTCAATGGACCCACATTGTGTTGGCACTCCGTAAGCACCGCGATGTCATGTCATTCCGTCTCGAGATCTCCGGCGTGCAGACCGTTCACCGTGCAACGGTGTGAGCCTTACCCTATCACGGCCGTGAATGTAACAAAGGTCGAATGGCTACCACCGGATCTTGAAAACTTGTGCTCCGCGAGATGCCGACGTGCTGCTTAGCGGTGCAGGCAGGCCTTTGACGAGGCCTCGACTACATCGAAATGGTGTCATCGGCACTTCACGACTTGTGCGCAGCGAGCTGTCACAAATTTAGGTCTCCGTATTCTATCGTGAATCCTCCGCACTCAATCGTCGAGTAGTGCTTAACAGGCACTCATCAAACAATTTCTAGAGGTGAGAAATTCCGAATTTTCAGGTTATCATCATTAAAAGAAAAGCAGAAATGAAGCGATGTATTTCTTAATTTCTGAACTTAGGAAAAGGCCCTTTTCAGGGCCATCCAAATATCTGTATGTTTCGCAAATGAAGGTGCATGATTTAAAAGGTGATTAAGAATACTTATGGATGATAAAGACTGTTTTTTTTTCATTTTTCGTTCCAGAATTATTCATTTTTCCTATACGACAATACACATTTTTTAATACCTGAGCGTGTTTAATAATAGCATTCAAAATCTTCTACCACGAATCGATAAACTGTTCCTGTCTTCCTTAATTCCCTTTTAATGATTTATTAACTATAATGGTATATTAGATTGTAAAATTTAATGCTGTTTTATTTTTTCACTTAATTTTTAAAGAGATTTTAGCACAGGCGATAATAGTTTTTTACACTGTTATTCATTTACCTTTCCATTTTATTCATGCTGTAAATATAACTTAGAAGTCTAACTATTGAAAACATTAGAGTGATTGCTGTAAAATTATTTTCAATGAAGTTGCACTTATTTGCAATATGAAATTGTGTGATCATGTAAGTGTCACTTTTTTAATAAAAAATGTTAACCTTTGGTATCTCCCATTTACAATGTTCAGCCACCTACTACCGAATTATGAATATGTTTATTTTATTAAACTATAATTCAAACTTTTCTATTTTACCAACTTACCAATAAGCTCCGGATTTCTCTTTTCAGACTTACTGATCAAGCCGCCGCCCTTTAAAAATGATTACAGCTTATATCGGAATTTTTTTTAAAAGGCCATTGCTACAGTCATTTAGAATATTTTTTATTGAACCTCTTTCTTGCAAATGAAGGCCCTTAGTTTGAAGAAATGAAAGTGGTGTTTTTTTAATGCAAAACTTTGCGGGCATTTTTATTATTTTTACTGATTTCATTGTATAAGCCAGACTAAAGTCAGTAAAATATCTACTAGACTGACCGAAACGTATATCCGATTTCTAAGTATACCTACCTTCAAATTTGATTGGCTGTTTTCCAGCTACGTGATTAGCTACTTATAGTAGTAGGCGGATCTTCTTAACCTTTATAAAAGACAGCGTTCCAATTCATAGACATACAACTTTCATTGTAGTTTTAGTCCAAATGGCTGATAATAATCTATTAAAAAAATTAAATCGTCAAAAGAAGTCAAGATCTATCAGGGCCGGTACATTGTTTCCTGTCGGCCGTATTCACAGGGCCCTCAGAAAAGGAAACTACGCATGTAAGCGGGTGATGCCTGTAAGCGCAGCTTCTCCTGTGTACGTCGCAGCTGTGCTCGAATACTTAACCGGTGAAGTTATCGAATTTTCCGGCAATATAGCTCGAGACAAGAATAAGAAGAAAATCAGCTCTAAACATCTTCGGCTCGCTATTCAAAATGATTCAGATATAAGCGAACTTCTGGGCAAAATAGTAATCGCACGAGTCGAAGATATTTTCCAGTCTCTCACATTGTCTTGTATCCCCAGTAACGAGGAAGAGAAGTCGTGAAACGATGTAGATATGTTATAGTCGATAAAAGGCCCTTTTCAAGGCCATACAATTTTTTTTCGAGAATTATTCATTTAATTCTCTCTCCTGTGATATTTACGGGCTACGATTTTTACGACTTTTATTCGGAATTGTTTCATTCCCACCAATATCTTAAATCAGTCTTATTGTCTTTATTCAGGTATCATTTTGCTTGTCATGAAATGAGATGAATATTTCTTTTAAGAAGAAGTGACGGGAATAATCAAGATGAAATTTTTAGCCGTAATTTAATTTGATCGTTATGAGGTTAAAGCCGAACATTTCGAGTTCGGAAAAAAAGTTTTTTACATAAAATTTTAGGCCAAACTTTTCTGTATTTAGCGTTTTCAGATTTCTTTTTCCTGCGTGCAAATGAAAAAAAAATTACCGAAAAGAAATAAAGGCTTGACATAAAAAGAAACACTTGTTGCAACAAAATGTAAAAAGTCAATAATCCACATATCAAAGATTTTTACACTATTCTTCATTTACCTAACCTTATCATTTATACGTTAAATACATATTTGTGCCTGGGTTTGATATCTAACTTTTAAAAAAATTAGACTGAGTATTGTAAAGTGGTATTCAGTATTATTTTGTAATATAAATTTCTGTGGTCGTTAACGTGTAATTTTTATAAAAATAATTTTACCTTTTGGTATCGCCCCAATAAATTGTAAAACAAGTTCTAAACGCTGAATATTCATAAACTTCAGGCTGTCATCTTTAAAAGGAAAGCAGAAATTAAGCCACACATTGCTTAATTTTTGAATTTAAAAAAAGGCCCTTTTAAGGGCCATACAAATAGCTATACTTTTTGTAAATCAAGGTGCATAATTTAAAAGTTTTTAAGAACACGTATGAATGATAAATACTGTGAATCCTTTAAAATTTCTCATTTTAAATTTATTTTCTTTTTTCCATCATGAAAATACATATTTTAAAAAAATCTAGATATGTCTTAGAATAGCATTCAAAACCTTCTATCACAAATCGATAAACTATTTGTATCTTACTTATTTTTATTTTAATAACTAGATAATTGTATTGGTATATGAAGATAATAAATGTAATGAAGTTTTACTCTTTTCATTTAATTTCTTGATGTGGTTTTAACACATATGTTAATAATTTATTTCACTGTTATTCATTTAGGTATCATTATTATTAATATGGTAAATACATCTATCTGTCTATATTTGGAATCTAACTACTGAATACTTTAGACTGACTACAGTAAAATTATTTTCAATGCAACTATATTATTTTTTAATGTGAAATTGTGTGGTCATGAAAATGTCATTTTATTTAACAGATAATTTTATCCTTTGGCAGCTCCACTTCGCACTTGTTTTCCACGTATTCCGAATTATGAGTGTCTTTCAGTTACTTAACTACAATTCTAAATTCTTTCTGTATGGTTTCTGAAAGTGTCTTTTTTTATAATTTACACTGTTTCTAGCTGTTTACCTTGTTCACTTTTACAACTTGAGCATCTATTTTCAACTATCTTCTTCTGCGGGCTTGCCCCGCCTTCCTACGTTGGGATTGGCTGTTCCAGCAGCCACCCCGTTTAAATGCTTTTTTCTCTATCCTTCTACTCACTCTTTTTCAAAATCTCACATCAGAGTTGGTAGGTAAGATTTGCGGAGTGAAGACGTATTTGATTTCGCTCCGTGTTTCTGCGGTTATTCTTATGATGTGTTGCGTTTGGAGTGATCGGTTCGTTACTGAATAGATTCTTCGACGTCTGCGTGGTTTTTCTGCTTTGTGTGAAGTTTTTTCTCATATTTTCTCATTATGGCTTCGGATATGGAACGTCTTATGGCTGATACTGTTCAAGGAATAATTAATGGAACTGTTAAACCGAACTTTTGTGAAGAGTTTGCTAAAGTTAGCTCGTCTTACGAGGATAATGTGAAGCAAGTCATCGGTAAATTTTTTGCTTATCTGGACGATTATATAACATCTACTATAAGCAAGATGGATTATGCCACCTCACCCGCTGACCAGGAGGAGGTAAGAAAAGTTTGTTTTGAGGCTATTTCTTTACTTAGGGAGCCTATTTCTTATAATAGTTTGTTAGATTCTACCTATTTTGGAGTTTTTTGTTTTTCTAAATTTAGAGCTGCTTCTAGTAAAGTGTTAAAAGATTTTGGTTTAAGTGACTAGTTCAAAAAGGTACTAAGAGACCTCTTGAGGAAAATTCAACTATCCCTCTTAGTAATAAATTTTCTAATTTAGCCAATGAAGCTAATCTTGATAATCAAATGGATCAAAATTCCGGTGTTGCCACCGAGGAGTCTGGTAATTCTAAAACTAGAATTAACCCTTTTTACATTGAATTTAATGAGAAATGGTCTGATCTCGCGAAAAAAATCTCAGAAGTTAACAACATTAAACCTACTATTGCTCTAAAAGGTGAACGCCTTATGGTGTTATGTAAGAGTGATAACGACTTTAGGGCTACTCAAAAATGGTTAGATGAAAATTCCAAAAAATATACAACTCTTCATCCTAAGGACCAGCGTCCAAAAAAAATCTGCATTAGAGGGCTGCCGTGCTTTACGGAAACTAATATTATTGTTGATAGTCTTAGAGACCATGGCTTCACCGTAACTAGGGCTGCCATGCTCAAAAATAGAAAAACCGGGCAACCTATGCCTTTGTACATGGTAAATGTCTTACCAAACAAAAACTTTGAAGAAATCTATAAAATTAAAGAAATTTATTATATGTCCGTTACGATTGAAGCTTTCAAAAGCTATCAAAGAGTTAAACAGTGTTATCGGTGCCAGGGGTTTGGACACGCCTCTGATATTTGCAATTTCACGCCTAAATGTGCCAAGTGCGGGGCTGATCATCTAACCACTGATTGCGAGCATAAACGCCGCATAACTCCTAAATGCGCCAATTGTGGGCAAGCTCATCCAGCCACCTATCGTGGTTGTATCAAAAACCCATATCGCCGTGAAAATAACAATAAACGTAATAATTCTAAAAACAATCCTGCTAAAGCTAACGATAAGAGTATAAGCAAAGATACCCAAATGTTATCCGAAATTCTTAAAGATTTCAACTATACTAAAAAAAGAGCCCACCTAAAAACAATTCTGAACCCCAAAATGATAATTCTGAAACCCCAGTAGAGGGCGCCTCTACTTCTCAAAATACTGAAAATACTAATAATACTATCTCTGAAAATGTTAATACTACTCCAACCACTCAAGCCACTATTCCACCGGCCTATTCTAATGATATACAGGAAATCTTTAATACTTTCCAAGACATTAAAGAAATTCTCCAAATTACTAAATTTTTAAAATGTATTAAAAATATTGCTAGTCAAACCAAGAAATTCAAAAATCCTATGGAAAAAATGTTTGTTATAATTGAAGAGTTTGACATTCTTGCTAATGAGATTTCACTCCCTAACCATGTCTAGGTCCCATCTTAATTCCCTTATTGTGCTAACCTGGAATTGTTCTACTATTAATAATAAAATAAACGAATTACGCGACTTTATCAGTAATCGCCCGGACATATTATTCTCTTGCAGGAAGTTCATAAACCTAATATTAGTATCAAAATTTCTGGTTATAAACTTTACCATACCCCCCGCCCTGGCTCCAACCAGGGTGGAACTGCTATTTACATAAAACATCACATTCCACATTACCCTGTACAACACACTAATTACATAGGTCTTGACTATACGGGAATTGTAGTACAATTACCACAAGTTAATATTAATTTTGTTTCAGTATATGTTAAACACGGACGTTTTTTCCCAATCAACGACCTCACACAATTTTTCTCACAAAATACGCACTGTTTTATCGCCGGTGATTATAATGCACATAACCGACGATGGAACTGTCATTCAACCACCCGCCAAGGCAGTTCACTACACAACATGATCACACACCTAGATCTTAGCCTACATGCACCTTCTACACCTACACACTTGGGGCATGGTAACTCCCGTCCCTCTATTATTGATTTTGGCATTTCCAAAAATATCAATTTCCCTATAACTACTACTGTTATCAACGAACTCAGTTCTGACCACCTTCCAGTTAATTTCAAAATTAACCTTGTTGATCCTCCCTCTCCCCCCCTTCTGTGGCTGTGGATTGGAGTAAATTTAAAACTATTTTACTTAATTCTGATCTCACTTTTCCTAATATTACTAACAATGATGGCATAGATAATGCTGTTACTCATTTTCAAAACCTAATAATTAATGCTCAAAATCTTGCTACTTACCAGTAATGTGAATCATAATAAACCTTTTACTCTTCCTAACTACATACATAATATCATCAAGCAGTGTAATGACATCCGACGGCTGTTTCAAAACTCTAGAGATCCTGCTCTCAAGCCTACTATTAACCGTCTTAACAATAAAATTAAAAATCTTATTGCCAAAGAGAAACAAAAGAGTTAGAATAATTTCCTTAACTCCCTTTCACCTGAGGACAACTCCTTATGGAAAATTAAGAAAAAACTTAATAATAACTATACCACTATCCCACCCTTAACTGCTTTTAACTCCACGGCGTACACTGATAAAGACAAAGCTGAACTTCTTGCTAAATCGTATGCCGAGCAGTTCTCCCCTAACCCATATTTGGCTAGTCCTAACCACTACTTTGTCGTCCATGACACGGTTCAAAATTTTCTTGCCACTCCTCCCATGGACCCACTTCCTGATATTCAACTCATTACCATTTTTAATATTATCAAAAATTTAAAAAATAGAAAAGCTTCTGGAATTGACAATATTTCTAACTATGCACTTAAAAATCTTCCTTTTAATTGCATTAACTACCTTACTAACCTTACCAATGCTATTCTTAAATTTCACTATTTTCCTAAACCTTGGAAAACATCGATCATCTCTCCTATACCCAAACCTCAAACTAACTTACAGGACCCAACTAACTATCGTCCCATTTCTCTGCTTCCTGCTATTAGTAAAGTTGTTGAACGCGTCATTAGGTCCCAGCTTAATGACATTCTAGATGACAAGAACATTCTTATTCCTGAGCAATTTGGCTTCAGAGCTAAACATTCTACAGTTCACCAACTCTTACGTGTTTTGGAATTCCTCAGTGAAAACCTCAACACTAAAACTCCAGCTGCTGCTGTGTTTCTCGACGTCGCTAAGGCTTTTGACAAAGTCTGGCATGAAGGCCTTATATACAAAATAATTAAGCTTGGTATTAATGCCAGACTAATACACTTACTACACTCGTACCTTAGCGACCGCACTTTTTGTGTCCGCATTAACAAAATTCTCTCCACTCTTTACCGTATACTTTCTGGTATACTTCAAGGCTCGGTACTTGGCCCCACACTATTTAACCTCTTCTTTAACGATATCCCCAGAACACTGAGGACTTATCTTGCCCTGTACGCGGACGACACGGCAATGTACGCCTCTGCACATCACCCATACACTTTATACAAAATTCTACAAAAGCACATAGATGATTTTCTTAGCTGGTGTAACCTATGGCGTGTTAAACTTAATGAGCAAAAAACTGCTGGTATCTACTTCTCTAGAAAACTAACCTATCCTAACCGCATCACTATCAATAACACCACCATCCCCTGGACTAATGACACCAAATACCTGGGAGTTACTCTGGACCGTAGGCTCACTTGGAAAAAACATCTTACCAATATTCGTGGCAAAGCCGCCGGAATCGCCAAATCTCTTTCTCCGCTTTTTAAAAGTAATACCCTCTCCATACACAATAAACTAATCCTTTACAACGCATGTATAAGATCTATTCTAACTTACGCCTGTCCTATCTGGGGTTTCGCGTGCAAGACTAGTATGAATGCGTTATATGGCACCCACAATAAAAATTTAAGAATTATACGTAATGGTAACAGATACTTACGTAACTCCACGATACGCAGAGACTTAAATACCGTTTCTCTAAAAAAACGCATTAATCAGCTCTCCAAAAATTTTTATAAATCTGTTTATAACCTTCCCAACCAAATTGTTGCGGAATTACCAGACTACGAGGTTTCGGACCCTATTAACAGAAAACGCCCTAAATATACGCTTTTATTAAATGATGAAAGTTGAGTTTTCCTCTCTTCTTTAATAAACTTAAATTGTTTTTTTTTTTTTTTTTGTCTTGTTTTGTAATATTAAAAATTAAAATATATATATATATATATAGTTACTCTGCTATTATTAGCATTATATCTATGATATATTAAAAAAAATGTATGGTCTCTGAAAAGAGCTTTTGTTTTATGGTTGGGGTTTTTCCCTGGTAGCTTTTTCGCCTGGCCATGGCCTATTGGATCTAATGGAATTTTCTTTTGTTTTTCTTTTTTATTATTTTTCTTTTTCTTTTTTAACTTGATATACTACATGTTTACTCATGTACTTCATATTTTTATTTTTTACTTTTCTCTTTTTTTTAAATTAATAGATTAACTTTAACTTTGGCCACCTGCCGCATTTAAACATTTTTCTTTTAATGGCTCCCTAACGCCTCAGCAACACGACTTACCTCTATACTGGATGTTAAGTTGCCACGCAACTAGGTAATCCAATAAGCTGATCACATTGTTCCATTGTTCCAGCTTTTATTGTAAAAACGAAATTTTACAAAAATATTACTGGTGCCGTTTGCATGTTATGAAATAAAGTTAGGTATCCCAGACCGGGAACAGTGTGCCGGAAAGGGTAAAAGTTTAAAGTATATCTCACTTTTAATGATACACTTCGGCACACGATTGGTGACGTTTACTTCTGAACATTGTATATATATATATGCAAACGCAAATAAATATTTCTTTTGAACCTGTACTAAAACTTGCTTTATTCAATACTATCTCAAGCACCTCAGAAAAGTAAGCAGCATAAAATATTCTTCAGTAATTATCGGAATACAATGTCAGAGTTCATAATGGATGTTAACCCCAAATGATGAAAATAATTAACGATACATTTTTGATCATTTTTAAACTAACATAATGTCACAATAAAAATATTAAATATGAGAACAAGAGCTTTAATTATTCAAGATGATCGCCCACTAATATTCCCCTCTTTGCCGCAAAGACTGAGTGACTCCACCCCTATTTTAAAAAGAATACTTCAATCAGATTTCGAAAGGGATGGCCACACTTACATTGAAAATTGAGATGAAACTTGATCGATAAATAATTATAAGCTTCCATAATAGAAAAGTCAAGAAAATAATAAAGGAATAAGACTTTCACGATAATTTAGGGCACCTTTAATAATCCAATAACACCTCCAGAATATTGTTAATTCATTGCCATCTAAATTAATAAATTTTAAAACACGAAAAGCATCCAGTGACGCCGTAATTTCTATCTGTTCAGCTCTACACGCTTTAAAACCAGGCTTTGGTGAAAAGATGTTCTCTCGGAAATTTCCAGAAGGTAACATTGTTGAAAGGACTATGTCTCGAACTCATATCCCTGCCACTATTTCTTTAAGTATTTTTTAAATATCTTTTATTTTGTACATATAATTTCAGGACTCAGAATTTAAGAATTTTACTTTACGTTTCACACCATTACTTTAAATAAAGAAGCTTTGTGACAAGATTCCTTTAACCACGTAACTGAATTTGCCCGTCCGTCGTACGGGGAAGAAGAGGTTGCTTGATACATCATTTAAAGGTTTTTGATGCCAATAATTTTTTTAAATAACTTTTCAAATTATCTTTAAAAGTGTATCTTTCAAAGTATATTTAAAAGTTTAAATTATCTTTAAAAGTGTATCTTTCAAAGTTCAAATTATTTTAATTATCTTTAAAATTATCAAGCCTTTATCTTTAAAAGTGAATTTTAAATAAATTTTAAATAAATGGCTGTTACGCAATAGAAATTTAACAGTATAGTGCACATTCTAATTCCACATATGTTTAAAAAAATCGTTAAAGGTGGCGTAATTATTGTAAGAGATAGAAGTAATAAATATATGGAAAATTATAATAAGCAGCAAATCACCACTAATAAAAATTAATTTAGACTAGTCGTTGGGAGGGGGGGACACCTTAATACTTATCCTTCATGGATATCCATAATATAAAATATTAAAGTAAAAAAAAAAAGTCTAAACTATTTTTAAAATGCATTGCAATTCCAAAACAAAATTTTAACGCATATTTAAATACTTTTGATATACATAGTAAAGCTCTATTAATGAATTGCTGATGAACCAATTTCGACAAATTATTTAAAACGCCAAACTATTCAAGTGTACCGATTTGCGTAAAAGGAACATCCTTATAACTCTAATAAAATAATAGTTACATTAACTAACAGTTTACTGCGTCGGATTAAGCATCTTACAGGCAATTAAAATATACCTTTGAGTAGAAATTCGAATGAAATACAGAGTCATGAAAAATCGAAGCATGTGGAAAATAGGATTAAAAATATCTCGGCAACTCATTATCCGATTGACTTTGTTCTTTATGCAAAATTTCTGTTTTTTATTACTTTTTGCATTTATTCTTTAAAATAAAAGATTCGAAAATTTTTATATACCTTTCATCAGAACGAACATTTCGAGAATCCAAAAAAATGGCTCCGGCTAATCGAGGTTACTGATATTCAATATTCTTCTTTCCATTATGTGATAACTTATTTCTCAAATGAAAATGACATTCATATTTATTACATTATTTACCAAATAATCCCTGACAATTAAAACCAAAATCAAAATTTAAAACATTTCCTCATCTATTCGCATACACACACCACTCATATAATTACACATAATAATAATAAAAAAAATGAATAAAAAGATATTTTCAATATTTGTTTTCTAAAAAAAAAAAAAAAAAAGGGTGTGTGTGAATTTCTTGCCGAGTGCGTATTTAGTATAAGTAACAGATTTGAGATCTTTAAATAATAATGCTGCTAACTTTCCTATTGTCAGTAACCAAGATGAAGTCTTGTTAAACAGTATGTTAATTACAATTTCGAATCATGTTTAATTCTAATATAAACAATAGAAATACAAAAAGAAATTCTCCCCGACTCGACGTACAGGCACAAGTAGGTTTCGAAGTTAAGTAGAAAATTTTAGCAACTAAAAATAAACGAAAATTAGAGATAAACCGAGCTGAACAATTTTATCTGGCCTCTTTTGACGAATTTTTAATTTCATTTTTCTGTGAGAGATGGTTTTATCAGAATCATGTTAATTCGATAATTTTTTATTCAACCCCTGTTTTCTTCTGTTAACGCTTTAGTTATGCACTGAATCAGAAGAATAATATCAACGACTTTTATTTTTCATAAAGCTAGCATATATTTTTTAATCTAGTCAAGTCTGTTAGCAGCTTTGTCCAATCAAATAAGTACGCCCTTATTGTCTGCCTAGCACGGTTCCAGCGGTGGTCGACAGGTTCTGCACTCAAGACTAGTAGACGGGAGGTGCTCGGTTTGAACCAGCCGTGCCGCTCGGCCTAATTGTTCGGAGTTTTCTGTGGTTTACTTCGAACCGTGGATTTCCTTGTGTAAAATCTTGTTAAATTCCCTAAGAAAGACACTCGTCATAAACACAACCAACATTTGACTACTACACAAAAATTACGGTTCGAAACATATATTATACTAAACCTAAAAACTCCACGCATGATAGTAATATATATACATATGTTTTATTTTTCCTTTAACAATGTGCAGTATTAATAATTGCCTTTAAAAAAAAATATTTTAACCATTATCAACAAAATATGATACTTCCCGGAATTAAATATATAAAAGCAGTTTCTACGAACTTATGTGCATGTTTTCACACTTAATTAACACATAATAAAAACACAAAAGATGAATTTCACGAAAAATTAAAGCGCAGTACTGCAAAAACATATGCATCACCTTACCTATTTGCACAATGCATATTTAACAATTCTTTAAAGCGAGAGAACCAGAGGTTACTCACTACAGGAGGGACGTGAAAGTTGGTAGGTTATATTCAATAACATCGATTGAGATTTTTATCGGCCGCTCCTGGCGAAACAGCCGTGCAAGAATAATTTTATTTACTTGAAATATTGTTTAACAATGTTGGCCTTTTTTACTATAATGATTTACATTTAATATTTTATGGTGTGAATATTGAAATAAATATTTTGTATTGTCGTATATTCCTTACTAAATTTAATTATTAAAACTGTTCAAATTAAAAATTCTTATGATGTTCAACATTCTCTAGAATAAACAGAGAAAGTAATTTAAAAAGTACCCCTAAACGACAAACTTTCGATATGAGCACAATTTGATGCTTTTATATTGTTAATTATTTTTACATAATGTACAAAAACAACGTTATAATTTAACCGAAATCATAGTATTTATAGGCCAGTCAAATTGTCAGAAAAAAGGGCCGATAGATGCAAAAATTCTGCTAGAAGATTTTATGTTTTTAAAATGTTTATGGGGATGCTAGTAACAAGAATTAATGGTTTTCCAACAAAATATCTCGAGGCTAAACTTTGTGAAGCCAAAAAAAACACAAAATTTTCGGACTTTTTTCAGTTTTTTGCTTATAACTCAAAAAGTATAAACTTTTTGAGTACCATACTCAATTACAAAAAGAAAGAACATTAAATTATCTACAAATTTCATACTAAAACTTTTTTTCTAAAGCCAATACTAAGCGCGCTACAGCTTTCTAAAAGTGACTCTTTTTTTCAAATTTTGTGAAAAATTTTCAAAAACGAAAATTTGACACAATTTTTCATTATTTTATCTTCTTTAATGTAACTTATTTAAATTACATGTATTTGCATGATAACAATCACGATGAATGACAACGGTAACAATGTAAAAAAATTAAGAACATTATAACTTTTTTGTATTTAGAGCTTTAGTAAAGAACATTAATATTAGCTATTTAACTGAAGGTAAGTAAAAAATGTTTTCGGTATTTTGCCTGTAATTCGAAAATATAAACTTTTTGAGTAATATACTTAATTACAAAAAGAAAGAACATTAACTTCTCTATAATTTTGCTATAAAAACGTTTTTCTAAGCCCATTACTAAGCGCGCTATGGTTTTTTGAAAATGTCACTCTTTTTTTAACTTTACAGAAAGTGACCTATATTTTTCGCCTCCCATCCCAAAAAAACTTTTCATCACTAACAATGAAAATTAAATAGACCTGTTGATTGATGAAAAATGAATTTTTTAAGAAACGCAGGCAAAAGATGCACAAATTCTAGAAACCCTATAAGAAAACCATTACAAAGGGAATACTGGGGATAAAAAAAGAGAATGCAGATGGAAGATTGTGGTCAGTGATGTTCCCGAGCCGCTTTCGTTCAGATGCAAGTGTTGTTTTTTAAATAATACTCTTCTAATATGCTGCTATTAAGTTTATTGCATCTCTTCACGTACAGTAATGAAAAAAGAGTGAGCTCTACCCAAAATTGTGTTTCATTTGCCAAACGGCTTCAAATAGTGATACTCGCGTTGTGAGCCAGAAAGGACTTGCCAAGCTCTTTGAACATAGCGTTTAGCGTCAAAGTAATATTCATCAGTTTTTTGAAAAACAGCAAGGAAGTTAGCATACAGGATAATTGCCGAAAAACATATGCGAATGAGAGAATGACAGCAGCATGCGTTCGTCGGGATGAAGATTCTACACAGACTATAGTTTGTCCCTCAGATCAAGCACTTCTTTCAAGCTTCAAGATAATTGCTTCTTATGTCACGAAGGTAATCTCGGTGACTTCAACGAAAAACAATAGAAAAAGCCCTACGCAAAGAGAAATTTGATTCACAAAGTAATGAAATTAGAAACGAAAATTTTATTTTTGAAAGCTGCTGAAAAACGTGGCGATGTAGGGTCCCAAAAAGTAATTGAGCGTATTGAGCACGAACCTGACTTGCAGATGCGAACCTGACTTTCAGATGCATGGTATTATTGTTTTTCTCGCATAAAACTAGATCAGTCTGTAACAAGCAGAGAAAAAAGAGGGCGTCGACCCGCATCATCCGTTGACGAAGTCAATGACAGAAACAAGAGCCGCTTTATTTCATTGCTTAAAGCAAATTAAAAATTTCAAAACAAGAATTTCACAATAACAGAATTCAAGTTGAGCAGGCAAAGGAAGAAGCTGATGCCATGATAGTTACCTCAGCCATTTCAAGAGCCGAATCTTTTAAAAGCTTTTAATTGTCGGAGAAGACATTGACCTTCTCGTGATAATGACGAGCTTAGGCTATCAGCACAAAAATCAGTTTTCCTAAAAGCCAGGAAGAAGTAACGTCGAAACCAAGTGATTTTCAACCAGGTCGTTCAAATACAATTACAACAATGTTCTTTTCACACATGCAATCTGCAGATGCGATACAACCGCTCTTTTTGGGCAAAGAAAGTCACATTTTTGTCACACTTTGAAAAAAACATGATCAGCTTAGAGAAATAGCCTGCGTATTCAATAAAATAGGTTCTACCCGTCAAGAAATCATCAAGGTTGGAAAAAAATCCATAGCTACCACACAGAATTTGAACACCTTAAGGCTCCAGTTATATGCTAAATTTGCACAAAAAAGCAAAGTTCATTTTGCAAGAATACCACCAACACAAGAGGCTGTGCAGCATCATTTTCTCCGATGTTATCATCAGGTACAAGTTAGGCTAGGAAACAACATCCCTCCTGAAGGATGTGGGTGGGCTCACAGGTTCCCTTTCAGCCAGTTCAAATGTGCCAAGACCCGGCACTTGAATCCTTGCTCCATGTTGTGTCATGTAGCTGTAGAAAAGGGTGCAGCAAAGCATGTTCTTTTCATAAATTAAGACTCAAATGCTCGGCAATTTGTAAAAAAATGTAATGGGATCAACTACGAAAATGTCGACGACATTATTTATGAATAAGGAGGGGATGTAAAAGTGTCACTGTAAGTATTTTTTACTTACATTCAGTTAAATACCTAATATTAATGTTCTCCACTAAAGCTCTAAATACAAAAAAGTTACACGGTTCTTAATTCTTATACAATATTACCGTTGTAATTCATCATGATTTTTATCATGCAAATACCTGTAATTTAAATAAGTTACATTAAAGAGGATAAAACAATGAAAAATTGTGTCAAATTTTCGTTTTTGCAATTTTTCCACAAAGTTAGAAAAAAAGAGTCACATTCAGAAAGCTGTAGCGCGCTTAATATTGGCTTTAAAAAACAGTTTTAATATGAAATTTGTAGAGAATTTAATGTTCTTTCTTTTTGTAATCTAGTATGGTACGCAAAAATTTTATAATTTTGGAGTTATAGGCAAAAAACTGAAAAAAGTCCGAAAATTTTGTGTTTTTTTGGCTCCACAAAATTTAGCCTCGAGATATTTTGTTGGAAAACCATTAATTCTTGTTACTAGCATCCCCATAAACAGTTTAAAAACATAAAATCTTCTAGCAGAATTTTTGCATCTATTTATGACAATTTTACTGGCCTATTATTTTTGTGTTTCCAGATTTTATATCGACAAATTACAGTAAAAGATCATATTAACATGAGGACTTAAAAACCTCGGAATTCTAACATTAAAAGCTGTATATCTCAAGTAGGATAAGACGTGTTTAAAATGAAGTCGTTTCTTATTTCATTGAATTCCTTCATTCACAAATTTTAAGTTTTTCTGACATGCTTTTGACTTAAAAATATCAGCTATAGGGGAAGATGGGGATACTTGAGCCATTTTTTAAATTTTAATTTTTTAAAATTTTTTAGAATTTCTTAGAACAAAATAAAATATTGAAAATGAAAATTTGATATTTTTTCTTCATTTGAAAACCACTTTCAATTAATTTTGAACTATTTTTCTATGTCTAATAAATTTTTACTTTTTCTTTTACATTGTGGCTCAAGTATCCCCATGGAGGGGATACTTGAGCCAGATGTCACATTCGCACCAGTATTTTGCAAAGAAAAAAACCGATTTACAATATACGCGAAAAAATGCATTAAACCTTTTTCAAATAAATTTGGTCGAATTTTCTGGTGTCGTTGTGACATTTCAGAATTAAAATTTTGTGGTAGAAAATTCTACCAGCAGAGCTCAAAGGGTTAATCACCATACTTTAAAAATGGTACCAAGGTATATGATTTCTTTTTTACATGTTCAGAACTATAAATATGTTACCATGTTGCCAGTTTTAGAAAGAAAAATTGAACAACTGTAGAGATAAAGGGGGTGGCTCAAGTATCCCCTATGCTCAAGTATCCCCACTCTCCCCTAATCATTTGTCGAGTAGAATCGAGCACACACATATAATAATAATAATAGTTAATGCTATTTTCTAACATTTCAGAACTAGAGTCGATGACTAAAGGCGTGCCCTGAATTTTTAGTTCCGCCAAATATTTTTATTGCACACGCGTGTTATTAAAAAAAAAATACTAATAATAATTTAAAAATAAAATAAAAAGTGCCTTGCTAAGAAATGCTTTTAAATATTTATTTTGCAGAAGTTCAACATTTAGTGAGCCTACTATATTCCGTGCATATAATTTTTC
Source organism: Maratus speculifer (assembly GCA_964019185.1). NCBI lineage: Eukaryota > Metazoa > Arthropoda > Arachnida > Araneae > Salticidae > Maratus > Maratus speculifer. The sequence continues at coordinate 28,082,072 of OZ025302.1, forward strand.
TTTTATTAATAATTTTTTTTTCTAATGAGAGTTAAAGATAGTATGTAATGATGCTGCGTTGGATTTCCATTGTTTTACTTATCCATCATACCTAGTACAGGGTAAATTTTGCAAATGTTTTAAAAATCGAAATTTTTTTTTGACAGATGTACATGTTTCAGACACTGGAGATTCCGAAAAACATATTTTTATATAAAAAAAAAAATCAGCCCGTCTCTTTGTTATATTTCGAAAAAATTGGTATAGGGACTTGAGCATGGGGACACATGAGCATGATTAAATGTTCGTTTATTCCTTACCACTGATGGGCAGATTGAGCATGTTCAGCTTGGTTTACTTATTGAAATAAATTATTCCTTGCCTACCTATATTGTTTTTGTCAATTAATATGCTTTCCCCACTTCTCACGAAAAGGTAATATGGGGTAATAAGATTAAGTAGTTCTGTTATTATTATTATTTTTTAATCGCAAAAATGTTGAATTTGGATATTATATTGCTTGAGTTAGAACCTAATGCGTTCTTTTAATTCTGAAATATAATCTGTTTCGGGCGGTAATAGGCAATTTTAATCCAAGATGTATGCTACTCGCAATTTTTATTATTTTTTATGACACTTTTAAATGGCCTGTTGAATTCGAAGATAAATATTAGCGAGAAATACATAATTTGAGTCAAAGAAAAGAAAAAAAAAGAAATCTGACAATATTGGAGGATATTTTACATTGAAAAATGTATTTCTATAATTTTCATCCGCGTAATATTTGATGAGATAAAAATGTCTTTTTCAATGAATAAATATTAGTCTCCCCATCCACACACACAAAAAAAATGCGAATATATTATAAACTCATATGCTAATATAATCGGGTTCAGTTTTTGGGGTCTCACTTTCAAGAACGGCGAGTTTTATGCGACAAAAGAAAAAAAAACTGGCACTTGATAGTGTGTTACATTATTTTATACATAAAAATAAAAATTTAAATAATAAAGATATTAAATATACGAAAGCGAAAATTGAGAAAAGGAATTTATCATTATCACTGTCGTTTTCAATCACTATATACAGGATTATTCTAAATTGTTTTTGCAAAATAAGAGGGGTGAAGGTACACATCCAGACAAACAATATTATTCAAGGGTCAAGGGTCCCAAACGTTTTCCGTAGGAGATAGCCGCCATTAATGTTTCGAAAATTTCAAATAAACATAAAAACGGGAAAATTGGTCGATTAATTTGCAGTTTTCACTAAAACTATTTTTTATGTCAGTATTTTCTTGAAAATAAATTATATACATAAATTTTTTTAAAAATGCCGATAGAGGGCGCTTTAGACTTTGGAGCAACCTACAACTATTTTATGCCGTTATTTTTTGCATGCCATTAAATGTATTCGGAGGCTTTTACTTAAATTTTCAGCTCAAAATCTGAATAGTAAAAAAAAAACAGCTGACACTTGATAGTGTATTACATTATTTTATACGTAACAATGAAAATCTATATTATAAAGGCCAAACGTATCTGTGCGTAACGCATACGTCATTTTGTGAATGGCAACACTTTCGCATGCAATTTAGTTTTGAAATTTTCGGTACTACAAATTTTCTACTTCTAAAAATCGCAAATTTTCAATTTTTACACCGTCGTATTGAGAAAAAAATTTACTTTTAAATGCAATTTATTTGAAAGCTGTATCTCAATTTATTTATGAGTTATTAATTTTTTTATAGTTTTTAGTTCGAATTTTTTAATTGTGGCAACAGAAATACGCCATTTTCCCTTAAAATTGATAAAAACGGAAATAAAAATATCATGTCAAAAGAAATCGTCTGACATAAAATCCGATGAACTTTGATTTTATTGGGTTTTTATTCATAAATTAAAAGTTTTTTTAGTTTATTGAAAACTTAATTTACAAAGGATACAATTTCTCTTTGCAAAAATGTATTTTAAATAATATTCGAGTGACTTCACCGCATTTACTCAGTTCATATCAGAAAGCTAAATGAGTGTAATTTTATTTATCCGCGTGTATGTGATGATATTTTCCAAATTTTGAAAAATAAAATTGCAAATGAATGATTTCTTATAAAACATGGAGCTGTTATAAATAAAGAAGTGAAGATTTGTGAATCATCACATTTCCGATTTGTTTTGCCGAGTGTCTTGAATATTGTTTTTGCTGCGTTTGTGTAATATTCCGTTCTAATGATGTCATATGCAAACTTTTCTGTAGGTTTTTATTTTCATGCATATTTTTGAAATTTTCTGTAGGTGTTATTTAAGACTGGATCCGTAAAAATGTAATGCCTTTAGCGGATGCAAATAACGTCTTTTTATATAAAAAAAGCAAATGAGTTTAAAATGATCAAATTAAAATACTATGAGACGTGCGTATGTAAATTTTGAGACGATGAAAATTACCTATGACGGGTTTAGATTTCACATGGGAATTCTATGGTCATGTCAATTTTGATTTTTTTAAGCTTAAAATATTTGTTTCATAGTTAGTTTTTTTACTGTGGCTAATTTTGTGGGCTTATTATAAATCAATGAAACAGCTCCTTCCTAAAAATTTTTTTTCGTCGAAATTCGACGGGTTTCCCCTAGTTTAAATAATAAAGAAGTTAAATATACAAAGCAAAGATAGAAAGAAAGAAATTTATCATTATGACTGTCGTCTTCAATAACAACAGATATGCATTCGTTTCTGAACAGCTGACTGTCTTAGGCTCCGTTCAGACTGCAATACTCTTCTCTTCAACTGAATTGTTGGAAAAAGTGGAAAAGTCTTTTGTGTGGGATCCTTTTACGGTTTCTTCATAATAGAAAATAGGGGAATTAACAAAAGAATCGGGAGATAAGCAATTCACCCTACTTGACGGAAAGATTCCTCTTTTGCCGGACAACCGTCCCTTTTCTGCAAAACTCATTAACATCAAAAACACCGCGGCGCCACAACAAAGGAGCCGACAACGAACTTCAAGAAGTAGTCAAATGTGTTTCGGGCCTTTACCATTTTGATTTAAATAACCTCCCGTAAGATTGAAAATAGATTGTTGCTGCCGAAAGAGAGCAGAAACAAATTGTGTTCCTACCATTTACATACTCATAATAATCTTTTAGCCAGAAGGATTAGCTTAACATTGCATAACTGTCATTCCATAGTAACTTACGTTATATTTAGAATCATTTTCAGTAATTTTAATAACATAACACACATGCACACACACAAAAATATTCAAAATGCAAATGTGACATGATATGATAATTAAAAACATTCAAAACCCAATTTAGATTAAAATTATCTTGTTTTAATGTTATTTCTTAAATTTTAGCAGTTATATTTAGTATGGTAACTGTCATTATAGAAAAAGCAATGTAAGTTATCCTATAAAATGTAATTTTCATGATAGGGTAGTTTTTAGATAGTTTTCATCCAAATTTACCCTTAGATAGGTCTCCTTGACAAATCGTGTTACTTTTACATTTGAATATTTTTTAGTGTTATAGTACTAAAATTACTGCAGTAAATTTTTCTAAATGTAAGGCAAGTTACCATAGAATGATCCATAAAACAACGGTAAGTTTTTTTTTCTTAATGTATCGCGATGGGACTGGTATTTTCAAAATATTTGTTGCATCTTTAACGAAATTTATATCGATTGAAGAGTCTTCGTTCATCATTTCCGCCAACAAAGATATTGTTTCGTTGTATTGGTATGAAACTGTAAAAAATATTTTCAATTCTCTTTCGGACATTTCCATGAAAATATTTCCATTAAGTCAGGCCCCACCAGTGGCCGAGAGGTTCTGACCTCCCAACTGGTAGACGGCAGGTGCTGGGTTCGAACTCAATCGCGGCCGTCGGCCTAATCGTTCAGAGTTTTGGCCCCACCAGTGGCCGAGAGGTTCTGACCTCAAACTGGTAGACGATAGGTTCTGGGTTCGAACCCAATCGCAACCGTCGGCCTAACCGTTTGGAGTTTTCCGTGGTTTTCTTCGAACCTTGCGTAAATACGGGTTAGGTTCCCTTAGAAAGACCCCCCGGAGGGCAACCCACCCCTTAGGGCCTATATCCCATAGCGTAGATAATTGGCCGACATACATACAAACATACAAACAAACGTTCAGAGTTTTGGCGGTTTTCTTCGAACTTTGCGTAGATACGGTTTAGGTTCCTTTAAAAAGAACCCCCTGGAAGGGCACTCCCCCCGTGTTCCTATATTTATAGAGTAGATAATCGGCCGATAAAAATAAACCAAATAAACTATTGAAGTGAAAAAACTTCTTAAAACACCATAAAATAAGTTAACTGCGCAAGGCCTTTCGAAAGAACTTAGTCTTTCTTCGTCAGGCGCAAAAAAGACGTGCGTCTATTATGAATGTAGCGGCACGACTGCACGATTTTATGGTGTTTTAAGAAGTTTTTTCACTTCAATAGTGTATAACACCAGCTTCAATTTTACACAAATAAACTAATAAGTCAAATGAAGATAACTGGGTAAAAGGGAGTTTTCTACGCAACCAGGTATTTTGTTCGATTTCAGTCATTAAGGTATTTTTTTTCATCATTTATTTTACATAACATGTGATTAACCACTTCATCTGTAAAGTTTTTTTTAAATCGGAAATTAATCTTTTGTAGCATTTATTTAACAAAAACGAAGCTATCCGGATATAGCTTTTAACTTTTGGCAACATTTTGTTATTTATCATGCTATCTAAATGTCAGCATTTTTTCTTTAACCTTCCTACCCTGTTGAAATTTACTCAAACTTGATAAAAATATTTTACGCCAGAATTTTTAGTTAAATTAATATTACCAATTTATTTAAGTTAGTTCTCTGAATCTTTTACTTAACTTAGTGTATAAAGAAATTCCTGGTTCAATTCGAATAAAATATATGATAGAAAAGGGTCGATTCGATCCATTCAATGTAGGAAGGATAACATTCTATGTACGGACTCAACAACCCAGCGTGCTTTTGTCATATTTCTTGATTTATTGGCCTCTTTTCCAGTTAGCTGCTTTTGTAGGCTTTTTTATTCTCACATTGATATAATAAATGATTGTTACAATGTGCTCTACCTATCCTTAAAGTTTGTACCATGAGTTTAGAAACACCCTGTATATATATATATATATATATATTTGTCTATCAATCTTTCTCAATCATCAGGGTTTTTTTAATAAACTCACAGCTAAAGTTTATATATATATATATATATATAACTAAGGGTGTGAAAACGTTCAAACGATATTCTTTATTTTAAATATTTATAGCCGCTGTTAAAGGAATCTTGTCATGAAGCTTTTTTATTTAACCCTTTCAAGGGCAAGGTATTTCTGCTCCAAAAATGCTCAAGTAATTGATTCACACCACAATTTAAGAACAGATTTATTTGAAAATAACCAAGAGCTGTTTTTCGCGCTTATTACAAATTCGAAATTGTACTAAAATTTTACTGGTGCCAGTTCGCAATTGGAACAGTAATATTAAGTGTTTGCAGACTGCAAACACCGCCCCTGAAAGGGTTAAAGTAATTGTAGAAACGTAAAATAGTTAGAAACACTCCAAGTCCTAAAATTTTCTATATGAGACCTAAAATATAATTTTAAATTAGTAGTTAAAGAAGTAGAGGTAGGGATATGAATTGAAAACATGGTCCTTTTATGGTTAAAAAAATTCGCTTACATTCACTATTCCAGTTTTTTCATACAGGAATTCTGAGGTACTATGCACGGAACTGTTTATTCGTAACTTTCAAATCTTGATTAATTGAAATATTCAACAATTGAATGTTATCTGTTCCTTTTATATTGAAACAGAATGTTTCCATTATCTATATGTTTTCATTTGTATGTAACAGATGGCAGCACTACTGTCAACTTTTTGCATGATGATAACTAAAGATATCTATCCAATATTAGTCTTTTTTCCTGAATCAAAATCTGAATTTCGCCAAACGTTTTTTGTGAAAGTGTTGCCGAAAATTTGTTCGGGATTGAAACTCAGTATTCCGAAAATCTCGATTCTTCTTTCGGAAATACGCAAGATTCATTACTCGCTGATTTCAGCTGCATTGTCAGCTCTATATGTACCATATTGACCACTTTTGACATAGATGTCAACATCACTTAATTATTCCGGAGTCTGATCGAACGCAAACATGTTTGTATCGGGGAGTTTTATTTAATAAACGATTTTAAAATGGAATCTAATAAGTACAATGTTGAGAGAAGACACGTTTTCTCATAAAGAATTTCCCATTTTAAGCCAGTTTGCTTTGAATCAGATTCCAGGATAATTAAGGCTATATTCGAAAAAATGATTTTCCACCTTCAACAGCTTGAAATTTTGCGATATATTTTCAGGCTCATTTTTAAAGTAAAGACATGAAACTCGCTGGGGTGATTTTTGAAGTGATGTATAAGATGCCGTGTGAAGTAATTTTTCGCTGAATTAATTAGAATTTGATTTATAAACAATTATTTTCTCAGCGTGACCCTTTTTTTCGTTCGCAAATCTTCAGCTTCGGAAAATTGCTAAAAAATTCCAAAACGCCGTTTTCGGCAGCATTTTTTGTAACATATTCTGCATTTATCAAGGAATTGACAATCACGGCACCTTATATAGTTCCTTCACCTTATAAAATAAATCTGAAAAAAGGCAGTCTGGATCGGAATACAACCTTAACAGCTGTTAGTATCCATGCTGATTATCTAACGCTACTAGTTTCACTGTATACTGAAAATAATGCGTGGAGATCTTAATACCAATAAAGGCCCTTACTCCTTGTGAAATATCAAATGTAATGATTCAATGACAGAATCACATTTAAATACAGTAACATATTATTTCAAAATTTTACTGGTATCAGTTGAATTTTTTAAAAGTTTAAATTAAAGTATAATCACATTAAATAGTTGGTTCAATTAGCTTTCCTCGCAAAAAATCTTTATCAATTAAATCCCTATATATTAGTTATTTAAAAAAAAAAGAAATAAAAACAGAAATTTGAATTTTTTGAAAAAGAATTGTTAACATAAAAAAAAACATAAGTGCGTGGCGAGTGGTTAGGGAAAAAAAATCAAAATATGTGTTGCATTTTACTAAATTCGCTTTCTTTAACCCCTTTGCATTATAGGAAAATACTGGTAGTTATCTTTTTTATTACTGTGTTTTTCCCTGACCACTCGCCACCTTGCATAAAGTATCGACATGAATAACACCGTCATACATGAATGCTAGCTTCATGGTTTATATATTTTCGAGCATTTTTTTACAAACGTACGTGGTCGTCTACTCAGTTTTGCTCTTTTAATACGTTATTTTTATTTAAAATTAAAAATCAAAGCACCATAATTTAGTAGGAAAAAATATACATCCAAATAACTTAATTTTATATAAACATTTCAAAAGTTATCTAAAAATGATATGGAACATAAATTGAATAGTCATCATCTTTTTTTCTAGATTTACATTGCATTGCATCAAATCTTCCTTGCCAAATTATCAATATTTCCCAGTAATGGGTGTATCTTTTATACAATAACATCCTTTGAAAATAATTAGGATACATTTTCTGAATGATTTTCTTTTTAAATTCTTTATATTTTTAATGTGTAAATAAAAGGTTACATCAGAAGAAAACGCAAACAATTGCGCAATGAAATATTTGGAATTCTTAAAATAAAAGAAGTGCATCATGTTTTATTACATTATAAATCTTTAAAAAAAAAAAAAAAAATCACTATATTAATTTTTTTTTGTTTAATTAAAAATTATGTTTAAATCATGTTTCTACCTTAGAACTGGAAATATTTATTTTTATGTTTTGTCTCGTTTCAAAAGTTAGCTTTCAAAAAATAGTTGTTATGGAGAGGACTTTTTTGATGATGTGTTTTCTCCATAATGAGTTCGTTTTAACCATTTCTCCTATTTAAATTGTTAAAATTCAAGAACCATTTAAGATAAAGTATTCAATCTGTGACCATATCTTTTCAATTAATTTACTTTAATTTTTATTCAACAAATTCGTAAAAGTATTTCTTTATTTTTAAAAATATGATTAAAAAAATTTACATAATTTTTTTAAATAGTTCTAATTTCAATTTAAATTAATATAATTGTAAATGCTGGATCAAAAATTGAAGTTTACATATTTCTGCTTATTTATACGGAAAAAAAAACTGAAATCTTACTCATGATATTTCAAGATATAACGATTTTAATCTGGCCTACTTTTTTAATAAATTTTAAATGTTTTATTTTTTAAATTATGATCAATTCTATAATGTGATTTTGCATACAAAAAACGGCATAGTTTAATATAATAAAAAAATTAAAACTTTTAACTCAATAAATAAAAATTATTTTAAAATGTGTCCCAGAATCTCTTAAGTGTATTATTTTTAAAACATGTTTATGTTGTGTTATGACATAAACATCGTCAGTTTGGAATAGGTCTAAAATGATGATTTGAGTGAAATTATAAACCAAACATCATATAAGTTTTTTTTTTTTTTTTTTTTTTTTTTTTTTTTAATTTATAGTATATAGCTTTAAAGTTCTATGAATTCGTTGAAATTTAATATTTATCTTTCTATTTTACTAATCTACATATTATTCCTTGTCTTATTTTAAACTCCGCCCATCGTCATTATGAAATGTATTCGTTCAGAATAAAAGTACAGTACAGAAAATCTAGCTATATAAAGTAGGTGAAGCATCTCCTTCGCGGTACGATTTGAATGCAGCTGTAAATTGTATCAATGATATTTAGAACAAAATATCTAATTTTTGAATATTGTAAAAAGTTCTTAAAAAAAACATTGCACCTCATATCGTGAATTTAAAGTATGTTTTAACGATACTAATTAATTATTAATTGATAGTTTTCTACAGTTTATTTCAGTGAAAAATTGTGCAAAAAATGATGATGTAAATTCTTAAAAGATAATTAGATTTTTGGAAGATAAAACATATCCATGCTGCATTCTGTAAAAACAATGTTTTTTTTTTTTTTTTTTTTTTTTTTTGTATGTGTGTGTGTGTGTGAGTTATAAGGAAACCATATCCTGACACGGTTCATTTGAGAAATAGGAATGGAAAATTATTCCTTCGAATATGTTGCAGAAATTTTAATTTAATCGATTGGATAATTCAATTTTTAATTGAAGTATCCTTGTTTCGCAAAGGAATAAAATTAACACCATGATCATGAATGTCTGCTACAAATAAAATTTTCAAAACTAAAATTCCTAATATACAGCAAATTCTTAGGATATTAATTTGTATGCAAAATTGAAAAAATGCAGGTATTGTTCTGATTTTACTGCGAACTCCCAGAATTAACTCACTGATTACAGGTTCACGTAGAATGAGGGAAATATGGAGCATTTCCTCCCTTCTAAACCCTTTAATGTATGATTTTTTATTTTCTCCGGGTAAGAATATATTTGAGACTATTTTTGAAAACTATCTGCTAGAAAAATAGTGGTAATATTTATTTAAATTTCTGGTGGACAATATGTGGGTCCTGAGTTACATAAAAAATTTGAAAAAAAAAATGATTATTTTAAATAATACACTTATTTTAAAGTGTATACAATGTCAATAACAGCTATTCAATGACATAATAAATTTAATTATACTTTTAACATTTCGCAGTATTAATAACTGCGTTATAGAAAAAAAAACAGTCAAGCATATTCCAAGCAGTATCAGTAAAATATGTTTTAACGTCCCTGCAATAAATAAATAAGTAGTAATAATGATAATAAAACGACCTTAAATGCATGATATCAAACGTAAGTGACACATAATAGAAATACAAAAGATGAATTTCGCCAAAAATCAAAGTACTGTATTGCAAAAATATATCATACAACACCTTCCCTATTTGCGCTAGAGTTGGCCGAGGAGTCGAAGAGTCGGCTCTAAATCTCGACTCCTTCCAAGTGAATCGAACTATCGACTCCTGTCTGGCTAACGGAGTCGACTCAAAAGAGTCGAACTTTCATTTCAACTCAGATTGGGATTCGGAGTCGAAGAGTCGAAGAGTGGAAAAGTCAACTCACTCACTCAAAGAGCGGTTGGACCAGTTTAACAAAGTGTCGGACTTGTGGAGTCGAGAGTTGAAGATTGGGTGGTCGACTCTTCGATTCTTCGACTCCTTGAAAACCACTCTTTCGACTCGGTATCAGATTTCGACTCTTCGAATCCGCGCTTGGCTTTTTAGCAAAAAACAAATGTCTTGGTTTGACATTATATTGGAGTTGGGGATTTTGGGAAAAGCGGAGGCAGAGTAGATGTGCATTTCACGTATAATTAGGAAGATACAGATAGAATGAAAAGAGTGGGAGGGGCAGAGAAAAAGGGGCATTCAGCTGGTTATTTCTGGAAAGATTAATTGAATTTATGGGAAAAGGGGCGTTCAGCAGGATATTCCTGGGAAGATTAATTGAATTTATGATAAGCTTGTGCTGATTTCCGTATAGGGGAAAGACGATCAAACAAAGCAGATTATGTTTGTATTTTTTGCTAAAAAAGGTAGTACTGGTTAAGGAAATATTTTCAACTGCCTTTATCTGCTGCAATATAGAAAAAAAAGACTGAAGAGAGAGAAATAAAATTCTACTTTAATAGCAAGTTGTTTAAAAAACAGTGTTGAATTAAGACACATTTTTTTCGAGAGGAGATTTATGTGGGTGTGGATGGATGTTACAAAGAAATTTGGGTGAAGCTGGAGACTGCACTCTTTTAACATTTAAAACATAAAATGCCAAATATTTCAGGGGGAGGGGGAATCTCATTGTTCCGCGGGAATGCCTGACCCCCGGGACACTTTCCGTATTCATCACTGCTAAAAACTGCTATGAGTTTATTTTATGATTGATGTATTTTAGATAAAGTGTTGTCCTTCATTTGATTACGAATATATTCTTTTAATATATATATATATATATATATTCATAAATTATAAATGTTTGCAGGTAATGTAAAAATGGATATAATTGACATACATTTTTTTTAAATTTTTGACAGTCGATTTTTTTTAAATATTCCTTCTTTCAAACCAGATTCGGAGAATATTTACTGTTTATTATTATTATTATTATTTGGTAGCACAAGTAAGTTCTGTGTGTCAATCGGGAGGAGAGGGTATTACAATATCATAGCTGCCAAATTTTACGCTTATTTTTTACAGTTATTTTTTATGAAGGGAATTTGCTTGTTTGCCTATACTTCGATGATTTTAAAATATATGTATAATTTTTTGTTTATAAATAGTGGTAGGAAAGAAACATAAAACCTGGCAGTTATTCAGTATATTATCATGATTTTATAAATAGAATTTAAAAAGGAAGTTAATTATAAAAACTATAAATATCAGAAAAATAAATTAAAAAATTAGTTTTCCGCCGCTTTTTTATGATCGTATAAGGGGTAAATTATGTCTCAGACACTGAAAATTTTGATAGATTTATAAAATGATATTTATTAAAATTACAGAAAACTTGTAGATATTCATTATTCATTTAGAGGTGCTCACAGGTCCAACTCGACCCGGTACCAGCGAAAGCTACCACAGGCTGCTGTAAAATAAAAAGTTCTATGCGGTCCCGACCCGTACAAATAAATAAACTTACCCGGTCCGGCTCAATTTCTACAAAAAAATCCGATTTTTCGTAGCATACAATAATTTTCTTAAGAATATTTTATGCACATTCATGAGCAATATTTTAGTTTAGTATGTATTCACAAGATAGAAAATACACAATAGCAACAGTAATGTTATCGTTTACTTAGATTTTTAGACTCTTCAACATTCGTTAAAAAAAATAATGTAATTTGAAATAAAAGAAAAAAGGGTTAAAAACATTGTAGCTTCTAAAGCTGTATAATAAAAAGTGGATTTCTGAAAACATTTCTCTGAATTTATTAAATCTGTTTTTAAATTAAAAAAAAAAGCTACTTTCTTACACATTTCTGAATTCCTTTTTATTTGAAAACAAACTCGTAAAATTGAAAAGTTTTCCTATTCAGAAATTATGTAATTGATTGGCGTTTTCCAATTTTTAGCAAAATACATTTGAAAATTACTGTTAAAATTAAAGTTTATATTGCAAGGGAGAGGGAAAAAAACCTGTCGTTTCATGGAAAGAATGCATTTTTTCTTCATATGTAATGTATTTATTAAAAAATGGAAATGCTGTTTGATTTTTTATCTCCTCTATAACTGCCGATCAATTTTTAAAATTCTAACTAAAAGTGTGTCAGAAATTATGTCAATGCTGAGTTTTTTTTTCTAGAATTGAATTCTAAATTTTCCTATATCTATTCACCTCTTCAAACATACTACAACAGCTCCGTTTTTCCTTTTTCGTATTTAGTTTGATTAACAGTTGATTTATTAAACAAATGGAAAACGTTATTTGATTCGAAATCACCCCAATAGTCATGCTATAAATTTTATAATTGTACATTAAAACATTCTGACATTGAGCCCTGCAATATAAAGTTTATGAGAAACGAAAAATGCAATTTTCTACAAAACAATGAGACTCAGGATAATCGCTATTATTTTCCAACAAAATTCGAATAAATTACTGTTCCTTTTTTTCATAATTTTAGTTTCAATAAATTCGAAAATAGACTAGATGGGGGGGGGGGGGGGGGCTTTTTTTTGCATTATATTTTCTACAGAATCTAAAAGTAAAGTAATTAATTTCTTTTTAATTAGATGTTACGATATCTTTCCAACATAACCAACACGACATATATAAAAACGCACACATATCAAACAAAGAAAAAAAATCAATTAACTTAATTTGTCCTAATATTTCTCTTTTTTTTTTGAAAAATATTTGTTAATAACTAATAATTTATAAATATATGAACATGATGAACTTAAAGTACCCGTATAAAAACATTTCATATTTATTTACTTAGAACAGGTGTCACAAATAAAAATTAAATTTAAAAAGTTGACATGTTTCGGTTCATTCATAAGAACCGTATTCATAACACATAAAATAAGTATAAAATTAAATGACACTGGATATAAATATAATTTAAAAACCAAAACAAAACATTGCGCCCCCTATGATCGTGAATAGCCATTGTCACCGCGGCATATAAATAACGAACATTTTTTTAAATTTAATTTTTATTTTTGACACCTGTTCTAAGTAAATAAATATGAAATGTTTTTATACGTGAATGAAAAAAGGTGAAGTGATTTTGTTTTAGTTTTTAGTTTTGAAAAAACGGAAGCTAACAACAGTTTTAACATTAAAGTATCCGTTTTCACTTTTTAATTAAATAACACCCAACCCCCCCCCCCCCCAAAAAAAAAGATAGGAAAAAAATAGTCTAAAAATTTTAAACGCTGTGACTGGCTGGATCCTGGCTCGGGCCTATTTTTGCGGCACTCGGGTCGGGCCTTACTTTATTTTACAAGACTCGGGTTGGGCCTTGTCATTGCTTTTCCCCAAGCCGAGCTCAAGCCTTACTTTTTTCTAAAAGACTGGTTCAGGTCTAACTTTTTTTTCCCCGTAGCGACCGGAATGGAACTGTCAATAGAACTGAATTCACCGTCTATAGCAAATTTTTATTCAATGTTATTCCGTGTTAAAAGATTTTACTTTGTATCATTTTTCAGATTTTTAAACCTCTAATGCTTAGAATAGCACATAGTATGTGGATTAACAATATTAGTATCAACTGAAACATTTACATACAAATTAACATTCCTTTAAAAAAAATGAATATCATAGCATAGCGCTCTTCTTTAAAAATAAAGATTATAAACATAAAAAAAATAAAATATTAAGTTTTGGTTAATGCTTCTCAAACGGAAAAATTCTTAAGACTATCGACGTAAAAATCCATGTTTTCTACAAATTTAACTATGCTAGATAAGGCTAAGACGAAGATTTTAACTTTTTTCTTGTCGGGTCAATAACTATTTTGTACGAAGCAAGTTGGCCGAACATTTATGTTTTTTACCAACCAGGTCATTATTTTTTGTACGTTAAGGCCGGTACATATGATGCCGGACTGAAGATTCCGGCTCTTACCACAAAAATATATCTTTTATGTAAAAACTAAAGCAAAATAATTCGAGCATACATTTAAAAATTCTCTTTTGTGCTATATACGTGATAGAAGATATAAAATTGCGTCATTTTTACAACCAAGCAACTATCGTGAGTTGAGAGTCGACTCACTATCTCGACTCATTAATCAAGTGAATCGAGTCAGAGTCGACTCTTTAAGATGAATCGAAATGCCCCACTCGACTGGAAGTGGAAATAGTAACACCGATTGAGATTTTTATCAGCCGTTCCTGAGGAAACAGCCGACAAGAATTTTAGATTCAAGCTTAATGCAGAACATGTAACCATTAATTTGGCTTTTTTACATTTATCATTCACCTTTCATTTTTTATGGTGTGAGTGTTTAAATAAACATTGAGTATTTTCATTTTCTCCTCAGTATATTAAATTATTAAACCTTGAAACGCGTCATTTCCCTTTGATGTTCAACATTCTCTAGAATAAACTGAGAAATAAATACTTCTAAACGACAATATTTCAATGTGAGTACAATTTAATGCTTTTATTTTGTTTCCTATTTTTGAATGATGTGCACAAATACTGTTTTAATTTAACCGAAATCATAGTATATAGTTAGTTTTCTAAATTTTATTTTGACAAATTACATCAAAAAATCATTTTAATATTTTGATTTAAAAAACGAAGAATTCTAACCTTAAAGAATTTGAATTTCTGAAGTAACAATTTATCGAAAAATATTGAGCATATATCCATAACAAAAATTAAGAAAAATTAATGTTATTTTCTAACATTTCAGTATCAGATTCGATGATTAAGGCGTGTCCTAACTTTTAGCTCTGCCTAAATATTTTTATTGTATACGAACTTTCTTTAAAATATATATTTAAAAAAAAAAAAAAAAAAAAAAAGGAATTGTTTCCAAATGCTAAATATTTATTTTTCAGATGTTCAATATTTAGTGAGCCAAAATTCCATGCGCACAATTTTTCTTTTATTAATAATTTTCTTCACATGAGCATTTATCATATTATGTAATAATGCTAGGATAAATTCCAAATATTTTTAAATTTCAAACATATTCGTTCGGGATTTAATAATAATAATAATAATAATAATAATAATAAATAATCTTTGTTTAAGATAGAAGTTCTTAACAGGCTACCATTTAAAGAGAATGGGAGAAACAAATTTGAAATTTATTTTTAAGTGATTTTTTCGATTTGTTTACCCCTCTCTTATACATCCAACACATAATATACCCCCCCCCCCCATTCGTCTAATGGACAATTTTTAAACTTTAAAATTTGAAGATTTTTTTTTCTCACAAAAGGTTATTTTTTATTCCGAAATTAAATCATTCTGGAAAATTTTATGTTGTATATACAAAAAGAGAAAGTTTTTAGTGTTAATTGATGTACCGTAATTTCCTGCGTATAATCTGCGGATCAAACAATTCTTTCTCGACCCAAAAACTTTTTTAAATGGAATGTAACTCATTAGATCGCCGTAGATATTTGTATTCAATCATTACATAAGATTTCTGGGTCAAAAAAGAAATGTTTGATCCGCGGATTATACGCAGGAAATCAAGAAGGATAAGACGTGTTTAAAACGAAGTCGTTTTTCATTTCTTTGAATTAATACCTTCACAAATTGGAAAGTTTTTGTGTCATGCTGAACTTATCTTTTGGCTTAAAAATTTCAACTTGTTAACAATTTATCGATTAGTATTGAGCATAGATACATAAAAAGAAAGAAAAATAAAATAAACGTTTTTTTCTAACATTTCAAAACAAGAGTCCATGATTAAAGGCGTGACTAACGTTTTCGCTAAAAGCGTGCCCTGAATATTAAGTTCCGCCTAAATATTTTTATTGCATACAAGCTTCATAAAAAAAATCTAAAGAAATGCATTCTACTAAATGCTTTTAAGTATTTTGTAGAAGTTCATAATTTAGTGAAACTATATATTCAGTGCGTAAAATTTTTCTTTTATTAATAAATTTTCTTCACTTACGTATTTATACGTACGTAATGATGCTAGGATGAATTCCAAATATTTTTTAATATCAAAATATTCGTTCGAGATTAAAAAAAAATAAAAAATAAAAATAAAAATAATAAAAAATCTTTGTTTAAGATAAAAGTTCTTAACAGGCTACCATTTAAAGGTAATTGTAGAAACAAATTTTATATTTATTTTTAAGTGAATTCTCCGATTTGTTTTCCCCTCCCTTATACATCCAACACATAATGTACCGCTCACCCATTCATCTAATGGACAATTTTCAAATTTTTAAATTTGAAGTTTTTTTGGTCTGACAAAAGATTATTTTTTATTCTGAAGTTAAATAATCCTGATAAATTCTATGTTGTTTTCGAAATGGATCATGTTTTTAGAGTTAATTTATGAATGTTGCTATAAGAATATTCCTTGTCTATATTTATTAATAAAACTTTGTCAAACAGTAAACGTACAAAATGGAATGTTCGAAATGATTAAGTTAAATATTTTGGTCAAATTTAATCTATTTAAAATTTAAAAATAACTTTAAAAAATGCCTATGCATTTAAAAATGTGCAATGTAATGTAATAAATCAATATGTAAATAAATTTAAAATTTAAGTTTCTTTTCTTTTCTTTCTTTTTTTTCAAGTATATGTTGGTATTTTTCGGTACTATTTAGTTATCCCATCTACCAAAAAGCGATGGCCGAACTAAAAGATTAAATGTCAATAATGGATAATCATGATTGTCGTACTCAATGACATTAAATACGATACACGCGTTTAAAACATCATCAAGAGATTTTTATTTCGACTTTTAATTTGTATTTTTTTAATATTCTTTTAATTATTTGATTTTTCGTTATTAAAACAAAAATTATGTCAATGTGTATAGTTTGGCTATTACTTTGGCGATTTGTATAATTTGGCAAAATTGGTCGACGGGATAAACCAAGTAGTACCTATTTTTCTTTTGTCCGAAAGAAATATCAGGTCTGTTACTGTCTTGCCTGTAACCAATGTAAAAATAGATGTTGAAATTACTCAGTACGTTTCAATAATTGCTTTAAATATTATTTTCGTGATGCATTAAGTGGTGAAAGACATTTTCCAATGATACGCTGAACTAAAAGGATAATATTAACAGTTTTTCTTTATTTTCCTTAGCTACAGGATTTGATCTTGGAGGCCTATCCGATTATAAAATAAACAATTTTTAAATGAAATCAAATGAGCACCATGCTGAGAGAACACACGTTTTCGCATAAACACTTTTCGCTTTCAAATTTCTTTGCTTTGAATCAGACAACGGAATAATTAAGAGATGTTGGCATCTATGTTCTTTATTTAACCCCTTGCGGCGCGGTGGTATATCTATGAAACCTCTTAATTTTAATGCCTAAACGCCACATTGGTACCAAAGTTTCGGTAAAAGATTACGGTTTATTGAATGCGTGAAATATCGCTTTTTCTTATTTACAAATAAAGTTGTTTACAAATTCCGGTGTCAGTCATTAATGTCAACACTTAAGCAAAGAACTTGGGTTGCGCCACAAAGGGTTAAAGCTACGAGTTTCACTGTATACTGTAAATATTGCGAGGAGAACTTAATACCATTAAAGGCGCTCACTTGCTTTTGAAATTTGTAAATAATTAGTGTTAACAGTTGGAAGAGCATTTACAAACTATAATATATCATTTTTTTTTAATTTACTGGTATGAGTTAAAAAAAACTCTTTTAATATTAACTCAAATCAACACCAAACGCTAATCAGATCTATTTTACAGAGATCTAACTGAATATAAAATTTTGTGAAATTCCGTTCTCTAGTTCTTGAGATAGAGCACCCGCAAGATTTTTGTCACATAGAGACAGACATTTTGAAAAAACGTGTTTTTTGGAATCTCTAACCCTAAAACGTATAGATCCGTCGAAAACCGGAATTCGACAATTTTTCCGAATCCAATACTTTCATTCGAATACAGGGAGATTTATTGATTTTACACTGATTTATCGATTTATTACAGGATTTACAATTTAAATTTTGATTTAATGCTTTTAATTTGATTTAAAGGGTTAAAGCTACGAGTTTCACTGTATACTGTAAATATTGCGAGGAGAACTTAATACCATTAAAGGCGCTCACTTGCTTTTGAAATTTGCAAATAATTAGTGTTAACAGTTGGAAGAGCATTTACAAACTATAATATATCATATTTTTAATTTACTGGTATGAGTTAAAAAAAACTCTTTTAATATTAACTCAAATCAACACCAAACGCTAATCAGATCTATTTTACAGAGATCTAACTGAATATAAAATTTTGTGAAATTCCGTTCTCTAGTTCTTGAGATAGAGCACCCGCAAGATTTTTGTCACATAGAGACAGACATTTTGAAAAAACGTGTTTTTTGGAATCTCTAACCCTAAAACGTATAGATCCGTCGAAAACCGGAATTCGACAATTTTTCCGAATCCAATACTTTCATTCGAATACAGGGAGATTTATTGATTTTACACTGATTTATCGATTTATTACAGGATTTACAATTTAAATTTTGATTTAATGCTTTTAATTTGATTTATTACAGGAATTATTGATTTGTTATTGATTTACTATAAGATTCACAATTTACATCTTGATTTCATGATTGTAACTTGATTTATTAAATGATATACTGATTTACTGTTGGATTTATTGATTGTAACTTCATTTATTAAAGGATTTACTGATTTACTACTGGATTTACTGATTTACTACCGGATTTATTGATTTACTGATTTATTACAGGATTTACTATTTAAATCTTGATTTACTGATTTCAGCTTGATTTACATAGCGGTAAATCTGCTGTGTACCAAATTTACAGTGTTGTCGGACCCCTCGACTTGGTTATCCCGTCGAATAATTTCGCCAAATTATACAAACCGCCAAACTATTAGCCAAATTAACGCATTTTTTTTAAATTACCAAAGAACAATAATGTTAGTAGAATATTTATAAAAATACAAATTAAAAATCACTTGATGACGTATCAAACACATATATCATGTGTAATATCAAGTGAATGTAGAATTTGCTATCACCATTATTGACATTTAATCTTATAATTTGGCGACAGTAATTTGGTCGACTTGATAACCAAATAGTACCTAAAATAATTATAAAATATGAGAACAGAAACTTTAATTATTCAATATGATTGCCCAGTCACATTCCCTTCTTTGGAGCAGAGACTGAATGACTCCGCCCCCCTTTTTAAATACACTGCTTCAATCAGGTTTCGAAGGGCGTGCCACACTTATATTGAAAATTAAGATGAAACTTGATTGATAAATAATTATAAGTGAAGAAAATAAAATAATAACGGAATGAGACTTTCACGATATTTCAGTGCAGTTTTAGTAATTCAATAATACCTCTGCAATATTTTCAATTAATTATAACTTTAAATGATAAATTTCAAATACGAAACGGATGCTACTGTAATTGTAAATTTTTCTATATTTTATTTCAGTTGTAAATTTTACATGGGGATTCAAGAAGCATATTTTTAATATTTCTTGGAATTATTTTACTTTATTTTATTAAAACAGTGCAAAAGGAAATAATTATATATTTAAGAATTTAATAAACTCTATGAATGACAGGAAGATTATTTACATTTTTAATTTTGTAAATTTCGTACATTTCTACTGCAACTCATTTTAATGTAACACATATCTCACTAAAAAAGCGCTCCAAGAAACAAACAGACATTTTGTTTAGTTCTGTTGTTTGTTAGGCTCCATTCACATGATTTTTTTTATTTTTAACATTATTTATATACGTTAAAAAATAATTCTAAAGATGAAACAATTTAAATGATATCTTAACACATAAAGAAATTGTTTACGTTTTAATTTTTGTAAATTTCGTTAATTTTTACTGCAACCCATTTTAATCTAACACATATTTCACTAAAAAAGCGCTGTAAGAAACAAATTACTATTATGTCGAAACCTGCTCGTGAACATGCGCTATGAGCTGCATGCACTAAGTTATGCATTTCCGCTTATTCACTCGAATCGTTTACGCTCGCTCTCCCATTTTTCTTCCGAACTTTCCATATGAGATCACTTTTTGCTTTTTGGGTCATCGAATTCTAATTTTTAACTTCCCCAAAATTTTGGTGATATGAACTCCAGAATAGGTTTTTAAAACTTTTTTAGAGAAAAAGTATTATAAAATTCAAAAATTAGACAAAAATTTGCAACAGGTCAGATGCAGGACATTATGACATATTGTAAATGGGGAGAGCGGAAACTGCCTCTCAACATACATGGCGGCGCTGCATGCACTAAGTTTAAGCATTACCGCTTATACAGAGAATTGAGAATTTTACCTGGCAAAATTAATGCTAGTTCTAGAAATAGACTTACATTATGTTTTCTCGGTCGCTGAATCCGAAATCGTTACTCCCTACCAAAATTTCTCTGGCAACACCCCCTCCTCCGGAATTACAATGATCAAATTAAATAAAACATTTTCTGTGTTTAACCCTCTGGATCCCAAACCGCCCGAGATATTTTAATTCGTATATTTCAGTTCCCACCAGAAAATTAAAACCACAATATTTGCTTTAATCAATAACAGCACATTCCGTATTTAAATAAAACGAAATTAGCCGTTGAATTTTTCTGGTATGAAATGAACTACATAATTTCTAGAACGTGTTCTAGCATGGGAATGGGAATTGAAGGGTTAAAAAGCTGGACACTTGGCAACTTTGCGTTACTTCAATTCTGATTTTTATCAGCTGCCCCATTCACGAGGAAACTGTGTTAAAATTTGTAAGGAAAATTTCTACTGGATGGTGCTACAAAACTCTAGTTCTTTTATTGTAATCGTTTACTCTCCATATTTTATGGTGTGAATGTTTAAATAAATATTCTGTATTTTCTTTTATAGCTGTACATGTTGAACTTTTAAATCTTGAAAGGCGCCATTTCCTTTTGATTTGTCCGCATTCTCTAGAATAAACAGAGGAAATGATTAAAAAAATACTCCTAAATGGCAAATTTTCGATGTGAGAACAGTTTAATCTTTTATTTGGTTTATTATTTTTGAATGATATACAAAAATAGTGTTATAGTTTAATCGAAATCATAGTAATTATTATTGTTTTCTATATTTCATTTTGACAAGTTACATTAAAAATAATACTTAAATTTTTCGGAATTCTGACCTTAAAGAATTTGAATTTCTCAAGTACGATAAAACATGTCACAAATTGGAAAGTTTTTGTGCAAAGCTGCAATAACTTTCCGACTAACATTTCAGCTAGTTAACAATTTGCCGTGTGGTACTCAGCATACTTAAAAAATAATCATATTTAACGTCTATTGCTAACATTTCAAAACGACGTTGATAACTTAAGGCGCATCCTGTATTCGTAGGTCCGCCTAAATATTTTTATTGCATATCAGTCTTAGGTTTTTTTTTAAGGGGGAGGGTATAGCTACCAAAAGTTTTTAACAATTTATTTTTCAGAAGCTCAATGACTACTTTCGCGTATTCTCCCAGAGATGGCTGCCCTTTTTTGCGAAATTTAAATTTCTTTATTTCGATTTTTTTTAATTATTATTGTTCTATTGGTTTTTTTAATGTTTTTAACCTTTCAAAACTTTTTTGACTGTAAATTTGGGGAAATTTTTTTGAAAAGGAATATTTGCTTCGCTCTACTCATTTAAAATTTATGTATTTACCTTTTACTAATTACGAACGCCTTCTGTCCTAATTTTTATTTATTTATATATATTTTTTACAAATGATGTTTGAACTGATGATTTCTGTTTATTTATTTATTTTATTTAATCTCTCAGATTTATAATATCGAGCATAAAATGGCTATAAATGCCCCCCCCCCTCCCTTTAAAAAATGATGGAGGACTCCGAGCCTATCAACCCACGCAAGCTATCCCAGTTCAATATTTTGTGAACCTATATTCTAAGCGTAAGATTTATCTTTTCTTAATTAATTTTCTTCACATGAATGATAATCAAAATATGTACATGTGAAGCCTGATGATGATTTGGATATCGAATATTTTTTAGTGTCCAAAAATGTTCGTTCGAAAAAAAAACTTCGTTCAAGATAAAATTTCTTAACAGGCTACCCCTAAAAATAATGGCAGAAACAAATTTAAAATTTATTTTCGAGTGATTTCTTCGATTTGTTTTCCCCTCTCTTATACACCCAATGCATAATATGCCGTCCACCCATTAATCTAAACTAAAGGACAATTTTCAAATGTGTGGCCTTTTTTTTTGTTGTTGTTGTTGTTGTTTATTCAAAATATGTTCATTCGAGTTTAAATTAATAATAGTAATAGTAATAATATAATTCGTTCAAGATAAAAATTCTCTCAACAGGCTGCGATTTCATTCATGAATTTAAGACCGCGATAAAAACAAACTTGAAATTAACTTTTCATTCTTTCCGGAACAGTGAAAATTTAAATTAAGAAGTTTCTAATTTCTAAAAAAAAATGTTTGTTCCAGTGTCAGCCAGTCAACAATTTCTTATTAAAAAAAAAATAATAAATAAATAAATAAATAAATAAATAAATAAATGTCTGTGCAGGAAAGGATTAAATGAATTCTGTGATTTATTTTCCCCTCGCTTATACGCCCAACACATAATAGACCGCCCACCCATTAATGTAAAAAACAATTTTCAAATTTTTGGCCCTTTTTTTTTTTTTTTTTTTTTTTTTTTTTTTTTTTTTTTTTAATGGCTGAGAATAGATTTTTTTTAATTCTGAAATTAAATAATCCTGAGTGATTCTATTTTGTTTTTCTTAAAGGAGCACTTATTAAGAGTTAATTTATATATGTTTCTGTAAGTATATATCATACATAGATTTATCAATAAAATTTTGTAAAGTATTAAAAGTATAAATGCCTAAAATGGACTGTTCGAAATCATTACATCAAATTTTTGGTGAAATTTAATCTATTTCAAATTAAAAATAACTTTCCAAATACTCTGAATTCCATAAGCATTTAAAAATACATAATATAATGTAATAAATCTAAAAATATCTTTAAAATTTATGTTTTTTCTTTTCTTTTTTTGTGTCTATTGGTTGTTTTGTTTTTTTCCGACAGAAATATCACGTCTGTTACTGTCTTGTCTATTGCCATTAAAAAAGTTTTTAAATTACCCTGTAGATTGCAGCCTGAGATTTAACCCTTCAATGTATGATTTTTTATTTTATGTTTATGAAAAAAATATTTGAAAAGCATATATCAGTCTAATAATGGTAAAAAAAGTAAAAATAAACAATTTTCAAATTTTCATCTAAAATTTATGGCGTGCACCCTACATACACAATTAGTGATTTTAAATATTGTGTTGTTATATTTCGCGATTAAATGAGCTTAAATTAGTTAGTTTTATCTGCTCAACACCCTACAGATTTCTTTATATTATTATTTTTAACCCATCATAGCACGGTGTGCCTCATCTGGCACACACCTAAAAACACTATAATTCTGATTATGTGCCATGAATCTAAGATAGCTGTTAGCTGTTACAGATCAAAAACAGTCAACAAAAGAATGGACGATTCAGTATATCAATTACTGGTACTACCTAATAAATGAACACTTACTCACTCAAAAAATAATGAACTTTTAATTATCATTAACAAGTAATAATTAAAGAGTAAAAAAAAAAATGCATACTGTTTCAGTTAAAAATCACACCAGATATTTCTCACACTAAAATATTAAAATAAAAATAATAAGTTTCACAAACACAGGGATTTAATTTTCAGGGGGTTAAATAAACTGGAAATTGATAACTTCAAGTAGCCGGTAGCTATTAGAACAGTGTTTGATTACCAAAATGGTACTGCTGGCTAGGACACGGAAAATTTTGGACGTTTGTATGAGGTACCTCCAACAGACTTTTGTTCTAACAATGTCATGCTGCAAAAAGAGTGACGAGGTTTATACGCAAGAGACGCAATTGAGATAGGATGGATTTAATGAGTCTTTCTTTCTCGGTGTACGGCTGTATGCTGTTTAATCCGACAACCCGAGGCTATGCTTTAGGGACATTGTTTTTTTTTGGGGGGGGGGGCAAAGGGAGCACTATTTCATACTGCTCTTTGTGATAGCCTGATGGAACAGATCGCAGTGACCAGTTGTTCTGAAAAAAGATGTTTATTTATATATGTATATATATATATATATATATATATACACATAAATGTATCCAGATTGTCTGAAAAAACTGACAGAGAAAGAGCAAAGAAAATCAATTACAAAAATTTAAAACAATCTCCATTTAGCATGACAAAATAGGTTACATGTAAAAAATAACTCCAATAGAAACACTGAAATGTAAGCATTTCGATGTTCTATAAGTCTGTAAGTTAGGCTATTACGTGGCCAATCGTGTGTCGAATTGAATCATTAAGAAGGAGATACACATCTACTAATTGAGCTAACATATATAAGAGAAAGAAATTTATTTGAATAATGAACCAAGTTAAATATGCTCAATATTTTCATCTCTGGATCCAGTGGACAAGCATTTAGAATTATATTCATGGGAATGAACATATTTTTTTATACAGTTAAACAAAATGAAAATAATTCTTACGTTAAATTAAAACTTACACCAGAAAGTTTCTATGAAAATTCTTAAGGGAAATAAACACAGACCATGCAAAGTTATGTAATCACATCAATATGCAGTTTACACAAATCGGCGTTTAAACGTTTAAACAGCTGAATCTAAGCAATAATAATGTAAAGACTCATAAAGAATAAGAGGGATTCAGAAGCGTTTTAACATTTCTTTTAACAAATCGGCGTTAAAACGTTCAAGCCGCCGATTAAAAATGATTTAATGTGAAACTCCTTTAAACGGATTTCGTTGTTGGCTTCTACGAATCTACATAACTACTGTCCAAAGTTGACAATACTGAACTTTTATATGCGAATTTAAAATTCCCTAATGTTTGTTTATTACTTCTCTTTTCTTCTGGAGATTAGAATAGAAAACTTTAAAAAAAGAAAGACCGGGGAAACAGTTTAACCCTTTGAAGCGGAATTCTATAAATGGGGTCTGAAAGTAGAGACGAAACATAATCAGTTACTGAATTTCTTACATCTGAAGTTAGCAGAATGTAGAAAAACACTTCATACACGCTCTTGGGGGTTATGTTCTGCAATTCCACACAATTCACAAATTTTATTTCTAAAACCATGATATAACCAATATAGTCTTAGCTCCACCCTCATTTTCTCTGTTCAATGAGAAAGAAGGGAGGTACAAAGATTCCGAAAATAATTTCCGTACCTAATTACCAAAGAGAAAATAAAATATTCTTTGTACTGTTTCAAATTTATATATAAAAAGACTGATTTACAAGCTATCTAAATTCAAAATATTTATACATACAAATGTGAGTTAAAAAGTATTTACTTTACTTGATGTATATCAATGATAAATTCAGTAAAAAAAAAATTGTTTTTATTACCCTATTATGAACAAAGTTTTATTTCCCTATCTTTTAAATTAATTTTATATTTTATGTAGGAAAAACAGTTGAAAGCATTCCAGTATCCTACTCGATTCCTTATTTTCCAAAACGATCCAAGCCTGATAAAATACTGTATACGACGTCCAAAATACTGCATATTTAATTAATCGAAAAAAAGTAAAACATATATAAATTTAAGGATGCATTTCGTATTTTGGAATTTATTATTTAAGATTATAATTAACTGAAAATATTGGAAATGTAAGGTAAGTGTACCAGTAGTGGGCCACGTACCTATAGTGGGCCGCTAGTTTTCAAGGTTGAAAAACAAGTTTTCTAGTTATCCTTGTCAGATAACAAACTAACTGCTGATTGGCTGGAACCCTTATCTGTTATCAGACAAAGGGACAACTTCAGTATTCCGATAGTCTTTGAGTTGGAAGGTTGGTTTTTTTTTTTCCAGTCTTAAAATACAAGGATTTTGAGGCTCATTTTTACTGCTTTCCTTAAGAGGTAAGTTTTTATTCAATATTTTTTCTTTAGAAGTATATTGTATTTTATATTAAAACGCCACATTTCTAATACTCTGTATAAATGAATACTTTATTCCTTATGCTTAAAAGGTATAAAACTAACATATTATTAAGTTTTGGGGGTGGCCCACTTCTGGGTCATTAAATTTCAATTTGTTCCAGTAGTGGACCAGGTGTCCCACTACTGGTGCACACTTTTGGGTCATTAAATTTCAATTTGTTCCAGTAGTGGGCCAGATGGCCCACTACTGGAACAACCAAGATGTGATTTTCCTAATATGTTTATTGTATTTTATGTATCTTTTATTATATATGTTTATTATATTGCAGGATAATAGAGAAAAGAAAGGAACAAAATTATACAGAAGAACAACTAAAATGTGCAATTGCGGAATTGGAGAAAGGAAAGAGTGTCCGTTCTGTAGCTTAGCAGTATAATATTGCAAAAACAACTTTGCAAAGGAAATTGAAAGGAGGAGTCAAATTAGTTACACAAAAATGTCCAAGTACATTGTTTACCAATGACCAGAAAAACAACATTGTTTTATGGATTAAAAGCATGGCCAATAAAGGTTTTCCTATCACAATAGAAATACTCATGACTAACGTAATAAAATTGGCCAAATAGCATAAAATCACTTTCCCTGGAGAAAATAGTCTTCCTGGAGGAAAATGGTATGAGAGTTTTTTAAAACGCAATCCTGGTATTAAACTGCGTACCAGCCAAAATTTAACAACGAGCAGGAAATAAGTGTCACAAAAGAGTATAAATGATTGGTTTCTAGAGGTTGAGACTTATTTAAAAAAACAAAAAACTGGACAATGTCTTATGTAACCCCCAGAGGGTTTTCAATTGTGATGAGATAGCTTTTTTTTTCAAATCCGAAGCCAGGAAAAGTTCTTGCTGAAAGAGGATAAAAAAAGGCGTATACCACTGCTGGAGCTGATGAAAAACTTAATTTGACTGTTCTTTTAACGTCCAATGCAGCTGGTGAACTTGCACCACCAATGATCGTTTATAGATAAGCATGTCTAAAATCATAAATCTAGTAAATTAAGCCTTGAAATTGTTAAATATGTTTTTATTTTCTAACTTTTTGTCTTTCCAATTTTCAGGTATGATAGGATCCCTCAACAAATTGCAAAGGCCATGCCTTCTGATTGGGCTATTGGAAAGTCGGAAAGTGGATGGATGACTCAAGAAACATTTTATGAGTATGTGACAAATATTTTTGAGCCATATTTAAATAAGCATAGCATAGAGAAACCTGTACTGTTATTTATGGATGAACACACTTCTCACATATCTATGAACTTCTAATCTAAGCATCTTCTGTATAGCTCATGGAATTGAAATGGTAGCTTTGCTCCCAAATGCCACACACCTGATGCAACCTATGGACGTTGCTGTTTTCCATACTCTTAAAAGCGCTTGGCGGCAGGATGTAGTGAACTTCAGAATAACCCATGAAGGCAAACAACTACAGAAACATGAATTCCCACCAGTTCTAAAGTCATCTTTAAATCGCTTAACTCCTGCAACAATTGTCAGTGGATTGCGTGCATGTGGACTGGTTCCATGGGATCCAAAGAACGTAATTGTTGAATCCAAAGTAACATCAAAGAAAGTGGTAATATCACCAATAAAGGAAAGAAAAATGGTTTCTTTTTTGGATATTTTCGAAGAAAAAGTGAAATCTTTCTTAGAAAATAAAGGTGAATGGAAAGGCCTTGTGGAGTAAACAGGTCTTTATTACTTATGGTTGGAAAAGGAGACTTTGAACAAGGAACCAGTTTTCCAGGTAAACTATCACAAAATAGTTTTGGTATTAAGCACTTAAAATTGGTATATTTTATTACTATTATTTATTAAAATTTTCTATTTATTTATTAAACATTTTACTTCTTATAGAGTACACCGGTCATATTTATTGAGGCGGCATGCAATGCAGAATCAATTAACACTGTTGAATATGCTGATTTGGATATTCCAGAAGGATCAACCGGGCCAATTGCTGGACCATCTAGAAATGTACCATCTCCCTTCAAAAGAGTTCTTTTCTGGCCAGAAGGAGTAGATAAAACAAAGAAAAGGTGAAAGCGAGAGAAATATTTTAAGAAGAGAGAAGATATTAAAAATGCTAAAGCTGCAGAAAAAGAGAAAAGAAAAAAGAAAAATTCAAAAGGAAGAGTTGAAGAAAATATCCAATGAAAAAAAAGAGAGCCAATAAATGGCTGTAAAAGAAAAATAAATGCAGTTAAATTTAAATCCCACTCACATTGTTTTTTTCTTTTTTCTTTCTTTTTTTTTATAAATATAATATAAATATAATATAGTTTTGCAATCATTTCAGCATTTAATTACCCTTTTTATTATGAATATCTTATTATTTATCACTACTGCAAATTAACAAATAGGGCAGCTATGTTTTTTTAAGTTATAAAATATTACAGACTGTTCGAAAAAACTAAAGAGAAGCTGAAATTATTTTACGTAATCATCAAAACTTCTAAATATGATTTTATTATTGTGTATATTTAAGTATAGAAATGTAAAAAAGGTTATAACCTCTGTACAGCCTACATTAAACTCAAGAATGGAGTGGCCCACTTCTGGGAGGCCCACTACTGGTGCATTTACATTACGGTACTTATCTGTGACTTCAATGGAGGAGATACCTCTGTTGAAATTAAACAAGTCGGAAAATAATGTATAATTTAAGTTAAAACTTATACGAGGTAAATAATATTAAAAAAAAACTGATCAGTAAAACAAGTAAAGTTCATCGTGTACAAATTATGCATTCAATGGAAAATTAAAGCAGGTCTGCAGCTATTTCATTCGAGCTACAGACTTAATAATAAATTATAAAGGATTATTTCTACTGTTTCCAGCAAATGGAGCTATTTATCTGTGCACCTGAAATATTTCTGCGTAGTACAGTTGATCATTTTCATAATTGTCTAGCCGCATAAGTATAGCGAAACCGAATAATAAAATTCACGATGAGAAAAGAAAAAAAATTAGTGTTTTTAGCTCCTGATCTTGAACTGTTCTTGACATAATAGTGAAAATATGTGCCGGCACTACTGTTTTTCAAGTATGTTTTCTCAAAAAATACAAAAGTTAAAAAAATGAATTCAAAGCGAATTATTGAAGAATATATCGCTTCACATTATACATATTTTCGCAATTTTAGACAAATTTTTACATGCAAAAGCAAACAAAAATATATTTTTTAAATTATGTAATAAAATAAAAATTAAATAATGTAGTATTTCTATACTTATACCAACCCAAAATTTACAGAATAATAATTAAAATATGTACTTTTAGCAAAAAAAAAAAAAAAAAAAAAAAAAAAAATCGTTAAAATTAAAGATGTGTTTTATAAGTTATAGTAAAAATAATTCTAGCAATTTGCTACTATATTTGTAATTGTCCTTGTTTGTAACTATAGAAATACGCTGCTATCAAGGCATTAGTCGATTACTGAAAAAATTTTCAGAAATTCAAAACATGGGAGCGAACGCAATAGGTAGTATTTCATACGAAATCTACCTAAAATGCGTCCGTCTGTCTGCCTGTCTGTATGTCTTTAAACGCACCCCAAATAATTGAGATAGACACTTGAAATTTGATTTATACTTAGTATGTAAGAATGGGAATATCAGTAACCTCGATTATACGGAACTGTTTTATTCGGACTCTCAAAATATTCGTTTTGATGAAAGATGTATAAAAATTTTCATTTTTTATTTAATTTTAAGGAGTGAATGTAAAAGACGATAAAAAAATATATAAATTTTGCATAAAGAATGAAGTTGATAAAATTTAAAAAAAAAAAAAATCACTTCCGAAGGGGTGCGAATACTTCAAGGAAGTTTCAGTTTGGAATTATTTTACAATTTATCAACGCATTTCATAGTTTTTTTAACGTAAAGGTATTAGAAAATTATCAATAAGTTTTTTATGTGCGTTCGTAATTATGTTAATAAGTTGCATATAGTTGCATAAGTTACCTATAGATTTTCCTCAGTCCGTCGGTCTGTTATTTATCAGTACATTTCTTTTTTTTTAACGTAAAGGTATTGATAAATTATCACAAACATTCTTTTCTTTTTAATAAGCAAGTATGAAACGCCTTTTCGAAACCTGATACAAACATTACTTTAAAATTTGGGGTGAAGTTATAAAGGTATTACATATAAATTGGGGTAGAATTATGCAGAATCTTTATGTAATAATAACAAAAAGAGACAGATTTTTATCCACCAATTGGGATAATCAAAATTCAGGCTCGAAAGCTTTGTAATCATTTTAATATGTTTTTGCAATCTGTTTATTCTTCTTCTTATTATCATTATTATTAATGATTTTGATCATTTCTACAAATATGCTTTAATGTTCTGCCATTTATACAAGTATATTTATTTAGGAAATTTGTATTTATTTTGTATTTATCTGAAGTGCTTCAAGCGCCTATAATTTTCATGTGGATTAGAGCTGATTATTTACATACATATAAAAATAAAACGCTGTGAAAGTTTAATTATACTGAAAGAACTTGGAAATGGAATGTGATAACGGTGCATATAATCAAATTATTGTGCTGTACCTGATGAATCAGACAGCACTGTCCGGTATTGGAGAAATTTAAGAATTGTCCGTATTATGTCAAAAACTTTGAGAGAAAGTGAGAGGAAAAAAATAACAGTGGATAAGGGTTTGGTTCATTTTATGACAGCCGATTATCAACACGAGGGATATAGACCATAAAGGGGGAGGGGTGCCCTCGGTGGGGTCCCCTCGAGAGGTATAATACGGGTTAAGTTCCTCGGTGTCTTTCGAAAGGAACTTAACCCGTATTTACTTAAGGAAAGTCAAGGTTCGAAGAAAACCACGGAAAACTCCGAACGGTTAAGTCGACGGTCGCGATTGGGATCGAACTCAGCACCTCAATCTCTACCGGTTTGAAGGTAAGAACCTCTCGGCCTCTGGTGGGGCCAGTAAATAAGGGAATTGGAGTGGATAACTTTCAGATTAATGTGAAAATAAATAAAGTTTAGTTTAGTAAAACAAACTTAGTAAACAGATTTAATTTGCAGATTTAGTTTAGTATGCCTTACAGATAAAATTAAATGTGATAAAAACTCGGAAATGTGTTTAGATATTTAATAGATTATCACATTGTTAATAAATCCGACTCCAATAATATATTGAATGTGCAGCATTAACAAATAAATCTAACATAAGTAAACAAGATAAAATAAAAATTAAAAAATCAATAAATAAACTAAGTTAAGTACGACCAATGTATCAGTTATTGATATGAACAGTTACTCTTATACTAATCGTCTTAAAATTGTTTTTATCACGACAAAACACAAAAACATTCTTAAAGAAACATGAACGTTTTAAGTTAAAACTTACACCAGAAATATTCTACACTTAAGAATTAAAAATAAAATATAGGTTTTCCATATGAGGATACCTTCAAAATGCTATATCAAATTCAATAAACCGGCAATTGATATTATCGACTTGCCGGTAGATTAATAAAATGAAGCAATTTACCTGAACATTAAAAAAAAATTTTTTTAGGAAGTATAGTTCATCATTTTCATAATGGGTCTAGTTCGGCAATACTCAATCTGCAATGTGCGGGCCGCATGTGGCCCGCAGCCATTTATTTGCAGCCTGAGACACATAATCATTAATCCGTTTTTAAAAATTAAATGAGATATTTATAAAATAGATTTTAAGAAATTCGTTGTTCCTTCATATATTTTCAGAGGACACAATCCACGTATTTTTATTTATAATAACAAATTCAAAATTATATTGAGACATCTTATGTGTCATTTCCTTAGTCAAAAGCTCTTTTTAGAAGTAGATATCTATTTATACTATAGTAGTACATAAATATTTAATTCTTCAATAGTAATGAAATATTATGCCAAATTAATTAAATGTACACTCTATATATCTACATTAACCCTTTAATTCCCATGCCAGAACACGTTCTAGAAATTATGTAGTTCATTTCACACCAGAAAAATTCAATGGCTAATTTCGTTTTATTTAAATATGGAATGTTCTGTTATTGATTAAAGCAAATATCGTTGTTTTAATTTTCTGGTGGGAACTGAAATATACGAATTAAAGATCGGTGGTTTAAGACCTAAACCACTGGGGAGCAAAGGGTTAAAACAAATATTGTATTTAAGAAAATCTGACTTATAAAAAAAAAACTCTTAATATATATATATATAACCCCTTCAGACCCCAGACAAATATACTGTCTGCACTTATAATAATATGTCTATTATACTATAAGTAATAATATAATAATAATAAGTATATTATATAATGCATGAAATTTTTTTATAAGTAATCCATGGCAACTATATGATATGATAATAGTATATAATAAAATATAACACCCAATAATAATTATTAAATAATAAATAAGAAACTATAAAATTAATACTACAATAATAATGTATTAATAAATGTATTTTTAGTGATGTATTTATTATTAATAATATAGTTTTATATTATATAATAATATTATTAATATATAATATTTATTATTAAAACATTCATTATATTATCCTCCTCAGTCCTGATGCCGCCTTTGGAAACACTAAATAACACCCTTTAAATTAATTTAAATGCATCTAGAATAGTTAAAATTAATTCTAGATTTTGGTATTAAATGCGTGTTTATCATAAGAAACGATATATAGACTGATACATCTTTGGAGGCATTGTATTCTAAGCTGTTTTCGTAGTCCCTCATAATATTTGACTTGGATCTTAAGAGGTTATGATAATGCATAATATTATTACAAAATAATTAATTAACACAATGTTTTAAAAATTAAATATAGTAATATATTTTTTTATTAATAATATTATTACTGCCTTAATTAATATACATACTTGGTACATATTTAATTATCCATAGTTATATATTATTTATAGATAATAATTATTTTTAAATGTGTTATTACGGCTTATCATCGATTTTTATACTTTTAATATGGCGATTTCAAATTTTACACTTCCAAATAAATTTCGAAAATTGTTTACCGAACCCCTATAAAATAAAAAAGTAATGAAACTGACAATATTTATTAAAATACAACCAACATTCAATAAATTGTTTTCGATATGCCATTTCTATGCTTTGCTAAACAACATTTTGCCAAACTAGCAAAACTTCGCCAAATCTGCCTTTGATGAACCTAGTTGAATCGGGTGACTACAATCTCCATAAAAAGCAGAGTTACACCGAGACACTAGTAGCATGACATTGTCATGATAAAAGTCTTTTGGAGGTACGAAATACAAACATCGAAAATTTTCCATGTCCTACTAAACACTACGTCTGACGACTGTGATATATCACAATAAATTGCACTTTCTAATATCATTTTATCGGCTTCTTGAACATATTAGTCAGCTGCCGATACTTTCGAACTCTAAATCAAAGATAGACACCACAACCATATAAGATTGACATTTATTATTTATTCTGTTTTTCAAAAATATTTTCTGGTGTAAGTTTTAATTTAAAACATCCCTTTTTTATAGCCATTTAGTTGAATGAAATTTTTACTACATGAGCATATTTCTGAATGTTCGTCTAATACATACCACTGATGGATAGACTAAGTGCGTTTAATTTCATTTAGATATTGAAATAAATTATATTTTGCCTACTTATATTACCTTTGTCAGTTTAAGTGCATTTGCCTGGTAATGCCATATTTCGGCATAAAATATTGTTGATTTTTATAAGCGCAACGTCCTGATGTCTCCGGGTATATCAAAATGTTTATATTTCCTAGCTTTTCCCGTTTTATGAAAACTTTAAACGTAAAATATCATGTCATACAAAATAAAAATTGCTCATCAAGTTTTTATAATTGATATTTTCTTTTCACTTTCTATCAGGTTTGGAGATAATCAGGATTTTTTTTAAAAATCAACCAGTTGTATTAATATTTGTAATAATATTTGTAAAAATATAAATTGTATTAATATTTGTAAAAATGTAAAATTTACACATTTTATTTTGATACCAAGAAATTGAATTTTCCACTTTCTCAATAAAGCAAAGAATCGTGCCTCATACATAAGTTACCCAACACTATATTATAGATTCTTAATGCAAATAATATTAAAAGAGGTTAAAAGTAGCAAACTACTATCTGAGAAAAATAAAAGGCGATGTCAAATTGTTAAAAGCATATTCTTGCCTTTTTATGTAATTGACTGGTTTTTTGTTTCACCAAAAATTTCACTTTAATAAACGCTAAATTTCCCAAAGTATCAAGCTATCAGTATTAAATTATGGGTTATGCACTTGAAACTTATTAATGTGTGTGTGTGTGTGTTTTTTTTTTTTTTACATCTGTAATCCGCCCTCGCTGCTTTCATTCTTTTTAAACTCCGCCCATCATCATATGATATGCATCTTTTCAAAATAAAGTAGGTGGAGTTTAGTGTTTGTGGTGCGATTTTAATATAGATTATAGTATGATTTTAATATAGCTAGTTCATTTTACCTCATAATATTCAATATTTTTGTAAAAATCGCCATAAAACGAAATCAGTCGTTCCATAAAATCGTTTCATTATGATTATATTTATATCTAGGGTAGATTTATATCTCCGCATATTTTTTTTTTATTTAAAATTTTCAAAAAATTTGGGTTTTATTAAAAATAGTTACATTTGAATATTTTTAATTTGATTAAAATAAATAACTACCTTTTATAATTATTTTTAAATTAAGGTTGTTGTTGCTATCATGTATGTAAGAATTTAATAATTATAAATTAACAATTTGGATTTATTAATTAAAAGGATAAGTTGTTTTGAAAAAAGGTATTAAATGAAACCGTATGTGCGATCTGCTAAGACACTTTTCCACTTGCTTTGCTAAAGATTTCATAAAACTTTGGAAAGTGCTTCATAATCAATGCTTAATGCATGATTTTTCTTACTTGTTATATTTTACATTAATATTCTATATGTATGTATATTGATACTTCAAATAAAAAAAATAGTCGCTGACTTATACTAGCTTTATAGTTATGTGTGCTGATTTTATTAGAAATTTATTAATACTTCTTAACTCCCCAAATCTTCACAGCCTAAGAGGGCAGAAAAAATATTTTTTATTATTATTTTAATTATGATTATCTTTTTTGTTATTTAGCATTTTATACTTTTATATTAAAGAAAGACAACGTAGCTGAGAAACTGTAAGATATGTGCTGTAAACTCTTCCCCCCCCCCAACCACACACACACATACATATACCACCACTAGGAATAAATAAAAAAAATAAATGCTGACATTCGATTTAAATTTCTTATTTGTTTAATAACATAGTATTTCTTTCAATAGTTATTATTACCTTAGTAAAACTGAAAATATTCATTGGTTTTAGCGAGAGTCAAACCAAAGGACATAGAGGTGGCACTTGAAAAAAAAAATGTAATTTAATATTATTTTTAAAATAAATTAAATTTTAGATTTTTTTAAATTTAAATACAAAAAACAATCTTATTAAATGTAGTTTAAAAAAAAATGAGTAATTATTTACGCTACTAGGTTATCAATCAATTGTTTGAAAATCATTATGTAACCTATGTAATAGTTATTACAGGGTATATAAATGCAAATAAATATATTTTTTTAAATTTCAGTTACTATTATGTATTAAAATGATACAGATTCTGTAAATGAATATGTTACTTATTTATATAATTATTAGACATTTTATAATATTTTTCTTGCTCGTTAAATGTAGTTAATTAATAATATCATGCTCGTTCTGAATTGCAAGTTTGCAAACTATGATTCTGCTTAAAAAAAGAAATCAAAATCTACATGTGCACAATTATTTAACCTTATACTATTAATATTATTTTTTATGCATATGTACAATGTCTCTTCGTTATCATTATTAATACTATTATTAAATAATATTTAATTAAATCTTTTGTTTTTGAGTGATTTTTGAAAATAGATTTTTTTCTAGGGGAATGGTCATTGGTGATGGGATAAATAAAAATAAAATAAAATAAGAAAAATATTAATGGTTGTATAAATACTACTAATTAATTGTTAAAATAGTAAATAAATTTAGTATATAAATTTAATTAATATTTTATTTAAAAAATAACTTAATGCTTTCTTAATTTATTAAATTAAGAAATTAATTATTAATTATTTATTAATTAATTATTTAATATTAATCTAAATTATGAGCATTTTAGTTTAAGTTAAGGGAATTTATATTTCTTAATATAATTAATAATAAAACAATAATTTATTAAACATAAGTTCTGGAAAAAAGGGGGAAATTGGTAAAAAGCATAAAAAAGGAGAAGTACAACAAATTTTCAAAACTGAAACATCCAAAAAAAGCTTGATTTTAATACAGAATTTCATAAATAAAGTTGCAACATGTTTTACTTACTACATTTTATTATAAATATTTATTTATTTATTTACTGTAGTTTTATTTATTTATTATATATTATTTTTATCATAAAAATTATAAGAAAAAGAGTAAATACTTGTGCTTCAATACATATATCCCTATTCAAATTAATTAAAGGGTGTGGCTTTAGTGGAGTGATTTGAGAAAATATTTGCATATAGTACTTTGTAAATGTCTAGTTGAAATACTGAAGAAATTTTTTTATAAGTGTAATTGAAAAGGAATAAAAAATCACTATTGTGTATCATTCAGTGGATAGCAATTTAAAGGCTCTATTTAAATGCATGAAATCTGGGGCCCCACCAGTGGCTGTGGGGTTCTGCCTCCTAAACTGGTGCACGGCAGCTGCTGGGTTCGAACCCAATCGCGGCCGTTGGCCTAACCGTTCGCAGTTTTTCGTGGTTTTCTGCGGGCCTTGGATTTCCTTGCGTAAATATCGGTTAGGTTCCCTTAGAAAGACCTCCACGGAGGGCGTGCCCACCTTTAGGGCCTATATCTTAAGTGTAGATAACTTGCCGTCATGAACAAGTATGTTTATGTAGTAATTGTGAAATCTAGGGAAAAAACTGTATTAATGTAATTCATAATATATGGAAAGTTGCAAATGATAATAATAAATTTAAAACTTAAAATAACAAATTCATAAAAAAGAAAAGAAAAGAAAAAAAGCAGTGTTGAACATAGTAAAAAATATTTTTACTATTCAAACGGAGTTATAAATTTACACCGCAAAATGTATAACGAAATAAAATTTTATATTAAGCTCAAATAAATTAAAATTTTAAAATTATTATGAAAAATTGCAACTCTGTGCATGTAATTGAACACAGAATGACGTAAGATAGAGCGAAAGGGGAGGAGGGTGTTGAAAGCAGCTTTCATTTATTTTTTTACTTCTTTGTAACATTTATTATGTTAAAATGAATAAACAAATGAATAACCCCAAATTATCAAAACATCAAAGGTCTTTAATAAGATAATTAAAAAATAGTTTATATAATGTGCTTAATGCAAATTTCTGAGCTAATGGGCAATAACTGAAAGAAGAATGAGTAAGAAATATAATTAAACAAACACTTTTGCTATTTTATGTTTATTTTATGATCACGCGAAATAATGAAACATATAATTTAAAATTTCCAACCAGACACTATGTTTTTTATCTTATTCTCAATATAAAAAAAATCAATGTTTTTGATTATTTTTTAATCTTATCATTGTGAAATCAATGTTTTGTAGAGGACATTGTCGTAAGCCTGGGTAGTTTCAATCAACCAAACGCTCAATTTTCAAGCACTTTTGTACGATACATGCTGATTGGCTAAATCAGAGAATGGGGTCCAATGTACAATCTAATGAAAATACG
The DNA here is from genome assembly GCA_964019185.1 of Maratus speculifer. Classification (NCBI taxonomy): domain Eukaryota; kingdom Metazoa; phylum Arthropoda; class Arachnida; order Araneae; family Salticidae; genus Maratus; species Maratus speculifer. The sequence continues at coordinate 28,120,143 of OZ025302.1, forward strand.
TAGCATGAGAAAGAATGAGGTAGCGGCGAAAGGCTTGTCAGTTCGTTTTCGATTTTCAATAAGAGCAGAAACGCCCACCCCTAGCTCCATACTCCCATTGCTTGAAACAGTAGACATGCGGTTTAATTTTATAAAATTACCGACAAGTAGGTTATACCACTTGTCGGTTTATTGAATAGATACTAAATGGATGTATCACAATTAATCAAATTTTATTATTTTACTATTATATTGCACTGTCAAATATTTCTGGTGTGCGTTTTAACTTAAAAGATGCATAATTAAAAAAACTATTTTATTCTTTAGTCGTGATAAAAACAATTTTAAGACCATTAGTGTAAGAGAAGATGTTCATTTATTGCTACCAATAATCGATACATTGATCGTACTTAACTTAGTTTATTTACTGACTTTTTTTTGTTATTTTGCTTACTTATGGTAGATTTATTTTTTAATGTGCATCTTCGATTTATTATTGGAGTCGGACATTGTGATGATCTATTAATTACCTAAACACATTTGTGACATTTAATAAAAATTGATTTATCTATAAGGCCTCATTTCATACTAAAGTGAAAATTATCCACGTCGATTCTCCTATCCTCTGTGATTTCCTTTCTTTCTTTTTTACTTAGCTTTCTCTCAGAGTTTTCGAGATAATATGCATAATTCTTAAATTTCTCCAATACCGGACTGTGCTATCTGATTCATCAGGTCACGCATGATAATTTGATTAGATACACCGTTATCATATTCCATTTGCATGTTCTTTCAATATACATAAACTTTCTCAGCATTTTATATGTATGTATGTAAAAAATTAATTCTAATCCTTATGAATATTTATTGTACCTATGCTTGCGAGCCAGAATTTTATCTATCCCAGTTAACGGATAAAATCTGCCTCATTAAAATTATTATATGAAGAATCTGTATGACTCCACCCCTATTTTAAAAATAATGTCTCCTTAACTTCACACCTAATTTTAAAACAATGTTTGTATCAAGTTTCGAAAAGGCGTTTCACACTTGCATAGTAAAAAGAAAAAAAATGGCATTGACAATTTATCAATAACTTTACGTTAAAAAAAAACAGACTGACGGACTGAACAACATCTATAGGTGCAGCTTATTAACATAATTGCGAAAGCACATAAAAAACTTATTGTTAATTTTCTAATACCTTTACGTTAAAAAAATTATGAAATGCTTCCAAACTGAAAATTCCTTGAAGTATCCGCAACCCTTCGAAACTGATTTTTTGAATTTTTTTTCAAATTTTATCCTATTAACTTCATTCTTTATGCAAAATTTATATTTTTTTAATTGTCTTTTACATTCACTCCTTAAAAAAAAAAAAAAAAAAAAAAAAAAAAAAAAAAAAAAAAAAAAAAAAACTGAAAATTTTTATACATTTTTCATCAGAACGAATATTTTGACTGTCCGAATAAAAAAATTCCGTATAATCGAAGTTGCTGATATTCCCATTCTTACAAACTAAGTAAAAATCAAATTTCAAGTGTCTATCTCAATTATTTCGGGTCGACAAGCAGACACACAGACAGACGGACGTAATTTAGGTAGATTTCGTATGAAATACTATCTATTGCGTTCACTCCTATGTTGGAAGTTCTGAAAATTTTTTCAGGAATCGACCAATGTATTGATGGCACCATATTTCTATAGTTACAAACAAGGACAATTACAAATATAGTAGCAAATTGCTAGCATTAATTTTTACTATAACTCATAAAGCACATCTTCGATTTTAACGATTTTTTTCTGTTAAAAGTACATATTTTGATTATTATTCTGTAATTTTTTGGTTGCTGTAAGTATAGAATTACTACATTAATAATTTTAAAAATATATTTTTCTTTGCTTTTGCATGTAAAAATTTGCGTAAAATTGCGAAAATATGTATATTGTGAAGCGATATATTCTTCAATAATTGGCATGGATTTCATTTCTCTAACTTTTGTACTTTTTGCGAAAAACATATTTGAAAAATAGTAGTGCCGGCGCATATTTTCACTATTATCTCAAGAACAGTTCAAGATCAGAAGCTAAAAACACTAATTTTTCTTTCTTTTCTCATCGTGAATTTTATTAATCGATACTCGACCTTGGGGGCGTTTTCGCTATACTTATGCGGCTAGACGATTATAAAAATGATCAACTGTACTACGCAGAAAAAATTTCAGGTACACAGATAAATTGTTCCATTTGCTGGAAACTAGAAATACATCTCTATAATTTATTAAGTCTGCAGCTCGGATGATTTAGCCGCAGACCTGCTTTAATTTTTCCTTAAATGCTTAAATCGTACATAACGAACTTAATTTCTTTTACTAATCAGTTTTTTATATCATTTACCTGGTATAAGTTTTAATTTAAAGCGTACATTATTTTCCGACTTGCTTAATTTCTCCTCTATTGCAGTCACAGATAAGTACCGTACAAAACTTAATAATTTGAATAAATCATATCTTGCTTACATATGTCAGTTTTATGAGTTAACCCCTTAATTCTTGCTCCCGTCATATTCACGGGCTGCGAACTTCACGGCTTTTGTTCAGACTTGTTTGATTCCCACCAATTTTATATAATCGCGTAATCGTCTTTATCCTAATATCATCTTACTTGTCATTAAATCCGGTGAATATTTCTTTTACAAAAAAGGGGAGGCAATAATCAAGTCGAATTATGGAACCTTAATTTAATGCGATCGTTAAAGCTTTGCACTAGTCACAGAAAAGACCAGGATGATAATGTAAAGTCTATGGGGACGTTCTTTTCAAATTTGGGTTTCAGATTTTGGTTCCAGATTTTTTAAATTTATTTTAAATTTCAAAACCGGTTTAAACCGCTTCTGAAATTGAAAGTATCATAATATAAAAAATATATAAGCAAAATCGAAAAAAATAAAAACTAGACCGGTTGTAGATCGTCCTCAGTTATCCTATAAAAAAAAATCATGCAAAAATATTAAAAATTGAGCGAGATATTTGAAAAGAACGCTCTCATAGACTTTTTATTATCATCATGGTCTTTTTCAGTGACTATTGTGGGGCCTTAACTCTTTCCGGCACGGGCAAAATCTGTTAGTAAGATGAGAAATTATCGACTGACACCGGAATTCACAAACGATTATTTTATATATTTTGAAATCCTTAATTTAAGCTTTTATTGTAAAAACAAAATTTTACAAAAATACAACTGGTGCCGTTTGCTCGTTATGAATTAAAATTAGGTATCCCAGACCGGGAACAGTGTGCCGAAAAGGGTTAAGGGTTTAAAGTACATCTCACTTTAATGATACACTTCGGCACACGATTGGTGACGTTTACTTCTGAACATTGTATATTTATATGTGCAAATGCAAATAAATATTTCTTTCGAATCTGTACTAAAACTTGCGTTATTCAATACTGTCTCAAGCACCTCACAAAAGTAAGCAACATAAAATATTCTTCAGTAATTATAGGAATACAATATCAGAGTTCATAATGCATATTTCCCTCAAATGATGAAAATAATTAACGATACATTTTTGATCATTTTTAAACTAACATAATATCACAATAAAAATATTAAACAAGATTAAAGAACATTATTAAAGAACAAGAACTTTAATTACTCAAGATGATCGTCCACTAATATTCCCCTCTTTGGCGCAAAGAGTGAATGACTCCACCCCTATTTTAAAAAGAATACTTTAATCAGATTTCGAAAGGGATGGTCACACTTACATTGAAAATTAAGATGAAACTTGATCGATAAATAATTATAAGCTTCCATAATAGAAAAGTCAAGAATATAATAAAGGAAGTAAGACATTCACGATATCTCAGGGAGCCTGTAATAATTCAATAACACCTCCACAGTATTGTCAGTTCATTGTCATCTGAAATAATAAGTTTCAAAACACGAAACGTATAGTCATTCTGTAATTTCTATCTGTCCATGTCTACACACTCTAAAATCGGACACAAGTAGAGAGATACTTTCTCTAACTTCAACTGTGAATTTATTTAAAAAACACCTAATAACTAAGAAAGATCGATAGATAAATATATATAAACATATATTATTCATTTTTTGCAATAAAATTTGAGAAGACATGAAGACTCAAAAAGAAATCTTTTGAAAATTTCTTTTTTATGATTGGTCCATGTTTAATGTCCATTGAAAAAAAAGTGTTTTTGAGCGAAAAAGACTGCACTCGTAATTTGTTTTTGTTTTTTTTTAAATTAATTTTTTAATTAAAGTGATTTTTCTAACATATTTTTTTAAAAAAAAAGAATCTTGTTTTTTTTCTTTTCTTTGCAATTTAAAAAAGTGACTTATGAATGATTATTATAATTGTGCAATGATTTTTTTTTAATTTTAAGGATTTTTTAAATCTACTTAAAATTTAAAAAATACAAACATTTGCATTTATTCATTCAAATTATTCTATTCAATTTAAATAAATTTTTATTTAAATTATAAATCGGATTTTTTATTATTATGAATGCTCAACTATTTAAAAAATGTATTTTTAAATTATAATTTTTTTCGCTAAAATGATTTTTACAATTTAATTAAATTTTTTAAACTAAAGTCAGCGGATATTTCCATGCGAACTTGTTTGTCTGTTACACAAATGAAAATCGCTACACTTGTTGACCACCGTTATTTTCGAAAAATTTGTTTTGCCTTATTCAATAGATGAGATGAAATAAGTCACATTTTCCCTCTCTGAAATACTGGTTGCCAAAAATCGTAATATGTAACAGACAAACATTTTCGCATGGAAATAGCCCTATTCATTTTTCATTCAACCATTTTTTTAAAAAATTAAATTAATTTAGACAAATAAAATTTCAAACGTTTCTAATTCTTCCGCTGTTTGGAGCTTACGATCTACAACAAGAACGTATAATCAAGTCACAGACACCAAAATTGCCTAGAAAAAATTTCAAATACATCTCAGTTGTGTCAACTCATCTTTCCACTCGCATACACATTGGTTCTGCACGCATTGTTTCACTTCTGTGTATCTCCCAGATTCAATTGTACACTTTCCAACTTTTAGTTTTTCCATAAGCAACGACCTAGAAATTTGACGATGCAATTAGCGTCACTGTATACTGCTAGAGGCGCTCACTCGCTATTGAAATAAAGAAAGAAAACGAACATGTTTAGGTGAAACGGCATTAAAACACAATAACATATTATTTAAGAAATTTACTGGTATGTGTTCAAAAATAAAGAACCTTTACTGTTAACTTTGGCAACATGATAAAATGACATTCTTTGGCATCTCATCTATCATTTCTCTGCGTTTTGCATATAGTATGCATACATTCTCAATACTGAAAGAAATATGAATATTTCTTTCAGTATTGAGTTAAAAATTATTTCATTCAAAAGTACTTTAAGCACCACACAAAACCTGCAACATGTAATATTCTGGAGTTTGCATGCGATCATAAAATGTACGTGTATATATAAAATATAAAATCTTTACCAAAAGATTTTAAATATTTTTATCGAAATAAACCATATTAAAATAAAGATCAAACATGAGAATTAGAGTCCAAACAATTTCATTTGATCGGTTAGTCATATGCTCGCCAGTAGGTGGTAAGGCTGGATAGCTCCGCCCCAATTTTCAAAATAATATTTTCAGCAGCCTTCGAAAGGCGCTCCACACTTTGAGAATAAAATAAAGTAAAATTTCATTCATAAATAATCAAATTCTTCCAAATGATAAAAGTTGTTAAAATAATAATGGCTGTTAAAATAATAATTCAATACAATATTTTGAAATGCTTTTAATATATTGGGTAGAACTTTCATCACAATTTCCATTTATTAAAATCTTGGGGATTTTGCCCGGAGTCCTCCATCTTGTTTCTTTCTTTGTTACTTATTACCACTTTATATTTAATTTTTGAACATTTCAGGAATTAAACATAAACAACAACAAATTAAAAAAAAAAAAATTGTAAACAAAGAAAAAAATAGGGGAAGATATAGGTAGAATTTATAATTAGCAATATCGTATATATCAAAACATTCTTATTCAAAAACACGGTAAATTGCTCGATAATCTTATTTAGAAAATATGAAATAGAATAGCATAGTCCATTTTTTCGATAAGGGTAAAGGATCCTTCAAGAAATGCAATCAAAATAGTTATCTGGAACCGAAATTACGTAAGTGATTCTCGAAAAAAAGGCGTCATGAGACAACAATTGCTTATAGATCAAGATATTTCCACTTTATACTTCAAAAATAAAAAATAAATAAAGGACGCTTTTCGGTTTCAATAATCACTTCAATAATCACTTCATAACTTTCTAAGATCCATTTTGCCAAAATAATTTTTTATATAAACTTTAAAAATACTTTTAATATTTGTTTTTATATTTAACGATGTAGTTGATTCTAATAATCTTTTTCACTAAGAATTACGATTTTTAATTAATTGTTAAAGATACAACAATGGTTTTTCATTAATATAAATTATTACTTTTTCAAGTAAGTAATAAATTTTATTGATGATTTATTTAAGTATTTAAAAAATAGTAACAAATAAAATTAAGGGAAAATGGCATTTGAACAACTTTTCTTAGAGTATTTTAATTGTTACGGAAGCAATCAAATCTTCAAGTAATGTGAATTTAAAAAAGGAATTCAACAAGGGTTGCGTACTTTAGTACAAATCTAAATTGATATACTTATATATGTATATAATTTTTAAGTTTATTGTAGATTTCAGATTAAGAAAAACTAATTAGCTTAATCCATAAGCAAAGATAGATTTTTTTTTTCAATAAAGATAAAATTATTTAAATATTCGTCCTAATTTGCATTCTTTTCAGTATCGGTGTACAATTATATAATCAACTTGAAACAGGTGGATAAAATTATTGATAGTGGAAATAAAAAAATTTCATTTTCAATTAATTAATTCTGATTTAAACAATTTATAAAATGTGGTTTAAAGTTGCAAATAAAATGTTATTAACAAATTTATATGTATATTTATTTAATCAATTATAGTCTTAAATATTTATGTAGAACTTCGTTGAACCTAAAAATCCCCCCCCCCCTCCACCCTTATTTAAAAAAAAATAGTTCGTCTAAAAAAAGTGATATGTCTATTTCACTGTACACTTGCTTATCTTATCTTTTTTTTAACTGAACAAAAATTCTTTTCAAATATATGCAAAGAATGAATGACTCCGCCCCCATTTTAAAAATCTTACTTCAATCAGATTTCGAAAGGCGTGCCATTTCATTACACTTACATTGAAAATTGATTGATAAATAATTTTAAGCTTCCAAAATACAAAATAATAATAATAATTATAATAATAATAACAGAATTTCCCCCTGATGATTTCAGGTGGGCGTTCCGCCCCTCCTGTACTTTGTTTAAAAAATGGCGCTCCTCTTGCTTCTCATCTAAAAACTAGCGCCCTTCTTGCTCCACATTTTAAAAAAAACTCAGCCCTCGGCAACTTTCGTCAAAAAATAGTGATAAAACAGCAGATTTCCTCAAAAGATTTGCAAAAAAACCGGCAAATTTCGTCCAAAAATAGCAACGGAAAATTCTGTGAAAAGTTTCGTTTTTTCGCGATATTATCCCGAGATTTGATGTTTTTTCGCAGTATTTTTTGAAAAAAAAGCCGTTTTTTGCGATCTTTAAAAAAATTGTCCGTTTTTTCGCAATTTTTTCACCAAAAATTTGACGTTTGTTCGCGATTTTTTAGCAAAATATGCCGTTATTTACTATATTTAAACAAAATGCTGTTTTTGCGATCTTTTAACAAAATTAGCCTTTTAGACGTGATTTTTTAACAATATTTCCCAATTTTTTCGCGATCTTTTAACAAAATTTATCCTTTTTTTTATTTTTTGAAGAAATTTCTGTTTTTTCACGACTTTTTGAACCGCTAGATTGTAAATTCAACTCTATAAAAGTGCCCTTAAAAATGAAAAAGTGCTCGGAAAAATGTAAAAAGTGCCCTTTTCAGAACAGTAGCGCCCTGCCCTTTTTTAAACCTGGGGGAAACTCTGATAATAAGAACAAGAACAACAAAATAGGACTCACGATAACCCACGACACCTTTAATAATTCAATAATACTACATATATATAATATATATATACATTGATTTATTACATTACATTATATTTTTTAAATGCATAGAATGCGTAACATTTTTTGAAATTATTTTCAGTTTCAAATGGATTAAATTTAACCAAAATATCTAACTTTATAATTTCGAACAGTCTGTTTTCTACATTCATTGTTTGACAAAATTTTATTAGTAAATATAGGCAAGGAATTTTCTTACAGTAACATACATAAACACAGCTGCCAACTTTCAACTAATCTTCCGTAATACTTGGATTAGTTTGATCCAGGTTAATGTCATTTCAAACCAGAAAATATGTTTCATGAATCTTTATTTAATTTCAAGATTTTTTTTTTTTTTTAGTGTAAAATACTTAAATTCATTTCTTTGAAAAATTTCTGGTTCGAAACTCATTAAACCAAGGTCAAATTAACACATGTATTACGAATAATCTATGTCAGGTTGGCACTTATGCATAAATTAACTCTTAAAACCTGCTTCTTTTGGAAAAATAACATAGAATCCCTCAGGATTATTTAATTTCAGAATAAAAAATAGTCCTTTGTCAGAAAGCGCAAAAACCTTCAAATTAAAAAATTTAAAAATTGTCCATTAGATGAATGGGTGGGCAATATATTTTGTGTTAGGGGTGTACAAGGGAGGAGTAAACAAATAAAAAAATCACTTAAAAATAAATTACAAATTTGTTTTTACCGTTCTCTTTAAATGGTAGACTGTTAAGAGCTTTTAAAGTTTTTTATTTTTTATTTACTTATTTTTATTTATATATTTTTTAAAATCTCGGATGAATATTTCTGGATACTAAAAAATATTCGAAATATAAATCATCACTAGGCTTTACATTCACATACTATGATGAATACTGATTTGAACAAAACTTATGAATAAAAGAAGAAATTTACACACGAAACGTAGGTTCACTAAATAGTGGATTTCTGTAAAATAAATATTTAAAAGCATTTGGTAGCAATGCATTTATTATTATTACTTTTTTAAATAAATTTCATATGCGATACAAATATTTAGGCAAAACTACAAATTCAGATTAACGCCTTCAGTCATCGACTCTGGTACTTAAATGTTAGAAAATAACATTTATTTTTATTTTATTATTTATTTATGTATGTATGCTCAATATTACTCGATAAATTGTTAACCAGATAAAAGTTTTAAGCCAAAAGATTATTTCAGCATGGCACAAAAACTTGTCAATTTGTGAATGCATTAATTCAAAGAAATGAAAAGCCACTTTATTTTAGACATGTCTCATCCTACTGGAGAAATTAAAATTCTTTCAGTTTGGAGTTCTATATTTTCAGTCTTAATATTAATACGATCTTTTAATGTAATTTGTCAAAATAAAATCTAGAAAGCAAAAATAATCACTATAATTTCGGTTAAAATATAACACTATTTTTACATTTATTATTAAAAAATAATAAATTAAATAAAAAGATTAAACTGTTCTCACATCAAAAATTTGCCGTTTAAGAGTATTTTTTTTTAATTCCTTCATCCTTTTATTCTAGGGAAAAATGAACATCAAGGGGAAAAGCTGCCTTTCAAGATTTACTAGTTTAATAGGCCAAAGTAAAAATGAAAATACAAAATGTTTATTTAAACACTCACACCATAAAATATAGAAAGAAAATAATATAAGTAGAAAAGCCGTAGTAAGCTTTGATGATTAAATTGAAACGTATGGTTTTATTCACGTCGGCTGTTCCGTTAAAGGGCGGCTGATATAAATCTTAATATCCGTGTGTGTGTTACTGTTACTCCTTATTATTGGTACTTCTCGCCAGTGTTGCCAGATAGGGGATTTTGTCCCCATTTTGGGGAATTTTGAACCTCTAGGGGAATTTTTGGGGGACATGTTTGGGGATTATGAATATTTTTGGGGAAAAATTTGGGGAATTGTTTAAGAATTTCATTTTTTACTTTCAGACATTTGCCAATACTGAATCTGTTTCGAATTCGATTTTCCTTTGGAAAATGATAACAAAATACAGAAATGATACATATAAATCATTATTTTTGTGGTCATGCTCACCATTTGCATGTATTCAGATTCAACATGACTTGCTTTGGACTATCCCCCACCTGAATTATCAGATGAGTAAGTGAGACAGATTTTCCTGTCATCGCAGGCAGACACACAAGCACAGAAATACATATCATTTAATAGTGTAGATTTATACAACAAAAATAAAAACAATTTTATAATTTCATTTGTTGTTTAATGATGGTTAATTTGTGTTTCATGGAATGTCAGTAGAGATATTTGCAATTGCATTCTACAATTACACTGTTACACTTAAGATTAAAAATTGATCATTGAATGCAGCAGTCCTCCTAGTTCTTTTTATAAGAAACTTGAATGAAAACTCTGCTGTTTTAAATGACTTAGACCTTTACATGGAACGTTCTTTGCTGCGTTTTTCAATTGATTTAATTAAAGATTTTAAAAGCAGTCATGATTGTTTTCTTATTGACGAAACCACAGTGATTGATACAAAATTAGATGCTTTGCATTAGATAGGTCTTCAATAGGGGTGACGAAAACAGATAATAATGTCTCATGGCTTAAGTCAGGTAGAAGCAGATAATGAAAACATCATCTCAGATTCACTCAAACCCCAACTTATTAGAGATTGTCTATACCTTGAAAAAGTTATTCATATAAAAAGTGTAGAAGGAGCTAATGTAATGATAGGTCATCATCATCAATTGGCAACACTTATTCTCGTCAATTAGCTGTGAATATACTTACAAAAGTCTGTTAAGTTCAATTTTTTGCAAATGGGGATTTTTTTCAAAAGAATGCTTGATTTGGGGGAAAAATGAAATGTGTATTCTGGGGATCTTATAATTTACACAAATTTTTCCCTCCAAATAATTAAAATAAAAATTTGCTTTAATTCTACATGCATTAATTGCATAAATATCCAAATTTATGGATTATTAAAATATTCTAAAGTTATAAAAACTATACTCGAAATTAAAATTTACTCCAAAATATTTGATTAATACTTAATTTCTAAAAATCATAAGTCTATTTCTTTGCGATATTCAACTTACTTACAACAGTCATTTTAATCCGCGATATTCAATGTTTTTAAATGGCCTGCTCTTTGGTTTTTGTCAGAATGATCTTGTATTTTAAATGGCTTAAAAACGAAAATGAAGCGCCAAATACCTATAAAAAATATGTATGTTGTGAAGAAAACTTCATTTAACCAGATTTTCGTTTTTACAACTTTCTAAAAATTCAGATTTTTCGTAATTTTTTTTAAATGATCATTTTTCCCATTGAAAAGCATTGCAGAAGCATCGATCGACAGCCTGCATGCAGCGGTGTCGCCCCCTATCGTCGAAAAATCCGCATGGCAAAATTTTAACACTACTTTCCCCTCCTGCTTCTTACTCCGTGATTCCAAAAATATCTGGAATACTTCCTTTTACCCGGAACAGATCACGTGATGTCGAAATGAATACGTAACGAACGAAGACCTGTTTCTATGGGTCTACCTGGAAACTGAAACTGTAGACATAGGATTAATTGATTATTAGTTATGGGGATTGAAAAAGCTATCTTTTCTCTTCTCCTTACTGTACTGAAGAGAAAGTTGTAAATAATACTCAAGAGGAAATTTAAACTAATGTTGGCTCGTGGTACAAAGAAATCTTGGTACATGGTGTTTTCTTTTTTTTTTTTCTTTTTCTTTCTTTTTTTTTTTTTTTACATTTGAGATTTTGAATGGACAATTTGAGAAACAAAATTCTCATTGCACAAGAATGAAGAGGATGTTGTTTGACAGAAAAAAAATGAAATATTTGAATAATAATAATAATTTGTGCAGTAAAATAAAAATGGAACCCATGGCCAATATTTAAAACAATTTCTATAAATGTAGTTTTGGTCCTCTACTTTTAACTGGCTTTCACAAAATTTTTCTTTTTATCTGTTGATTTTGAAAAAAAAAATTAATATTATTTATATATTTTCCAAGCAACTTAAATTATTATATACTAACAAAAATAAACGAACGATTTTTTTCGTCAGGGGAAACGATAAAAAATAAATAAATAAAATGAAGCATCACATATAAGTTATGAAGCACTTTCCAATATTATAAAAACACAGTTAAAAAACTTTAATCTTTGGGTATAATGAAAAAATTGTAATTTAACAAATTGCAACGACTATTTGGAAAATAATATTTTCAAAAACTATAATTTTAGATTTATACGTTTTCTATATTTAAAAAATATTTATATTTTATACATATTTATATTATAAATATTTATATTTATACAATTTCTATATTTAAAAAAACAATACTAACATTTTTATGGTGATTAAAACGTAGCTTACGTAATAACGCAGTCATATTAATATGCTTGGACATTTACAGTCACGTTAATATTCTTGGACCAATCATAAACAAATATTCAATGAAATATCAGTTTAACAGTTTTCGGAACAGCAAATTTTCAAACTTCTAAACATCGCACATTTTCAATTTTTACTTTGCCGTATAAAGAAAACATTTTTCGTTTAAATACAACTAGTTTGAAACCTGTATCTAAATTGTTTTTGAATTATTCATTTTTTTTTTTTAAATTGCTATCGCGGAACTGAAGTATCCCATTTCTAGACGTTAAGCATGAACCAACCAGAAAACGAATGAAATAAAATAAGTTGCGGAATTCGGCCAATAAAAAGATTCGGATATACTTCAGATTTTCCAATTCTCTACGGAGGATAACTATTTTCCAAATAGTTAATAAAAAACAGCCCTTGCACTTGATTAAGACACATTCGTTCCGAAATCTACTATCTTTATGAATTTTCCCCCCCCAATTTTTCTGATAGCACACGTAGCAGTGTATCTTAAAAAAAAAAAAAAAAAAAACTGATATCCCTAAAAGCTGACAAAGTGAATAGATTTATTCGATGTACTTAATTACATATATATATTTCTAATTTCAAAACTACTTTTAACATTAATGACATTTTTTATCAGTATATTTAAAATTACTATTGCGTTTCATCCCTTATTATTAATTATTAGTAAATACTTTTAATTTTATAAATTTATCTATAGTTTGAAATATGTTTTAATACATACGTTAAAATAAAGATATTTTAACATCAACAAATTCTTTGATGAATGTATTCTATATTATCATTCAAGTTTACTCGTCATTATCAAATAATCCTTGTTCAATATTTCGTTTTAGCATACATTACAATATAAACATATTAAATTATTAAAATTATTAACGTTAAAAATGCATAGTTTAAAGCATAGTTTTATTCGCTTTTTACTTATTATTATTCTACGCTTTTTATTTGATAAATATTTTATGATCGATTAAATATTTACATGCAATTTTTCAATTTTCAAAAATGTTTTTAATTAAACATTTTAAAATTATTTTTTATGTACCCTAATTTCCTGCCTATAATCCGCGGATCAAACAATTCTTTTTCGACCCAGAAATTTTATTTTGTAAATGAAGGCAAATATTTACGGCGATCTGAAAAGTTATATTTTATTTAATAAAATTTCTGGGTCGAAAAATGATTGTTTGATCCGCGGATTATACGCAGGAAATTAGGGTATGTTTGTATAATAAGTAACATGCAGAAGTTGTTTGCAATTTTTATTTAATTAGTCTTTTTTGTTAATTTAATTATTAAGTAAAACGCTTGTTTTAGGAATGCGTTAAAAATTATTTAGAAACGAAACTATCACTGTTTTAACAACACTATTCTTTATTTGTGTAAAATGTTTCATATGTTGCCGTATTAAAGGTATGTAAGTATTTTGCAATCATATTGTACTTTTTTAACCTAAAAAAGTAATTAAAATATACACTATATATGTTTAAAAAATCATTTTTATATAAAAATATCAGAGAAAATAACTCAATTTTTTGCGTGAATATATATAATAACAACGTGTTGCATGCATGTGCATTTCAAAAGCGTCCATGGAAAAGTGAATTTTTTATAATTTTTAAAAGCACACTTTACAAGAGTTAGGCTTAGCTTCCCAAAATCCTGCTTCCCTGAAGAGGAAATCAAATTTTCCCGCTCCGTCCTCAGATGCGCACTTCAAAATGCGCGCGCCGTCGCGAACGGGTTAACAAAGATAGCTTAATATGCAGCACCAAATGAAAAACATATGCCAAATGGTAACCCTTTTGTCAAAAATAAAATAACTTTTCGTCATAACTTTTTAAATTATATACATAGAACAATGTACTGTATACGAAATCCTTCCTTGAAATGATATCTAAGGATATAATTTACTTCAAAATCCCTTCTGTGGAATTGGAGGAGTAGGCGGAAAACACAAAATTTCCGTTTGTATTATATATATATATAAGTAGAAGATTTCAAAATGAAATTAACATCTAGTTTAAAAAGACGTAGGGGGAACTGGGGTACATTGATACAGCTTTTTTCAAAAAAAATTTTTGGTGTCTAGAAAGCAGAACTTTCAAGTTATTTTTCAATGTGATGTCAGAAAAACCTGTGTAGTGTGTTATAAAAATGTACAATCGTTGTTTTACGTATTATTTTTGCATGTAATTTTAAAAAAATCAAAAAAAGTAATTTGTATCAATGTGCCCCATCCCCGGGGCAGATTGATACACTTTAACACATCTGGGAAAAATGGAGCCAAAATAACACCAATGCATATTTTTCATAGAAAAATAGTTAGCAAACCATTTTATATATATTTATAGACATTAAACTCGCGCACAATTTATTTGTAAGCGATATTAAAGCAATCAAAATGAAATGTATAATGACCTATGTTCTGGCTGTTCCTTGTCTGTTTGTTGGCTGTGGTAACCTTGTCATATCCGACACTTTAACCCCAGAATTATCTTTTTTCTTAGGAAAGGTGTAAGAATTACCAGGTTTTCTGTTTATAAATCGGTTTACAAACAGAAAATAAAGGACAATTAGGTATATTAAAAATTATGTTTATAATATAATTATCCTGTACTGTTCTGTAGCTTGTTTCTCTTACTTAACATTTCTCATGTCGATAATACTTTTTTCTCTGGAGAATCGATATAAATTTGAGATTTGCCAGGCTGCCGTATATTTCTTTTGTTAATTCTTCTAGCACTAGATATTGTGTAAATTTGTACGTCTTCTGTTTGCATAAATACTATAAAATGTTCTAATATAAAGAAATTAGAGCTATTTAACTTCAATAAAAACTAATAGTAGAAATTTTTGACGAAAAATGGTTGAATTAAGGAGTGAATGGTAAAAAAATAAAATAAAAAAAAATAAAAAATAAATAAATAAATAAATAAAAAATAAAAAATAAAAGGTAATGAAACAATGAACTAGAAAAGGATTTAGGTTGTAGCAATGTGCCTCGACAAAGACTGTATCAATGTGCCCCATATAGCCATTTTGAATAAAATGAGTCGCAAATCCAACACTTCATAATTTATCTAACAATAAAGAATGAGGAACTGATAAAGAGTAGCTTTATTTGCCAGGGAAGGTATTCTTTTCGGTTGAAAATACTGGAACAGTTGTATAATACCATTTCAATGGTACAACTCAAATTTATTTTTAACCTACAAAAACAATTAATCACCCATCCCATTTCATCAAACTATTGAATCATTCCAAAACTTTCTGTATATAGTTAATTTCATTAGTATCACCTTTTGGAGATGTTGTGAAGCTTCCTGTAATGACCCTGTGTGCTGTACAGAGGGTGTATCAATGTGCCCCAAGTATCAATGTGCCCCAGTTCCCCCTACTTTTAGATATAAATAAGAAGGTTAGCAGCATTATTATTTAAAAATGTCAGATCTTTTACTTTTAATGGGTGACAGACCTAACAAATTAACTCTTTTAATATAAATTATTACCATATGTGAGGTTTTTAGCATGAAGATAATATAGCTTAAATATTCTTCTCGCACGAACTTTTGTATGCTAAGCAGATAATAGTGCTGCACTCATTTAATTGAACAAAGCTGGTAACAGACCTAACAAGTTTTTGTTTTGTTTTTTGTTAAGAAAAAAAAATCGCAGCTTACGAAAAATAAAAACTAATATTATTCCTTCGGTTCAACGTATCACTTTAAAATGTCTTCTACTACTTACTGAATCACGAAAAATAATATTTAAAATGTTTGTTGTAATCTACTGAGTAATTTCAACATTTATTTTTTGATTGGTTAACAGTCAAGACAGTAACAGACCTGATATTTCTTCCGGACAAAACAAAACAACTAATATATACCAAAAAATCCTATACATTTTAACCCTTTGAACTTTAATGGGTAAATTTATACAAAATTCCAAAAGTCACATTTTCCGCAATATTTTGCAAAGAAAAAATTCGGTTTAGGATTCATACGAAATAAGGCATTAAATTTTTTTTTTTCAGATAAATTTGGTCGAATTTTCTGGTGCCATTGTGACACTTTGGAATTAAAATTAAGTGGTAGTAAATTCAACCATCAAAGCTCAAAGGGTTTAACATATTTATATTGATTTATTACATTACATTATATATTTTCAAATGCATAAAACACATAGCATTTTTTAAAGTAATTTATATTTTAAATAAATTTAACTAAAAAATTTTATTTAATTCATTTCGAACACTTTATTTTTTACATTATATATGTAAGGAATTTTCTTACAGCAACATAAATATCTTAACTCTAAAAACTTGCTCTTTTTTAGTCCAAGATCCGACCGCACAAAACCCAAAGTCATCAGACACAAGAAAAATTCCTTTATTGTATGAAAGAGTAATCAGGGAAATCTAATCCATGTCTGCCGGAAGCGAAGGGGTGCTTAAGGCAAAAATGAATACCACTAGTGGTTGACTCGTACGTTTAGCATTATGTTTTCCTAATTTTTCATATTTTCATACTTTTAATTGTACGGCAAGCACAATGCTAAACGTACGAGTCAACCACTAGTGGTATTCATTTTTGCCTTAAGCACCCCTTCGCTTCCGGCAGACATAGGTAATTAGATTCCCCTATGACTACTCTTCCATAATATAAAAGAATTTTTCTTGTGCTCGATGACTTAGGGTTTTGTGCGGTTGGCTCTTGGACCATTTGGAAAAATAGCATGGAAACTCTGAGGATTATTTTATTTCAGAATTTAAAAAAGGCTTTTGTCGAGAAAGAAAAAAAAAGCCTCAAATTTAAAAATTTTGAAAATCGTCCATTAGATGAATGGGTAAGTGGACTATTATCTGTTGGGTATATAAAGGAGGGGAAAACAAATCGAATAAATCACTTTAAAAGAAATTTATAATTTGTTTCTACCATTGTCTTTAAATGGTAGCTTGTTAAGAACTTTTGTCTTAAACAAAGATTTTTTAATTATTATTATTAATATTTAAAAAAGTTTAGAATGAATATTTTGATCTTAAAAAAAATCAACCTACTATCAATACATACTATGACATACACGCATGTGAAGAAAATTTATTAATAACAGAAAAATTGTACACATGAAATATAAGTTCACTAAATATTGAACTTCTGCAAAATAACTATTTAAATGCATTTGGTAGCAATGCGTTTTTTTAAATTATTTTTTTCTATAAATTCTTGTATGTAATAAAAATATTTAGGCGGAGCTAAAAATTCAGGGCACGCCTTTATGTTATCGAATCTTGTATTGAAATATTAGAAAATTACGTTAATTTCTTTATTTCTTTTTCTTTTTTCAATACTACTCGAAAAATTGATGACAAGTTGAAATTTTTAAACTAAAAGATTAGTTCAGAATGACAAGATAAATTTTCAAATTGTTAATGAATGATTTCAAAGATGCAGGAATAGTTTCAAAGTAATTAAAAAAGATTTCATTTTAAACACGTCTTATCTTACTTAAGAAATTCAAATTCTTGAAAGTTAGAATTCCGAGGTTTCTAAATCTTAGTATTAAAATAACTTTTAATGTACTTTGTCAAAATAAAATGTAGGAAACAAAAATAATTACTATCATTTCGGTTAAATTATAATACTATCTGTAAACATCATACATAAATAATAAACAAAATAAATGTATCAAATTGTGCTCACATGCAGAGTTTACCGTTTGGGAGTTTTTTTTTTATTGTTTCCTCTGTTTATTCTAGAGAATACTTTGCATCAAAGAACACTGGTGCCATTCAAGATTTAATACTTGCATATACTCAATAATGTATAAAAGTACAAAATATTTATTTAACACTGACACCATAAAATATGAAGAGTATAAGATAATAGTGAAAAAGCCGTTTCCATGCAATGAGCGTGCTAAAATTATAGTGCATTCTTATTCAGCTGTTTCCTTAAGGTCGGCTGATAAAAATCAATTTCGGTTATACTCTGTTACCGTTAACCATTTTTGGCGATTCTCCTTCTGGTAATGAATTTTCTCATGACCTTTCACCTCAAAGAATTCAATAGTTAAGTGCATTGTGCATATAAGGAGGTTGTTGCATGATTATCTTTGCAATATGGCGCTTCGATAGTGGCGAAATTGATCTTCTCGTTTCTATGTTTTACTTACGTGTGATAGAATGCATTTAACGTAGTGGAATCTTTTTTATTAGGATGAGCGAAGCGAATCCTCTACTAGGCCACTCAAGTAACACTTTGTCGTACACTTTATAAAAAAACTATTCAGTATTTTGATTTGAAATTAAACATAAGAATAAATTATGATTTGTAGATTTGCACAATGTTATTTTTTTACAGAATAACCCTTAAAAAATTTTATTTTAATAATTAATTTATTCTACATGTTTTTCTATTATAGACTCATTTTTGCAAATAGAAAATTGAACGCATATCTTTTTATTTTCAGAAGGAAAATAAACCGTGGGGTTAGTAATTATAGGTAGAATCATGATTAATTAATTAAATTAAATATATTTTCATTATTCCGCCAAAATCGTTTCCAAATAAAAAATTGAACCCGCATCTTTTTATTTTAAGAAGGAAAATCAACCTTGGGTTAAGTAATTATAGATAGAATCATGATTAATATATTAAATAAAATATATTTTCGTTATTCTGCCAAAATTATTCACGCAGTTTATACTTACGGATTTTAATAGAATTACATTATGATTTATTTATTAAGGTATTTACTTTGGTAAACTGGCAGCAAAAGAATCGTAAACAAGTAAAATTAATTCTTACATTTGGTATTTAAAGTGAATATTTTGTTAAGTTTCTTAAGTTTGGTATCCGAATCGAAAGATTGAAGAATAATTGAGATTGAAGAATAATTTAAGAATATTTTAATTGATTGAAGAATAATTTAATTGAATCAAATTATTACTGTTTATCAGGTTAAAGGTGGTCAACTTGGATACAGTGGGCAGGTTATTAACTTCCCACAAGACATTATGGAATTTTGTACTTTATCACCCCATTCCATTATTTAAACCAGCCTTATATCATAAATAAAAAATTCCGGAAAAATTCTTAGTTATTTGGCTGAATTTACATTTCTAAAATTTAAATGTGCCAAAACATGAGCTAACGTTTTTGCTTAATAAAGATGCAAAAATAATATGAAAAATTTTGTTACATTCAAATATTTATCTTAATAAATAATGCTTCGCGAATCCAAACAAAGCACGGCTTTTGCTAGTTTATTTAATGCGGGGAAGTAACATACTTTATTATTACTGTTTGAATTATGCACGACTATTACTTTTTAGGTGCGTTCGTAATTATGTAAATACGTAGCACCTACAGTTGTCGTTCAGTCCGTCCGTCTGTCTGTCCGCATATAACAGCGCAAAAACTATCCAACCGAATCTTTTGAAGTTTAAAATATATAATTATTACATAATTTCGTCGAGTCATTTCAAATTTTATGAAAACCGGATGGATAGATCAATTACAGGGACGATCAAAAGTATTCCGTTACATTACGGTCAACGGGGAAAAATGTTTCAAATGCATTTTAATCGTTTGAAATTTAAAATACATACTTATTACATAATTTTGTCAAGTCGTTTAAATTTTTTTGAAAATAGATGCATAGATCAAATGCAGGGACAATCAAAAGTACTCCGTTACGTTACACTGAATGGAAAAAAAGTTTCAAATACATTTTAAGTGTATTACACTCATTCGAACGTAATAATACTGATATGCATCATAAAGTACATATTATAATATATAATTTGCATAATCTGTGGTGCAAAGAACATTTGTTATTGATTTACAAGGCCACACAAAAGTATTTCATTACATAATGAGTATAGGAAGACCATTATTTGGTGCGCATTTTAATTGCAATTATTTAGTTACAATTTTATGAGATTGATATATGAGAGTGATATTTTCAGAACTGCGTTATCGTACGAACGCACCTCATTGCCCACACTTCACGTGCAATTTCCAACTTGTTTTCTATAAGGTAGTCATTAATATTGCAAATTGCTAAAAGCATCATTGAATTTATTATGTCTTTTAAATAGTTGTTATTGTACAGACACTTTAAAACAAAGAAAAATATTTAAAATTATTATTTTTTTTCAGCATTTTTTTTATGTAACTGAGGACTGACATTATGTCACACAGAAATTAAAATAAACGTTTTCACTATTTTTCTGGAGGTATATTTTCCAAAAATAGACTCAAATATAATTTTTTTCGAACAAAATCATACTGTAAAAAGTTTAAATATGGAATTTTTAATTTTTGAACCATTCAGAAATTAACCACAAAAAAAAAAAAAAAAAAAAAAAAAAAAAAAAAAAAAAAAAAAAAAAATTAAACTGAAAAGCAGCACGTCAGTGAAAAAGAAAAGGGGGGGGGGGAGAGGAGGCATTCATAATTAGCAAACGCTTTTGTCATAATTAGCATACATAAATTTTAAAACAAAGAAATGAAGCAATATATTTATTTAAATCTATATACAAATCGAAATTGTAGTCAAAACTGTTTCAGAGATTATACATTAAAAAAAAAAAAAAAAAAAAACAGAAATAAATGAATAAATCCAAATACAGATATTTAAAATCTGGAAACAAAATGGCTGCCATCTCCGGGAGAATACTACATGATAGCCTCCCGCCGAATGATTAGAAATCCTGCGTGTTGTTGGATATCTATGATGCAATATAAACCACGAGAAACTTATTTTTGAAAGATAAATTTGGCGAAACTCAAAAGTAAAAATATTTATGTTGCAATATTTGATATATTAGGAATGACCGAAAGTTAGTTTAAATTCACTACGTTTATTCAGAGTTATATATTTTTTAATTCATCCCACACCACATTTTTAGATGATTAATTACCTCTTATTTTTAAATTTTTAAACAACTAATTCGATAGCAGCGCCATTTAAAATAACGTAATATTTCGGATACTTTCTAAAGCATTACAGATATATACGATTTCAACATTGTATATTTCAAACATAATCAGTTACTAGATGTCTTACATTTGGGTAACACTAGTTGGCAGAATATAAAAAAAAAGACATTTCGTACACGCTTTTGAGGGTTATGTTCTGCAATTCTACGCTATTCACAAATTCCATTTCTAAAATCATGATAAAACCAATATGTTCTGGGTTCCACCCCCAACTTCTCTGTTTAATGAAAAAGAGGGGAGGCACACAAATTCTGAAAATAATTTATTGTACCTAATTACCAAAGAGAAAAATTACAAAAAGCGATTCCTTATACTGTTTCAAATTTATATATAAAAAGATAGATTTACAAGCTATCTGAATTTTAAATAATTGTACATACACATATGAACTAAAAACTTTTATCTGAATTATATCAGTGATAAATTTAGTAAAAAAACATATTTTTATTACCTTGTTATTATAAATAAATTTTATTTCTCAATCTTTAAATTTTTTTATATGTTATATGTGAGAAAAACGTTGAAAATATTCCAATATCCTAATCGATTTTAATTAATCGAAAAAAAGTAAAATATATACAAATTTAATGATGCTTTTCTATTTTTAAATTTTTCATTTAAGATTATAAATAATTGAAAGTATTGCAGAGGTATTATTGAATTGTTAAAACTGTACTGAAATATCGTAAAAGTCTCATGCCGTTATTCTCTTCTTCACTTATAATTATTTGTCAATCAATTTTCATGTTAATTTCCAATGTAAGTGTGGCACGCCCTTCGAAACCCGATTGAAGCATTATATTTAAAAAGGGGGCGGAGTCATCCAGTCTTTGCACCAAAGTGGGGGATTGTGACTGGCGATCAATTTGAATAATTAAAGCTCCTGTTTCATATTTTATAATTATTTCACGTACTACTTGGTTATCCCGTCGACCAAAAAACGATCACGATAACGATGCCAATAATGGTGATCGCAAATGCCATATTCACATGATATTAAACATGATATACGTGTTTGTTACGTCATCAAGTGATTTTTAATTTGACATATAATTTGTATTTTTATAAACGTTCTACTA
The DNA here is from genome assembly GCA_964019185.1 of Maratus speculifer. Lineage (NCBI taxonomy): Eukaryota > Metazoa > Arthropoda > Arachnida > Araneae > Salticidae > Maratus > Maratus speculifer. Next base: position 28,142,800 of record OZ025302.1, read on the forward strand.
AAATAATTGTTTTTTCGTTATTTAAAAAAATTTCGTCAATTTGGCTAATATTTTGGCGGTTTGTATAATTTGGCGAAATTATTCGACGGGATAACCAATTATTACCTTATTTTATAATGATATTATGTTATTTTAAAAATGATTAAATAGGTATTGTTAATTATTTTAATCATTTGGGAGTAATATGCATTATGACCTCTGATATTTTATTCTATAATTACTGAAGAATATCATTACATGTAGCTTACTTTTGAAGCAGGACGGAATAAAACAAGTTGTCTGATAGATTCGAAAGAACTATTTATTTCCATGCATGCATCCAAAATTCAGAGGTAAACGTCGCCAGTCGTGTGCTGAAGTCATTAAAAGTCACATGTACATTAATTAATAAAAGTGAGATATGTAAGCAAGATGTCATTTCTTCCAATTATTTAGTCTTGTACATTGAATGTACTATCTGTGAGTGCAATGGTGTAGATGTCTCTGTTGAATTTAAAGAAGTCAGTAAAGAATGTACAATTTAATTTAAGACTTACACCAGACAAATAATACAGATAAACTAATCAGGATAAGACATGCGTTTTTTTTCTTCGAGCATAGTTGGTAATAGATATAAATACCGTCTGCAGCTGATTCAATCTAGCAGCAGACTTAAGAATGAATGACAGATTATATATTTCAAATTCCACAACGTGGCATAACTTAGAAAAATAATCCGTACCGTATGTCGACTGTTTATAGCAGTTGGAAAATGAATCAATTTAACAGAATATCCTGATTCCATATAGTAACAGCCATTCCATAGCTGTTAAGTCATAATACTAGCGTGCAATTCTCCTAACTTGTGCAAATTTGATTTTTATTCAAGTTTCCCCCCTTATTCCAGGATTTTTATAGTTATTATTATTATATATTCTTAATGTAAATAATGTTACAAGAGGTTATCGGCAGTCAACGACTCTCTGAGAAAAATAAACAGCGATGTAAAATAAGAAATTTATTAAATGCATACTCTTTCCTTTTAATGGAATTTACGGATTTTGTTTTATCAAAAATTACTCTCGAATGAACAATAAATTTCCCAACGTATAAAGATATCAATATTAAATTGCGATTATACGCCAGAAACCTATTCATATGCTTTTACATCTTTACTCCGCTCTCGCTGTTTTTTTATCTTTAAACTTCGCCCATCATCATATGATATGCAATTATTCAAAGCACAGTACAGAAAATTTATCTTTACAAAGTAGGCGGAGCATCGACTTCATGGTATGATTTGAATAAAGATTTATTAATATTATTTGGCGGAAAATGTCTAATTTTTTAATATTGCAAAAAGTTCTTAAAAAAAATCACCGCAACGCATTTTATGAATTAAAAATATCGTTTTAAGGATACTAAATAATTTATATTTGAAAGTGAAAGCAATGGTGTTTTTTTTTTTTTTTTTTTTTTCTTATAGGGAAATTATATCTTCACACGGTTCATTTGAGAAATAGGTATGGAAAATTATTGCTTCGAGTATATTGCAGATTTTTTAATTTAATCGATTGAATAATTGAATTTTTAATTCAAGTATTCTTGTTTTGCAAAGAAATAACGCTATCATTACCAATGTTTGCTACAATTAAAATTTTCAAACTAAATTTTCATAAACACAGAAAAATTCTAAGTTATTATTTTTTATTAATAATAAAGTGGGAAAAAATGCAAACATTGTTCTGATTTCCCTGCGAGCTCCTAAAATGATCTCACGGATCACAGGTTCGCGTTTAATGAGGGAAGTACGGAGTATTCTCCCCCCCCCCCACCTTCTGCACTGTTTTAGGAAAGGCGAATTGTTTTCAAAGATCTATTTTTAGACGAACTCTTACCGGACGCTCGCTTTTTTTTCTTTTTTTTTTTTTTTTTTTTTTTTTTTGGGACAAGGGATGTGGTCGCTGGCCTCATTAACGCTGAACTAAACAAGGCATCTCCATACTTAAGTCTTTTAATGCATGATTTTCCGTTTCGTTCGAAAATAAAAACATATTTGAGTCTATCTTTTGAATATTATATTCTAGAAAAATAGGTAAAACGTTTATTTTGCTTTACTTTATTAAACGTTTATTTACAACTTCTGTTGGCCATAATATCAGTCCTATTGCATAACAAAAATTTCTGAAAAAAGAATGATAAATTAAAATAATATGCTTACTTTTAAGTGTCTGTGCAATAACAACTGTTTTAAAAGCATAATAAATTTAATTATGTTTTTAACAATTTGCAGTATTAATGCCGGTCTTACAGAAAAAAAAAACAGACAAGCATATTTCCAGCACAATCAATAACACAAAATATGTTATTTCCCCGCAATAAATAAATAAAAACAGATTGTACGTCTTTTAATGCATGATTTTTCGTTTTTGTTCGAAAAAAAAAAAAAAAACATATTTGAGTCTATCTTTTAAATATTATATTCTTGAAAAATAGGTAAAACGTTTATTTTAACATCTGTTGGTTATAATATCAGTCCTATTGCATAACAAAAATTTCTGAAAAAAGGATGATAAATTAAAATAATATGCTTACTTTTAAGTGTCTGTGCAGTAACAACTGTTTTAAAAGCATAATAAATTTAATTATGTTTTTAACAATTTGCAGTATTAATGCCGGTCTTACAGAAAAAAAAACAGACAAGCATATTTCCAGCACAATCAATAACACAAAATATGTTATTTCCCCGCAATAAATAAATAAAAACAGATTGTACGACTTTAAAATGCATGTTATCGCACGAAACACATAATAAAAACAGAAAAGATGAATTGCGCAAAAAATCAAAGCGCCGTTTTGCAAATACTCCCTATTTGCACAATGTATTTAATAATCAAGTGAAAGGACCAGCCGTTACTCAATACCGGAGGGAGAAACGTCAATATTTAATTGTATTTAGTAACATCGATTGAGATTTTTGTCAGCCGTTCCTGGTGAAACAGCCGAGCAAGAAGAATACCACGAACTTTGTGTAGTACAGCGATTTTGGCCTTTTTAACTTTCATTGTTTCCTCTTAATATTTTATGGTGTAAGTGTTAAAATAAATATTCCATATTTTCGTTTATTGTGGAGTTTATAATTGTTATATCTTAAAAGGCGTCATTTCCTTTTCATGTTCAACATTCTCTAGATTTAACAGAGAGAATATTAATAAAAAAATATTCCTTAACGACAAACTTTCGATATGAGCACAATTTAATACTCTTATTTTGTTTATTATTTTGGAATGATGTACATAAATAGTGTTATAATTTAACCGAAATCATAGTATTTATTTTTGTGTTTCTAAAATTTAATTTTGACAAATTTACATTAAAAGATCGTATTGATATTAAGACTTAAAAATCTCGGAATTCTAAACCTAAGCAATTTGAATTTCTCAACTAGAATAAGACATGTTTAAAAATGAACTCGTTCTTCATTTCTTTGAATTCATTCATTCGCAAATTGGAAAGACATTATGCCATTCTGAACTAATCTTTTGGCTCAAAAATTTCAGCTAGATAACGATTTATCGAGTAGTAATGAGCATAGATACATAAAATTAATAATAAATAAAATTAATGCTATTCTCTAACATTTCAAAACTAAAATCGATGACCAAGGACGTGCCCTGAATTTTTAGTTTCGCCTAAATATTTTTCATGCACACGAATTTTATTAAAAAATTAATAATTATTAATATAATATATAAAATACTAATATATAAAATAAATTAAAAAAGGCATTGCTAAAAAATGTTTTTGAATGTTTATTTTGCAGAAATTCAATATTTAGTGAACGTACATTCCGTGTGAAAAGTTTTCTTTTATTAATAAATTTTCTTCCCATGAGTATTAATTGATAGTATGTAATGATGCTCGTTTGGATTTCCATTGTTTTAGTTACACATAGTACGTAATATAGAGTAAGTCTTGCAATCGTTTTAAAAATCGATTTTTTTTCGACGTATTTACACATTACGCTCTATTTTCCGACAAATTGGGCTAGGGACTTGAAATTAAGTATGTACAAAGCATGTCAGAATGGAAAAAAGCCTATTTAATATCAGTAACTTCGATTATCAGGACTAGTTTTTTCGGACTCTCGAAGTATTCATTCTGACGAAAGGTACATAAATAATTTCGATCATATATATATATATTTTTTTAAGGAGTGGTTGTAAAAGATAATAAAGCATCATAAATTTTTCATAAAGAATGAAGTTGATCTGATAAATAGTTGTCGAGCTATTTGTAATAATTTTTTTTCCACATTTTTCGGTTTTTCATGACCTTCTATTTCATTCAAATTTCAATTAAAAGATATATTTTAATTGCAAATGAGATGCTTAATAGGATGGTGCGAAAAAACAAAAGTTTTTATTTCCGAATCGCTATAGTGCGGAAAAGTTGCTATTGGTAAATACAAGAAAAACTAAAAAAAAATTTTTGAAATCGGACATTATCTTCCGATTGCGCAAACCACCTAAAAATTCAAAAAAATTGAAAAATTCCGATTTTTTCAAAAATTTAAAAAAAATATTACATATACGCATATTGTATCACTATAGTGATAAATATTTGCATATTGTACTGTTTAATAATAATAATAAAATAAATTGCGTTTAGAAAATATCTTCCGATCGCGCAAGCTCATTAAAAATTGGGAAAAATTCAATTTTCAGTGATTTTTGATGTATTAAGAAAGTAATTAAATAAGCTCAGTTTGCAGTTTCATGTTAAAATTTAAATGTAAATTAATACTATTGAGCATGTTATGCTATTTTTGAGCAACCGAGATCTTACCACAACGAGATCGCTGCAAGGTTTAGTAGTTTTTCAAGGTTTAGAGTTTCGCGCGCATCCTGTTAGCCACATTGCGAAAAATCGTTGAAGTCGCCTTACGTGTCCACATGCTTCTGTCCCCAACCTCGTCCACTTGCACAGAGCGCCATTTCATATCAGAGAGCCCGTGAACGAATTTCGTTTGTTAATTGGATATATTGTGTTATTAAAAATACATTAACATGTGACAGGGACAAGGATCTGGATACGTCGTTGACAAAGAAGATTACTAGACAATCTTTTTCATTGTTCTATATTCGATTATCCAAGAGATTTTCTGCCGAATATTCTTCCAGCACACGAAGTTGTTCTTCAATTTTCCCTCTAGGAGAGGTCTCTATTAGCAAGTAAATTCAACATCATTAAAGTGAGTTTCTCATTTGTCAGCAATACAGTGGCACAAAAAATAAAATATATTAGAAGGCGTCAATCCCAAAATTGTTTGATTGTAGAATCATTTAGCTAATTAATGCCTAATACGATAATATTCTAAATTAACGAAATCTTATATTCGAGACAAGGAATAGCCAAACCTTATAAAAAAGTTTGATGAATTTAAAAAACAAGAAACTCTACTGTGTGATATTTCAGCCTGCAAACGTGTAATGAATTTATATTGCTCCTGTAAAAAGTCACCAGATCTGAGGGAGTGTCTAATTAAGACTAATTGTACGTCTCAAAAACACAACAAAATTCCAGTCATTGAGCATAGATTTATCTACCTCCAGAGAAAGGACGGAACGGGAAAGATTGGTACTAAAGTTAAAAAAAAAAAAAAAAGACTGAGTACAAGACTTGGAAGACGAAACTATATATTGAAAAGACAACCTTCCAAATTTGTTGAAGCGAAAATAAAAGACCTTGAGCATTTAGTTGAAATACATGAGAATTTTAATGCTAATGTAGGTATATGTAAAATATCATTACCATGACGGATACAGCCTATCAGATTTAAGAAGAAGAAATTATCATGGCAAATGAAAGTGGAGTTACATTCTACATCTTTACATTGCGATCGCAATGGTGTATCTGACGGTGCAGGTGCTGCTAAAGCGTTGAGTGTACCAGAAGATATTCCTGTAATAAGTAAAGCAAATGCTTTTCAAGTTATTGACCTATACAAAATTAGAAGAAAACGAACAGAAGAAAAAAATTACGGCAAAGTCAAGTGGAATCAGAAGAACCACATGACATACATTTTGATGGAAAAAAACGACGATTATTTACTTATCCTCCTCAGTCCTGAGACAAATATCACGATGGACAACATACACTGTTTAAAATTACTATAAACCATCTTCAAACATATATCATTCTACATATCAATGCGTGTTATACGGGCTCATTTATTGAAAAAGTCTAGAAGTATTTTTAACGATTTTAGAAGTATTTAAAATTTTTTAAAGGATTTTCTTTAGTTTCTCGTACAGGCGCTATATTCGTGAAGAATATTTGACAAAAAATCTCTTGGAGATGACAAAATATAGGACAATGAAACGATTGTCTAGTAATTTTCTTTGTCAACGACGTATGTAGATCCGTGTACCTGTCACATGTTAATGTATTTTAAGTAACACAATACATCTAATTAACAAACGAAATTCGTTCACGGGCTCACTGATACGAAATGGCGCACTGTGCAAGTGGACGAGGTTGGAGAGAGAAAAGGATGTGGACACATAGGGCGACTTCAACGCTGTTTCGCAACGTGGCTAACAAGAGTTGCGCGAACCACTAAACCTTTTCCCCCTGCAGCGATCTCGTCGTGGTAAGATCTCGGTTGTTCAAAAATAGCATAACATGCACAATAGTATTAATTTACATTTAAATTTTAACATGAGACCGCAAATTGAACTTATTTAATTATTTTCTTAATGCATCAAAAATCACTGAAAATTGAATTTTTCCCGATTTTTAATGAGCTTGCGCAATCGGAAGATATTTTCTAAACGCAATTAATTTTTTATTGTTATTAAATAGTACAATATGTAAATATTTTTCACTATAGTGATAAAATATATGTATATGTAATATTTTTTAAAAAATTCTGAAAAAATCGAAATTTTTCAATTTTTTTGAATTTTTAGGTGCTTTGCGCGATCGGAAGATAATGTCCGATTTCAAAAAAATTTTTTTAGTTTTTCTTGTATTTACCAATCGCAACTTTTCCGCACTATAGCGATTCGGAAATAAAAACTTTTTTTTTTCGCACCACCCTAATGCTTAATTCAGCGCAGTAAAACATTAGTTAACATAAATGTCATTTTTAGAGTTATAACGATGCTTCTTTCATACATTTCAGATTTACTTGATTTTTATTTTCATATTTTAGAGTATGCATGGGTAAGTATTACGGTGGCCCCTAACGACCAATTTTAGTATCGGAAAAAGTTAGTTAGAGATTTACTGAAAAAAATCTTTGTTCAAGATAAAAATTTTAACAGGCTGACATTTAAAAATAATGATAAAAACAAATTTAATATTTATCCTAAAATGATTTATTTATTCCTTCTTATACACCCAACACATAATATATCACACACCCATTTATCTAATGGACAATTTTAAAATCTTAAAACTTGAAGATTTTTTTTAAATATAACAAAAGACTATTTTTTTATTCTGAAATTAAATAATCCTGAGAGATTCTATGTTGTTTTTCCAAAAGTAGCAAGTTTTTAGAGTTAATTTATGTGTGTTACTGTAAGAAAATTCCTTGCCCATATTTCTTAATAAAATTTTGTCAAACCGTAAACATTGAAAATGGACTGTTCGAAATGATTAAGTCCATGCTTACTTACGTAACATTTAGAACAATTTGCTGCAGTAATTTTATGATTTGCACATACTCAACCTATAGAAAAAGATTTCAATAGTTCGAAAATAATCTTTCATACTAATAGTCACCTTGAAGCTATCATTAGAGAACCCATTGAAATAATACCCAGTATAACACTAAAAAATATTCAAATGTCAAATTAACATGGTATATCAATGACACCTATCTAAGGCTCAATTTGGATGAAAATTGCCTAAAAAAGATTGAATTTGCCAGTTGCTCATAAACTAGACAAATAAAAGAAAGTGGGGACTGAACCCTTTTTTTTTTTACTAAAAATATGTAGATTATAGCCCTTTTATGTTTTCATGTTTTCTTTTAAAAATTTCAACTTCTTTCTTTTTTTTTTTATCTTATTAATATTATTGTTTAGAAATTTCAATTTGTATATTTTATACACAAAAGTCTATTTCTTATTATGAGTATAGAATCATGATACTAATATTAATTAGGTATAAATTTCAATTTTTCTTTTTGTTTTTTATATTTTTCAGCAAATGCATGGATGGGAATGCGTACATAAAATAACTTCTAATAATAGTAGTAATAATCCTTTATATCTGAACTAGCAGGCGTCGCCCGCTACGCTGGTCCACTTTTCCTGACGAATCATTAGTTTTTTTTACAGTAGTTTTTATTGGTAAACGATATAACCCAATGCAATTTCCGAAAACTACCCTTGAAAATTTACCTAGCCTCATCAAAATCCGTCTATTAGTTTTTATAAAGACCAATCTTTCATAATTGGGTTTACTTAATCATAGAAATTTATTTCTAAATAATTGACTAACACTATAACTGAGCATTGTAGAGCAATATACAATATACTAAAACCATCCCTAAAAGATTACCTGACTTACAATGCAAGTTTTATCAAAATACATCTAGTATTTTTTTCTTTTTTTAAAAAAAAATAATATTCTACAAATGAGTTCTCCTGATTATAGAGCTTTAACCCATAATTCAATAAATAATACATAAATCGATGTAAAACATGCTAAATGCTTAAAAGAAAAAAAAAATTGGAACTACATGGTTAACCCGTCGACCAAAAAATATCGCCAAACTATAAGATTAAATGCCAATAATGGGTGATCATAAATGTCACGTTCAATGATATTAAATATGATACACGCGTTTAAAACGCCATTACGTGATTTTTATTTCGAATTTTTATTTTTATTTTTATTCTACCAAATGTTTGATTTTTCGTTAGTTAAAATAAAAATTATGGCAATATGTATAATTTGGCTATTAGTTTGGCGATATTGGTCGACGGGATAACCAATTAGTACCAAAAAATCCACGAAAATGTTTTAGCAGGACTCCGGTTACCAACTACCGGAACGAAATATCAATTTTCATTTTATGCATAAAGTATAAGTACAAAGATTTCACATCATTACGATATTGATCATTAAAATTAATGAAACAGCATATTATTTTTTGTTATCTCTACTGAATAAATACCGTAAATGAGTCACAATGACGTAAATTTAAAATGGTTTCAATGCACGAATATTGTGATTCACGGTTACAACAATTGTATTTAATTTATACCAAAGCAATCTCGCTAAACTGAATTAGATATATATTCCGATTATAGAATTTTCCTCATCATTTTTTTTTTAAATTACTTAAACAAAATCTATTTTACCGTCTCTGTGCTAGGTTCAAGAGCACAGATGTCATATATGCGCCACATTGGCGCAATTTTTTCGGACACCAATTAGGCAAAATCTCATTTTCTAATACCAGTTTCATATATATTTTTAAAAAGGGAATAATAACAATAAATAAAATAAAGTTTAATAAATAACTATAGAACAAAACCGATTATAGAATTTTCCTCATCATTTTTTTTTAATTACTTAAACAAAATCTATTTTACCGTCTCTGTGCTAGGTTCAAGAGCACAGATGTCATATATGCGCCACATTGGCGCAATTTTTTCGGACACCAATTTGGCAAAATCTCATTTTCTAATACCAGTTTCATATATATTTTTAAAAAGGGAATAATAACAATAAATAAAATAAAGTTTAATAAATAACTATAGAACAAAACAAATTATATAATTTTAAAAAAGAAAATAAGGGTAAATAGCAATTTATAAATAACTAAACAACAACATCGGGTTACCATATTAAGCAAAATAATAACACTTTGGTGCCAATTAATAGTTTGGTGATAGTTTTTCGTTCGACGGGATAACCAAATAGTACCAAATATTTTTTTTCTTATCTATATCTAAACTGCAAGAATGAAACTGTAACTGTCTCTTAGCACTGCCGTACACATTTTGATATTTGAATCAAGAAAAAAATATAAGTTATAATTCATTAAAAGATTATTTTTGATTAAAAATAGTAAATTTAACAGTTTTGCATGCTTACGGTTAAATAACAATTAAAAAGGAAAAGCGTGTTCAGTAAATAGCACGTTGTAATGTTTGCGATAAAAATGTTTTGCATGTTTGAATTGAAATAAATAGCGATTAATATACACTTCGGTATAACGGAAAATTGTCAAAATGTATCCCCCCCCCCTCCAAAAAAAAAGGAAAAAAGAAAAAACGCTTTAAATTGCGCCAATTTTTTGTAAACGCGATTATGGAAGACCTCGGGTCAATTTAATTCTCCGTTTTTGCGTTCATTATGTGCCAAACCACGATAATCAGCTTACGCTAATTGTCGGTAGAATCAATTATTTAATTTTACCTCTTTAACTAATAGATAAAACTATACTTTCCAGTTATGCTGATTTTATATTTATTTATCACAGCTAGACGTAAAGACGTACATCTGCACGTTTCCCGACGTAAATCTGTACATTTTGTTTGACTTGCTGAATAGTAATCATCATATTCAATGATGGCAATATTTCTGAAATTATAAATAGACCACATAGTCAACATAGCTACCAATATATTTTTTCACCATTCTTCATATAGGTTGCTATAAAAAATTCAACGAAAAGCAACATTTTAGTTAGGCGTATGTAATAAATTGCCAAACATTATTTACATATTTGTCATTCCTAATGCATTCACTTTATTTAAAATAGAAACCTTTCTTTCGTTTCATGTAAAATAACCATATTACATACACTTAAAATACACTCTTTTCACACATTTCATTAAACGTACAAACGGGAAGATATCCGTATCCCGTTCTGGTTGGCACGATTGGCGAAGGAAACCAAGATAGAGGTAAAATTACATTTTAGCATCCTAGCTGTTTCAAGCTGTCGGAAAGAATAATTTTTAATTTTTTCTAAACATACATTTTTATAATATAAACGTTATATTTGTATTCTATTAAAAATGAAAATAAAAATTAATAAACAACTTATTAATAAATTAACAGCAATATCTAGGTTACTATGTCAGATAAAATAATGCATTTTGGTGCCAATTAGGCACCCCGATGCGTATATGACATCTGTTCCCATAAATATCCACATGAATAATCGTAAGTTTCCTTTTTTCATCATTATTGTATACTTGTTTAAATAAAATTACTAACAGTTTTTCGCTCGATTCATATTTCTTTCCTAATTGATACAGCTGTTTAAATTATTTAATCAACAACAGCATAATATGTAGTTGCGCAGCTTATAAACATTTAGAAAGAACAATCTTGGCGATCGAAAACAACGAAGAAAAAAATCCCAATTTGTTAAAAAGAAGAAGAAAAAAAATGTACCGATATTATGAATACACCGCAAACCAATTCAATGATGTAATTTTTAAAAATACTATTAGCAGTTCTTGTAATTAACCCTGACATTCTAAAAAACTTTCTATTTTAAAAATGGCGTTATTTATATTTTATTCAATTTTAATTTTAGGTATTTTTGTTGTTGTTGTTGTTATTCTGGAGCCAAATATATAGACAAAATAGTGATAAATAATCATATATTGATTCATCGGATCGACTTTGACAATAAATATTTCTTTAAAGCTGTATAAAGATTGCCCCCATATTTAAATTAAATTGTTTTATTTATATTATTTCTAAAGGATTTTTTTCCTTATTTGTATTTTGAATAAAATCATCAATAGTTTATTTTATTTTTAGAGATTTTTTTCCATTACTAATTAATTGTCTGAGCTTAGCGAAGTCTTATACTCAGAGTACGTAACGCTATTAAAAGTCAAAAAAATTCTTTCGTCAAGCAAATCTCAAAAAGTACTTGTCGGATTTCGATTCTGTTTATACCAGAAGGTACCTATGAAGGTAATCTGGTGAATGCACCTACTTTTAAAAATTAATTCCAAATAGTTTAAAAGTTATATTAAAAAACTGATAAAAAAGCACAATTTATTTGCATACGTCACAGAAATTTGGTGCGCGTGATTTTCACCGGCTGGATATTTTCGTAGATAACCGAATCAGTACATGGAGTAAATAGTAATCATTTACGCACTCAGAAATATTGAATGCAATAAAACATTTTAAAATTTAATCATGCAGGAAAATAAAACTGTTATTTTTTTATATTAAAAAAATGTTATAAAAACTTTGATTTTGAGATTTTGTGATAATCTCTTAATAGCATTTTTTGATTACTAAAAGAATGTTTTATATATTTCGCGTGTGAAAATTAGAAACAATTACGTTTTAAATTAAAAAGTTTCTTTTATGACATCATTTTTCCTTTATATTTATTTTTATTGCATGTTTTCTTTTAACTTATATTTTGTTTGTGTGTGGAAGTCAATTCTGGTCACTAATTTTTCGGCACGGATACCACAAGCGCATCAGGTTTCGAGCAATTTTTTTCAAAGCCCATTTGACGTAAACTCCGTTTTCAAGTAACGCTTACATACACATTTTTAAATTATTTTCTATTTTCAAAAAGAACTTACAGTAAATAAAATAATAATAATAATTAATAACTATAAAAAGAAATATTTTATATAATTAAAAAAAAAAGGAAATGAAAGTAAATAATCATTTTATGAGTAAATAAACAAATAATAAATAAATAAAGCCGTGTTGCCATCTCAGGTAAAATAATGCCATTTTGACGCCAATTATGTACCCTGGTGCATATGTGACATCTTTTCCCATTTTTCATCCATATCCTGTTGGCATACAACTTTGAAATTTGGAATATGTATGCATACCTGGGAGCAATACTGGAATTAGGCATTGATTTTTTTTTCGATCCAAAAAGGGGCAACGGGGGCTATTTTTTAAAGATTTATACAATTTATATTGCATAAAGGAGCCACTTACCTATTTTTATATACAAGAAGAAGTAAGTGGTATGTAAAAACAATGATAGTATACATAAATAAAATACTTGAGATAATATACTAGAGATATAAGCACCGGGTTTGGCGAGATTTTTTATGCCAATTAGGCGAAAACATAGTTTTGATTACCAGATACATATAGCACGCTATAATAACACGTTATTTATTTATTTCAAAATGAAAAAAAAAAGGAATAAACGAAACATTTTCTGTTATTAAAAAAAGAAATAACAATCAATAAATGATAATATTTTTGGAACAAACAATTTATTATAACATTTATATGATAACCAGCATGTTAGGCAACTGAACGCCATTTTGGCACCAATTAGGTACCTCGGTGTGTATAGGGCATATATGTGCCATATTTATTTGTAAAACTAAGCATGAACGTTTAACAAGTGTGTTTTCATAGTCGCTTATATCTTTTTGCAACATAGCGCACCTTTTGAAGCCAAAACTGCACAAACAAGCCCCCCCCCCAAAAAAAAATCAATATTTGCAGTATTTTTTTTTTTTTTTTTTTTTATTTTTTTTTTTTTTATGTAATGCACATTTTGTAATCAGTAGGCTCGATAATCAGACCTCGTTTTTTTGCTTTAAAATATGATATTTCATACAACTTTTCTGGATGAAAAGTTTGGATTTCTTTTTTGGATTCGTCGTTTTTCCATATTTGATAGTATGGGTCTACTCGTTTTGTAACTTTTTTTTGTAACTTTCTTCTTTATTAACAGCGGCATTTGGATTTCCTATTTAAATAAAAATTCTTCTAAATGCAAAGAATTTTGTTAAAATAAATACTAAATAAATGAAATGCAGTCATTTATTGCTAATTTATTGCAGTCAATAATTTCTCATTTTACTAACAGATTTTGCTCGTGCCGGAAAGGATTAAGATCACTCGAAATCATGTAACATATAATTTAAATTTTCAAACAAAACACTGTGTTTTTAATCTTCTCAATGTTTTTAATGTTCTCAATGAATAATTCTCAATGTTTTTGATTACTTTTTAACCTCATCATTGGAAATTAATTTTTTGTTGAAGATATTGTCGTAAGAATAAGCAGTTTCAATCGGCGAAACCCACAAATTTCAAGCACTTTTGTACGGTACATGCTGATTGGCTAAATCAGAGAGTGTGGTCCAAATGTACAATCCAATAAAAATACTCAGGTACACGGAACGAGGTGGAGGCGAAAGACTAGTCAGTTCGTTTTCAGAAACGCCTCCTGCCTCCCCTCCCCCGCCCCAGCTCCAAACTCCAACTGCTAGAAATGGTAGGCGGCATTATTTTGTAAAGTTACCGACAAATTGATAATTCCACTTGTCGGTTTATTAAATAGAGAAAAAGCTGAAAATATTGTTACTGTACCAAATCTTATTGTTTTACTATTAATATTTCACGATCAAATATTTGTGGTGTGAGTTTTAACTTAAAAAATGCATTATTTTTTTTATTGTTTTATTCTTTAGTCGTTATAAAATCAAGTGTTCATCTGTTCATACCAATAATTCATACATTGATCGTATTTAACTATGTTCATTAATTGAAAACTCATTTTTATCTCTCTTACTGATGCTAGATTTATTTCTTAATGTGCGTCTTCGATAGATTATTGGAGTCGGTTTTATAAACAATGTGATGATCTATTAAATATAACGACCACATTTCACACTAAATTCCAATTTTTTATATTTCTGTTAAAATATGAATTTGTAAATGCTTCAAAACGTTTTGCGCTTGCTGAGCGGAGCAGTTAAGAACACCCTTAAAGAGATTCGGACGGGAAACTCCCATTGGCTGCAATCAACGCTGTCAGACCCAGGAGAAAATACATAGATCCAGAGAATTTCAAGTCTATTTGGGCATTTAGGGAATTCTTTCTTATTTCTCGGAATTTCCAGAATACTGATAATACTTTTCCAGAATCTAGGGAAAAAGGGACATTTTTTTCACCCCTCTGTTTTTTTCTGAGGAAGTAATAAATGTGACATTGGTGATGCATGGACATGGAAGAAGGAATTAAAAGGATGGGAGAAATTTCTTTCAAAGAATTCTTTGATTAACCAGGGGGGGAGGTTCGGAAATTGTAATCTTGCTCCTCCATTTTGTTTCTATAATCCTATATGGCAGTAGTGGATCCAAACAGCAATAGCTCCCTACAACACAATTACCGCTATCCCGATTTTTAATTAATCGAAAAATCCGGAGCTAAAAATATTATATAAATGGAAAAATCAAGAGCTAAAAATGTTTTATAAATCGACACTGGATTAGCTTGTGTATTTGGAGATTCTTTTTAAAGCTCTACTGCTAATCCTGATTACCATTTTAGCACTAAATGAGCATGCACAGTAAATCTCCATTTGCTGTTTCTATCCGCCTGTCTATATGGCTGATAAATGATCACCCAGTGCCTGATTACTAATGGGGCACTCACTCACCAGCAAAATTTGATAGACATCTGTGTCTTGTTTAAATGACCTTTTCATTCGAAATGAGAGTCATGAATAACAAAAAATAGGTGGGAGCGTGTCCCGCTGATAATCAGGCCCTGTGATCACAACCTGGACCTACAGTTGTTAAATACTACAGAAGAGGGCATTGCTTATTTTGCCATACAGTAACTTAGAATAGAAAAATCATTTGCAGATTTCAGAACCTCGATAGATATCGCTAGAAACCTTTTTAAGTGAAAGAACCCCTCATAGGGTCCGTTGCTAGGCGAAAAACGGCCTGAGGTTAGATGAGGTATTTCTTTCTTCTTGATGTAATTTCAAGCAATACCAAATAAATCATCCATCGCATTTCTTTTTGTTAGAAAACCTCATATAACATGCATAGAGAAAATTTATTATGATTATAACCGTAATAAAGTTTACTGTTACGTATAGTGCATATAAAACAGAACAAGTTGGAAATTGCAAGTAGCAAATGAGGTGCGTTCGTACGATAGTGAAGTTTTAAAAATATCACTCTCCTGTATCAATCTCATAAAATTGTAAATAGTTAAAAACAATTAAAATGCGCAACAAACAATGTTCTGTCTATACTCATTATGTAATGGAATACTTTTGTGTGGCCTTGTAAATCAATGACAAAAGTTCTTTTCACAACAGATTATGCAAAATCTATATTATAATATGTACTTTATGATGCATATCAATATTATTATGTCCGAATGGGTGTAATATTATTAAAATGCATTTGAACCTTTTTTTTCCATTGACTGTAATGTAACGGAATACTTTGATCGTCCCTGTAATTGATCTATCCATCCGATTCTGATACAATTTGAAATGGATCGACAAAATTATGTAATAATTATATATTTTAAATTTCAAAAGATTCGGTTGGATAGTTTTTGCGTTGTCATATGCGGACAGACAGACAGACGGACAGACAGACGAAAAGACGGAAGGACTGAATTACAACTATAGTTGCTACGTATTTACATAATTACGAACGCACCTAAAAATGGGTACTACTAGGCTATACCGTCGACCAATTTCACCAAATTATACAAATCGCCAAACTAATAGCTAAATTATACATGTTGAAGTATTTTTTTTAAATAACGAAAGACAAATAATTAATAGAAAGAATAAACGGTCGAAATAAAAATCACTTAATGACGATTTAAACACATGTATCATATTTAATGACATTTAATATACATTCACGATCATTCATTATTGACACTTAATCTGATATTTTGGGGATAATTTTTTGGTCGACGGGATAACCTAGTAGTACCGAGAAATGTTAGATGAAAAAATCTGCTAAAAAGTTAAACATCCTTATTCTATATAGAATTTTTTTTCGGCAGATTATGAGTATTAGTCACAACAGTTGTGAGCATTTCTCCAAAATTACGTAAATCGGTGCTTTATTCCACTTCCCCCCCCCATATTCAGGGATTGTTATTGTTATTATTGTAATTGATTCTTAACGCAAATAATTTTAATAGAGGTTAACGGCAATCACAGACTTTTTGAAAATAATAAAGGGCTAACTTGGATTAAATACGAGAAAAATATGTCTAAAAGATACTCATGTAGTTCAATGTAATTTACTCATTTTGATCTATCAAAAATTATTCTTTAGTGAACAATAAATTTCCCAAAATATCAAAATATTTAGTATTACTGTACGGATTATACGCCTGAAAACTATTACTAATGTGCTTTTACATCGGTACTCCGACCACGCTGTTTTTTCCATTTAAACTCCGCCTATCATTATTATGATATGTGTCCGTAATTCGTTCAGACAAGAAGTCCAGTACAAAATATCTAGCTATATAAAGTTGGCGCTGCATCATCTTCGCGTTGTGATATGAATGCAAATGTAAATTGTATCAATATTATTTGATAAAAACATCTAATTTTAAATATTGCAAAAAGCTTTCACCTTTAAAATCATTGAACCGTATTTCATGAATTTAAAATATATTTTAAACAAAGTATGTCAATATATTGTTCATTTAAAATATGTTACTAAATAATTATAATTTGATAGTTTTTCACAATTTCTTTCAGCTAAAAAATTGTTAAAAAATAGTGATAGTACACCTAAAAACATACCCATACCTCATTATGTGTGTTTTTAAACCATTTTTTACGCATATTTTTATATGTTAAACATTCTATGTGGTCGTTCGTGCCCTATATGTTTATTTAGCTTCATGTTTTACGAAGGGCTTCATAAATATTTACTCATAAATATTCACAAATATATATAAAAAATACTAAAAAAGGAACAAAGATTTTATTTAGAGCGGAGCTACTCATCATTTCGACTTTCTTCCAATAAGCATTGCCTTTTTTTCTGTTTATGTATTTTTATCAATAAATTTGGAACTTTTTATGTGGATAAAATCATTTATGTTGCCGTCATCTGCTATTTTTTATTTACATGTTTATTGCCACCAATCAAAGTACCGTATTTTTATTCAAGTTACGCAATTTGAGAATCTAGGGAATTTTATTTTGAAAGTCGATAATCTATTTGAGAACGCCGATCACAAAGGTCCGTGTCAAATTGACTCCTTCCGGCCTTTCTAGTGTTAAGAAATTTATTTTCTAAATTTTACAAATTAAAGCTCTGCATTCGATCAAACAAATACTTACGGAATACAATCCTTATTCCCGTGGAACCTTGTAAACCTACAGTAAAAATATTTTCTTTTAGAATGCTATTTACGATAATCATTTATTTATTTATTTATTTATTTATTTGTTAAAAAAAAGCTTAAACCACAAAGACATACACATCCGCACTTTTTCCGCTGCACTCTCCTTGACTTTTCACTACTCAAAATTTCAAAGGTTCGATTTAGTTAAAAATTATATACTGAAAGTATAATAAAAACTCGATTAAATAAAATATTTTAGGAATAATTTTATTCTTATAAGAGGGTATGTTCAAAGTTCAATAACTAAACATATTAATGGTAAAACAACAATAACAAAAAAAAAAATATTAAAGGTTTGTATTGTCTGTAACCTATTGTATCAGACTCCATAAGAAAAAACTTTCAAAATAAGCGTAAAATAATAAATATTTCCCTAAAATGTTAATGTTTTTTTTACGAACGGCGAGAACAGACACGAGTAATAAGTTGAACAATCGAATTCTGACTAAAGTTGAACGAGACGCGAGTGCATAATTGCACCTTTTATGATAATGCTTTTTGTTGTTGTCGTTGTTAATTCATTATTTTTCCTAAAGAATGCACGATTTCAAAAAAATTTTAGACGAACTTGAAATGTTATAAGCATAACAGTATTGATTTTATTTTCAGAGGCTACATACTCCATTTATTATGCATAAATTATTCGAAGATGATTTGATGAATCGATATTTAAATATAACTAGTAAATCTGCAGATCAAGAGCCTCAACGTCAACTCTTCAGTTCTTTTTTTAAAACACACTTAGCGTAATATTCAACTTCCTGGAAACTGTAATTTAAAATTTTGGAATTACGTAATTATTTATAAGAATAAAGTAAGAATAAGAAATTCGAAGCCACCAAAAGCCGTTAAATTACAGTTTAGTTAAGTTAGGATATTCTGAAAAATTCATGATCTATTATTTTTGTTTTTTTATTATACCACAGTAGATTTCTTCAGGGGGGCGGAGCCCTCCTGAACCCCCGTAATCTCATTAAATTTAAATTTCTAACTTTCTATCAATCTGCTAATGGTTATCGTATATCTTGTATTTTTTTCTACATTTTGATTTATAAGGATAAGTTACAGTTTTAATAAGCATTTTTCATTATTCTCATACTTCTAGATACCTGCCCACCAAAAACACCTAAATCTGATGTAACAGGAACTTTTGAAAGTGTAAACTCAGTAATATAAGGTTTTACAATTTTGTTTATGAAAAAGAGAAGTTTTGATTGCATTTTGTGGCAGTTATCGGGGACTGACAGATAGACAGAAGAACAGACTAAGAGATGAAAAACAATAAATTTTGCGTCACCAAAATAAGCCTTCGCCGAAGTTTCGGCAATGACGTCATTATTCATGAGTTATTGCTGTCCATGTTTCTTGTATTTTTAACGACAACTATAAAATACCTGTTTTATTTCAATTATGACGTCAAATTTTATCAATTGAAATATTATTTAAAAATATAATTATTTTTTATTTCTTTTACTTCTAATTATGTTCCCATTTTTGTCAGAAAAAATCTTATTAACGAAACAAATTTCCGTGTTTAATGTTTAACAAAGTACTATTTTTATTTTTATTTTAATTCTGACGTCATATTTATTTTTTCTTAGTTGCCGAAACGTCAGTGAAGGCTTACTTTGGAGACACGAAATTTTTTGGTGTCTGTCAGTCAGTCTGTCAGTCTGTCTGTTCCGCGATAACTAACGCAAAAAACATCCGATTGGCTTGAAATTAAGTGGGTATGTTAGTGAGGCACTGGGATTAAGCTGTATAGTTTTTTGTTAGATTTGATTCATTTGTTCGTAAAATATAGAATATTTTATTTTGCGCAATAATGCTTTTCTATGGCAAATCCATTGATTTTCAATTTTTTTTTTCCTTGAGAGAAAACGACACATTTCATTAATGGTATTCAATGATAAATGGACACTGAATTTTACCAGTTAAATTATTCGTTTTGTTTTGAAATTTTGTCTATGCATTTGTCAGATTTTTAAATTTATTACTGTAAATTTTGGAGATTTTTTATAAATGTGTTCCAATAATATAAACTAATTTGTTTCAGAGATTTACTTATTTAAAATGCATTTATTTCATTTTATTTATTTTCTCTTAATGGTTGCTAAGCAACCATTCATCCTGATCCTTATTATATTTTAATGCTATAAATTTGAAAGTGTGTACGAAAATTTAAAAACAGATAAATTAATTAATGTCTTTGTATCTTTGCGGATAAATATAACATAGCCCAGAAAAGAATATAGGCTATGTTTTATTAATTTTATTCAAGTATTTTCCTTAATAATTCAAAATTTTCTTCTTTTTCATACAGAATCAAGAGCGATTTTTTAGATAAAATTTAACCAATTTCCTTTATCGTTGCCAAAAAAAAAAAAAAAATCTGGAATAATTTTTTAACAGCAATAAGTTTCAATTGAGCAATTTCCATTCGAAAAATTAAACTAAGAAAAAATAAATATGACGTCAGAATTAAAATAAAAATAAAAATAGTATTTTGTTAAATAAAACGGAAATTTGTTTCGTTAATAAGAATTTTTCTGACAAAAATGGGGGCATAATTAGAAGTAAAAGAAATAAAAAATAATTATATTTTTAACAAATATTTCAGTTGGTAAAATTTGACGTCATAATTAAAATAAAACAGGTATTTTATAGTTCTCGTTAAAAATACAAGAAACATGGACAGCAATAACTCATGAATAATGACGTCATTGCCGAAACTTCAGTGAAGGCTTATTTTGGCGACGCAAAATTTATTGTTTTCCATCTCTCAGTCTGTTCTTCTGTCTATCTGTCAGTCCCCGATAACTGCCACAAAATGTAATCAAAACTTCTTTTTTTCGTAAACAAAATTGTAAAACCCTAGATTACTGAGTTTACACTTTCCAAAGTTCCTGATACATCAGATTTAGGTGTTTTTTGGTGGGCAGGTATCTAGAAGTATGAGGATAATGAAAAATGCACTTAAAACTGCCACTTATCCTTATAAATCAAAATGTAGAAAGAAATACAAGATATTCGATAACCATTAGCAGATTGATAGAAAATTAGAAATTTAAATTTAATGAGATTACGGGGGGTTCAGGGGGGCGGAGCCCCCCCTGAAGAAATCTACTGTGGTATAATAAAAAAAAAACAAAAATAATAGATCATGAATTTTTCAGAATATCCTAACATAACTAAATTTTTAATTTAACGGCTTTTGATGGCTTCAAATTTCTTATTCTTATTTTATTCTTATAAATAATTACGTAATTCGAAAATTTTAAATTACAGTTTCCAGGAGGTTGAATATTACGCTAAGTGTATTTTAAAAAAAATATGTGAAAAGCTGACGTTGAGGCTCTTGATCTGCAGATTTACTAGTTTAATTTTTCGAATGGAAATTGCTCAATTGAAATTTATTGCCGTTGAAAAATTATTCCAGATTTTTTTTTTTTTTTTTTTTTTTGGCAACGATAAAGGAAATTGGTTAAATTGTATCTAAAAAATCGCTCTTGATTCTGTATGAAAAAGAAGGAAATTTTGAGTAATTAAGGAAAATATTTGAATAAAATTAATAAAACATAGCCTATATTCTTTTCTGGGCTATGTTATATTTATCCGCAAGGATACAAAGACATTAATTAATTCATCAGTTTTGACTTTGACTTCATTTAAATTTTCGTATTTGCTTTCAAATTTATAGCATTAAAATATAATAAGGATTAGAATGAATGGTTGCTTAGCAACCATTAAGAGAAAATAAAGAAAATGAAATAAATATATTTTAAATAAGTAAATCTCTAAAACAAATTAGTTCATATTATTGGAACACATTTATAAAAAATCTCCAAAATTTACAGTAATAACTTTAAAAATCTGACAAATGCATAGACAAAATTTCAAAACAATACGAATAATTTAAGTGGTAAATTTCAGTGTCCATTTATCATTGAATTCCATTAATGAAATGTGTCATTTTCTCTCAAGGAAAAAAAAAATTGAAAATCATTGGATTTGCCATAGAAAAGCATTATTGCGCAAAATAAAATATTCTATATTTTACGAACGAATGAATCAAATCTAACAAAAAACTATACAGCTTAATCCCAGTACCTC
Source organism: Maratus speculifer (assembly GCA_964019185.1). Lineage (NCBI taxonomy): Eukaryota > Metazoa > Arthropoda > Arachnida > Araneae > Salticidae > Maratus > Maratus speculifer. The sequence goes on from OZ025302.1 coordinate 28,165,088, forward strand.
AGTAACATACCCTCTTAATTTCAAGTCAATCGGATGTTTTTTGCGTTAGTTATCGCGGAACAGACAGACTGACAGACTGACTGACAGACAGACAGAAACCAAAAAATTTCGTGTCTCCAAAGTAAGCCTTCACTGACGTTTCGGCAATTATATTTACGACATGCTACATTTGAAATTCGAGCAGTCAAGTGTCTCAACTGACGGAAGTTTTTCAAAACTTTGACTATTTTTTTTTTCTCAGAAACTATTTTACCAAGCAGTTTAAAAAAATTGCTGGTGGTACAACTTAATAGTGAGAACAAACACCCGCAGTTTCATTAAAATCTGTGTTAGTTAGTGGGTTAAAGAACTCTCGGAATTGCCAGGGAATGACTCGCAGGGCTTGTTGGGAGAAAATTGAAATGAAGTGTAGCTCCGCCCGAAATGAATTCCTTTTTCCTTTTTTAGTTTTTTTCATACATATTTGTTAATATTTATCTCTCATACCCACGGAACATGTAGCTAAATAAATATGTATACCATGATCAACCGTCAGGGATATTTTATACGTACAAATATATGTAAAAAATATATATATTACTTATATAGAATGAACTATGGATATGTTTTTAAATTTCTATGAATATATATCATCATTTTTTGCATAATATTTCACTGAAAAAGATTGTACAAAACTCGCAAATAATAATTCTTTAGTATCCTTAAAACATATTTTGAGTTCACGAAATGCGGTGTCATGATATTTTTAAGAAAAGATCTTTTTGCAATATTCAAAAAACAGATATTTTTCTCAAATAATATTAATATAATTTACATCTATATTAAAATCTTACCTTAAAGACGATGCCTCGCCTACTTTATACAGTTAGATTTTCTGTACACTGCTTTTATTTTGAATAAACACCATATTATATGATGATGGGCGGAGTTTAAATATAAACAAATACCGAGGGCGGAGTTCAGATGTAAAAACATATTAACAGGTTTCTGTGGTATAATCCATAATTTAATATTGATAACTTGATACTTTGGGAAATTTACTGTTTACTATAGAATAATTTTTGATAAAACTGAACAAGTAAATTACATTTAAAGGTAGAAATATGCTTTTAACAAATTTCTTATCCGACATCGGAGTTCATTTTTATCAGATAGTCCTTGACTGCTGATAATCTCTTTTATCACTATTTACACTAAGAATCTATAAAAATAATGATAATAACAACAAAAATTCTTGAATATGGGTAAAAAAAATTGGAATAAAGATGTAATTTGCATAATTTTTGAGAATTGCATAATGCTAATTATTATGACTAATACTTATAAGCTATAGAATAAAGTTTCTATATAAAATCAGGGTGTTTTATCTTGTTGCAGATCTTTTCATCTAACATTGTTGCTTATTTTACATACTTTATGTATAATACTATATTTCATTACGGATATAATTATAATGAATTCTCCTTATGCATGCAATACAGAATTTTCTAACGAAAAATATATGAAATATAAATAACCTGACAGAGATTTCAGATAAAAATGATTTCCTCCAACACTACTTTTTCGCAGATACAGATGGAAACGGCCTACTTTGAACTATGGTTTAAAATTTGTGGTTTATAATATGAATAAATGGAAGGTATAGCAAAGGTATCCAAGTATTGACAATATTATAAATATTGCTATAAATATTTTGAAAACTTGTTTCAGTTATTCTTTTAAAGCCTTTTTTTTATTTTATTTTATTTATTTATTTTTTTTTTTTTTTTTTTTTTTTTGGAAAGCATTTTATAATTTATCAACGCGTTTCTCTCTTTAACTTAGTTTATCAAAGATTTTTCTTCTATTATAACACTTTCCAACAAAGTTGAAAAGTGCTTATGCATATTTGTCTGTCCGTCTGTCCGCGCTCTAACTCCTTAACTTATTTTTTATATTCTTCATTTTTAAAACTGCCGTCTTGTCTGAGGACTAAACATGCATCTATTTTTTAATATTTCCTCTTGGTAAATATTTATTTCTGCCCATAGAACAAAAAATAAATTAAGAAAGTATCAAAACTGGAGATTTTAACAGAACTTTTAGATATGACACAGCAGAAAACAATTTAAAAATAATACCTTTCTGAAACAGCAAGACGCGTTTAATTTCCCTCCTCCCCCCCTGCCTTTGTGATGTGTATTTGTAATTTAACTTATTTCATGTATATATTTTTTCATTTTAAAATACGCCTTCTGGACTGGGAGCTACAGACACATCTATTACTTACTGTTTTTTTTCCGTTAATTTTTTTTCTGTCCATAGAGCAAAAAATAAATTAAGAAAGAAACGAAACTGGAGTTTTCAATAAAGTTAAATATATTTAAAAATATTAAATTTTAAGATAATATAAGTTAAAAATCGAAAATATGACATTATTCTTTACAAAAGTACAAAATTTAATTATTATTAAAATAAAAGATGTGCTTAAGGCTGTTCTTTTCAAACGCAATAGATTTTTAAGAAAATAGTGTCATAGCGAGAGTTTTAAACCGAATTTATAAGCGAAAGAAGAATAATCACTCAAACAGGAGGAAAAACGTGTTGGTCACGTGATCAAAATCATTTATAACTCAATAGGTTATTTATTGATCACAAAATGGAAAACAGAATTCTATTCCAAATCGCTTCCTAAGTCACACTTTCCAATTTGATATCTTTCCGTTAAAAATAAATTTGTGAATACGTCAAAACGTTTTGCGCTTGTTGAGCAAAGCAGAGCAGTTGAAAAGAGCCATAAATAAAATAAATTAGTAATGCATAAGTGTTCCATTATTGAATTGCTATTACTACTCGAGACATAATTTATTTATCGGGGATTTCGTGTTGATGAGCTGAAAAATCATATTTTTTAAGAATAACTTAAAATTAATTAAATTGTATGTATATTTAACTTCACTTTGCAGATTCCATATTTTGTTTATCTTACATCCATTTTTGAAGCAACATTTTTGTATTTATTTTTCAATAATTAAGAATTTTTATATAAATATTATATTTTATATAAATATATATTGTTCTTTTACTAGTTTATCTTTAGTAAGTTTAAAAAAGCAAAAAATAAAATTTAATTTTGTGTTGTGCTACGTAATTATTTCTTTAATTATTTTAAAAAAGTAGGTTTTTTTTAACAAAATTTTAATAAAATATACTGAATGTAAAATATTTATTATCGTAATAATTAAAAAATAGTATAACTTATATAAAATTTTTTACAAAAATTTTTGGACCAAACAAAATTTTATTGGTGTTTGATCAGACTTGGCTTCGTCGAGAAAATTATTTTCATATGGGATGATTCAAACTAATGTTGATAATATTGATCCGTGAAGATCGGGAAAAAAGTCGCGACTACGCACGGAAAAAAAGGTTTAGGCACGGTCCTATCCTTCATGAAAAAAGTATGGCCTAAGTCTTTAAAAAAAGTAAAGCAAGGGCTGGCCCATATGCTGTTAATGAAAATTGGGCCGAGGCCCGGCCTGTGCAGATTTCTCTGCCTACGTTCTCCCAGGTGAAAAAATTCCCCTTTTAAATCACCAAGATACAAATAAACAGCGCCAAATAGTCGCATACCTGGGAAAAATGGTAACCTACGCGTTTCTCTTCTACGGGGCAGCTTAGAGACGAAAAATTGACTCTCCGATTTGAATGAAATAGATTCGTCTTAAGCTATGTAACGAATGATTGACAGGTTTCTTCTCCTGCTGGGTCTATAACACTGTATTTATTCGAGGATAGAGTTGGCCAAGGAGTCGAAGAGTCGACTCTAAATCTCGACTCCTTCCAAGTGAATCGAACTATCGACTCCTAGCTAGTTAACCGAGTCGACTCAAAAGAGTCGAACTTTCATTTCAACTCAGTTTGGGACTCGGAGTCGAAGAGTCGAAGTCAACTCACTCATTGAGTGGTTGGACCAGCTTAACACAGTGTCGGACTTGGGAAATCCAGAGTTGGAAATTGGGTTGTTGACTCTTCGATTCTAGGACTCCTTGAAAACTCCTCTTTCGACTCGGTATCGGATTTCAACTCTTCGAATCTGCGCTCTGTAACGAACGTCTACGTTTGATTGTTATTTTTATTGGGATTGGGGTGGGGATTTTGAGAAAGGACAAGGGAGGAAGCAGTGTAGATGTAAAAGGGGCGGGATAAATGAATGAGAGGGAGGAACAGAAGCAAAGTGGCGAGTACCTGGGTATTTCTTGAAATATTAAATGATAAATGAATTTACGATATGCTTGTGCTGGTCGTTATATAGAGGAAAGACGTTCATACAAAGCCAGTGTTATCTTTGTATTTTTTGACCAAAAAAAAGAAATGTAGGACTCGTTAGGAGAATATTTTCACTTGGCTTAGTTTGACGCGGTTCAGAAAAAAAAATTTAGAAGAGACAGAAATAAAATTCTACTTTCGTAGCAGATTGTTTAAAAAAGAGTATTGAAATCAGACACATTTCTCTTGGAGGGATTTCTGTTCTTCCGGGTGGACATTATAGACTTCTCGAAAGCGGGGAAGGGGGGGTGTACGTTTTGACCATTGAAAACACAAGATCTCAAATATTCTGGGAGAGGGCTCTTGGCGCGGGGGGGAATGGACCATCCCCGGGATACCTCCTGAATTCATCATTGTTATAAAATGTTATGATTTTTTTTTATGATCGACATATTTTAGATGAAAGTGAATATCTTTTATTTAATTGCGTCGTTGGCGCACCCAGGATTAGTTTTTGTAGGGGGCTAGCATTTTTCAGAGGTCTGCAAGTACCCAGATCTTGGTTGTTTTATAAATGCTTCTTTGAATTTGAAAAATATGTTTATTTTTGAGATTTCTAAAGATGGAGAAATAATCTTCTACAATATTTATTAAAAATGCGCTTGCATTAGGAAAAATATAGTCTATTCTTTCTCCAGATTATCTAATACTGTCTATTCTTTTTCTCCCCATAACACATTAAAAAACATTTTTTTTAAATTAGTGAATCAATTAATATTAAATATGCTAATATTTTGAATTTCATAAGAAAATACAAAACAGATTTAAAAAATGCAAGAAAAAATAAATATTTTAAAAAAATTCCAGTTTTTAAATAAAAAATCTTAAATAACTATTTTTGTCTCAGAGTCTGGGAGCTCCCTCCATGTATGAGCCAGTGGATTGCATATATGTTATTTTAATTCTTTTCTATAAATTATAAATGTTTCGCTAGTGATGTAAAAATGGGCAAGGAAAGGTGTGGCAAAACTGGGTACCATAACTGTTGTTATTCTCAAATGCAATCAAATGGAAAAACAAATTCTCAACACCGTTTTTAATATTAAATGAATCTTTGGCTTAGTCTTTAAAAAAATATATATATAGAAATTTAAGATATAAAAAATAGATTTTTTTTTTTCAGAGATATGCATGAAACCGATTTTACCGCACTGGTTGGGTAAAACCGAGCACCTATTTAAAACTCGCTTTATTAAAAAAAAAAAATCTTGCTTAATAAAGTAAAAAAATACATTTTGCACGAAATTGCACATGTGTTCTTTCATGCGTTAAAAACAAATCTTTAGTCCAGGATTGGAAACTAACCATTTTCTCACCTTGTGTTTGTTGTATAAGTTTAGAGATGCCATGAATGACACATTAAAGAATTAACAGCATTAAATTGCAATTTAAAATTCCATGCTAAATTATTAACGAACTTGAAAAAGTTACTCCATGAGTATAAGACAAAACATGATATACTCGGTTTTGACACATTACCCGATTTTACCCCCAACGTGATACAGATCTAAAAACAAGGTGCCCTTACTCTTAATCCTATAGTAAAAAAATCTGCAAAAGTGTTAAAATATTAACAGGGAAACAAAGAATTAGATATAGTATGTATCAATATTTAATAAGTTTCCTAGCAGTTAATATATGCGTAAAACTTAGAGACAAACAAAATATTTAAAAAAAAAAATTCAAGCGCAGTCTTTCACAAAGGAAAAAAAAATAACTGTACACAGTACAGTTTCGTTCAATTATATATGCCATTCTGATTTTCGACAAACAATTCCTGGTGTTGGTCGAATGATGAAAGTTCATATTCAGGAGATATCCGCGCTGCCCGGTTTTGTACAACACTCCCCTATAATTTACCTATAATTTTTAAAAGATTTTTGATGTTTTTTTTAATCGTATAATCCATTTCTTTAATATTCCTTGTTTGAAACCAGATACGGAGAATATTTTCAAAATTCTGTCTCTGCCTCAGCCCCCCCCCCCCTCTTTTTTGTGTGTGTGTGTGTGTGAGACGAGAAGGAGGGATTCAATATCATAACTGCCAACTTTACGTTTCTTTACTAAAATTATTCTTTATGAAATAAATTTCTTTCATTTGTTTTAAAGAGAAATTTTTCTGTTAAAAAATAATGGTAAGAAAAAAACATAAGACAAAGCAGTTATGTAATACATTATCATGATCTAAAAAATAGAATTTTAAAAGGGATTAAATTAAAAACTATAAATTTCAGAAAATAATGTATTTTTCGAGACATACTGATACGAGACATAGAATAGCGGCATCTTTACAGCCAACCAACCAACCACTCAAGTGAGTCGAGAGTCGACTCTTCAAGTCGACTCATTGATCAAGTAAGTCGACTCCTCGAAAGGAGTTGAAATGCCCAACCCTACTCTACACCTCTTTCTTTGCATGTGATTGCGAGGAGAACTTAATGCCAGCAGGGGCGCTCACTCGCTTATGAAATTGTACTGTATTAAGGCAGGTCTAAATCGACGGAAACGGCATTTTATGACCATAACATATTACAATATACATTTACTGGTGTGAGTTGAAATAATATTTTAAAAATTTTAAGTTTACATTAATAGCATATAATAAAACATATAATTGCTTGTAGTATATTAATAATACATTTATATTAATACATATAATTCATTACATTCAGACAATGTGCTCTCCCCAGACACTCGTTTTTCAGAGAACAGGGGGCACGGTCGCTTGCCTCAGTAATGCCAAACAAAATAAGGCATCTCCATACTTAAAGCTTTTAATGAATGATTTTTCATTTTGTCCGGAAAAAATCATATTTGAGTCGATTTTTGAAAACTATCTGCTATAAAAAGAGTAATGACATTTATTTAAATTTCTGTTGGACATAATGTCAATCCTGAATAAAACATAAATTTTAAAGATATGTATGGATTGATTTGTTACATTACATTGCACTGTGTATTTTTGAAAGTTATTTTTTAATTTGAAATAGATTACTTATGATAAAATTAGACTTTATCATGTCAAACAGTTTATTTTCTACGCTTAGTATTTGATAAAATTTAATAAATAATTATATGCAAGGGTTATTCTTACAGTAACATACAAGGACAACGCTTAAAAATTGCTACTTTTGGATAAACAACATATAATATGTATTACTTAAATTAAGAATAAAAAATAGTCTATTGTCAGATATGAAAAACTGCCTCAAATTTGAAAATTGTCTATTAGGTTAACAGGTGGGCGGGGCTATCATGTGTTGGGTGTAGTAAGGGAGGAGCAAACAAATAGAAGAATTCACTTCAAAAATTAATTTCAAGTTTATTTTCACCATCATCTTAAAAACATAAGTAAAATGATAGTATGTTGAGAGAATTTTTATCTTGAACGTATGAACGAAAAATGTATGAACGAAGAACTTTTCTTTTCTTCTTTTTTTTTTTTTTTTTTTTAATTTTGTAGGAACATTTTTTGATACTTTAAAATATTTGAAAGCTGAACCAGCATAACGGAAGCATTTACATACTTTTATTAATATTCATGTGAAGAAAAATTAATTAATAAAAGATCAATTTTCCACTTGGAATATAGGTTCATTAAATATTAAACTTCTTCAAGAAAAATTTAAAAGCCTTTGGTTGCAATACATCTTTTTTTAAATAATGCTAGTATGAAATAAAAGTATTCTAGTAAGAATTCAGGACACGCCTTTAGTCATCGATGCTGATTTTGAAAAATTAGTAGCTGACATTAATTATTTTTTCTTATGTATGATCAATACTAATTGACAGATCGTAAAACAGCTTAAATGTTAGGCCAAAAGATTAGTTCAGCATGGCACAAAAACTTTTCGATTATGAATGAATGAATTTAAAGGGAAAAAAAAGACTTCATTTTAAACATGTTTTATCCTACTTGAGAAATTCAAATTCATTTAGGTTAGAGTTCTCAGGTTTTTAAGTCCTAATATTAATATGATCTTTTGATTTAATTTGCCAATATAAAATGTAAAAAACAAAACTAATTACTATCTTTTCGATCAAATTGTAACATTATTTGTGTACATCATTCAAAAATAATAAACAAAAGAAAAGTATTAAATTGAGCATCCGTCGAAAGTTTCTTGTTTAGGAATCTTTTTTTTTCCATTATTTTCCTTGTTTATGCTAGAGGATGTTGTATATGAAAGGGAAATGACGCCTTTCATGAATTAATACTTGAATATACTCAAGAAAAAAAAAATTAAAATATTGAATATTTTATTTTTAAACTTACACCTTAAAATATTAGGTTTAAATAATAAAACCAAAAAGGCCTAATACTCACCTATGTATACTCTTATGTCGTATTACTTCTTCCGTTGCTGTTTTGCCAATAACGGCTAATAAAAATCCCAACAGATGTATTTAATACTACTCGTGACTAGTGTGTTCAAGCTAGGGTTGGGCATTTCGATTCATCTTGAGGAGTCGACTCTGACTCGATTCACTTGGTTAATGAGTCGAGATAGTGAGTCGACTCCCGACTCACTTACGATTGGTTGGTTGGTTGTAAAAATGATACAATATTATGTCTTCTATCACGTATATCCCACAAAAGAGAATGTTTAAATGTATACTCGAATTATTTTGCTTTAGTTTTTAGATAAAAGATATATTTTTGTGGTAAGAGCCGAAATTTTCAGTCCTGTACCGGCCCAGAATGTATAAAAAAAATAATGACCTGGTTGGTAAAAAACATAATTGTTCGGCCAACTTGCTTCGTACAGAACAGTTATTAACCCGACAAGGAAAAAGTTAAAATCTTCTTCTTAGCCTGATCCGGTGTAGTTAAATTTGTAGAAAACATGGATTTTTCCGTTTGAGAAGTTCTAATCAAAAATTAATATTTTAGATTTTTTTTATGTTTATAATCTTTATTTTTAAAGAAGAACCTTATGCTATGATATTCATTTTTTAATTAACGTTAATTTGTATGTAAATGTTTCAGTTGATATTAATATTGTTAATCCACGTATTATGTGCCACTCTGCTTATTAGAGGCTTAAAAATCTGAAAAATGCTACAAAGTAAAATCCTCCAAGACGGAACAACATTAAATAAAAATTCGCTATACACGAGTTCCCTTCCGATCGCTACGAAGAAAAAAAGATTGGACCCGAACCAGTCTTTCAGTAAAAAGTAAGTCTCGAGCTCGGCTTGGGAGAATGCAATGACAAGACCCAATCCGAGGCTTGTAAAATAAAGTAAGGCCCGACCCAAGTGCCGCTAAAAATAAGCCGGAGCTTCGAGCCAGGATCCGGCAATCACAACGTTTAAAATTATTAGACTGTTTTCTTTCCTTTTTTTCCTTTCTTTTCTTTTCTTTTCTTTTTTTTTTTTTTTTTTTTTTTTTGAGGGGGGTGGGTTCTTTACTTAAAAATTTAAAACGGAAACTTTAAATTCATTATGTTCTTATATTTTTAAATTATTAGTTACTCACAAATATCCCCCTCCCACAAAAAAAGAGAAATATTAGTAGAAATTAAGTTAATTGATTTTTTAAATTTTTTTAATATGTGTGCGTTTACATATATGTCGTGTTGGTTATGTTGGAAAGATATCGTATCATCGAATAAAAAGGAATTAATTACTTTACATTTAGATTCTGTAGAAAATATAATGCAAAAAATATCTCTCCCCCTCCCCTCCCCGGTCTAGTCTATTTCTGAATTTATTAAAACTAAAATTATGAAAAAAAAAGGGGACAACAGTAGTTTGCTGGAAAATAATAGCGATTATCCTGAGTCTCATTGTTTTGTAGAAAATTGCATTTTTCGTTTCACATAAGCTTTATATTGCAGGGCTCAATGTCAGCATGTTTTAATGCACAATTATAAAATTGATAGCCTGACTATTGAGGGGATTTCGAATCAAATAACGTTTTCCATTTGTTTAATAAATGAACTGCTAATCAAACTAAATACGAAAAAGAAAAAAACTGAGGTGTTGTAATGTGTTTGAAGAGGTGAAGAGATATTAGAAAATTTAAGATTCAATTCTAGAAAAAAAATTCAGCATTGACATAATTTCTGATACATTTTTATTTAGAACATTAATAATTGACAGGCAGCTATAGAGGAGATGAAAAATCAAACAGCATTTCCATTTTTTAATAAATACATTACATATGAAGAAAAAATATATTCTTGTCATGAAACGACAGGTTTTTCTCTTTTCCCTTGCAATATAAACTTCAAATTTAAGAGTAATTTTCTAATGTATTTTGCCAAAAATTGGAAAGCGCCAATCAATTACAAAATTTCTGAATAAGAAAACTTTTCAATTTTACGAGTTTTTTTTTCAACTAAAAATGAATTCAGATATGTGTAAGAAAATAGTTTTTTTGAAATTAAGAGCAGATTTAATAAATTCAGAGAAATATTTTCAGAAATCTACTTTATATTATACAGCTTTAAAAGCTACGACATTTTTAACCCTCTTTTTTTTTCTTTTATTCCAAATTACATTATTTTTTTTAACGAATGTTGAAGAGTCTAAAAATCTAAGTAAACGATAACATTACTGTTGCTATTGTGTATTTTCTGTCTTGCGAATACATACTAAACTACAATATTGCTCATGAATATGCATAAAATATTCTTAAGAAAATTATTGTATGCTAAGAAAAATCGGATTTTTTTGTAGAAATTGAGCCGGACCGGGTAAGTTTATCAATTTATTTATTTGTACGGGTCGGGACCGGATAGAAATTTTTATTTTACATTAGCCTGGGATAGCTTTCGCTTGTACCGGGTCTGGTTAGACCTGTGAGCTCCTCTAAATAAATTATGAATATTTGCAAGTTTTCTGTAATTTTAATAAATTTCATTTTACAAATCTATCAAAATGTTCAGTGTCTGGTCATAGTTTACCCCTTATGCGATCATAAAAAAGCGGCGGGAAGACTAATTTTTTAATTTTTTCCCTCATATTTACAGTTTTTATAATTGACTTCCTTTTGAAATTCTATTTATAAAATCATTATATTATATTGAATAACTGCCAGGTTTTATGTTTTTATCCTATCAGTATTTAAAAAATAATAATAATAAATAAAAAAAAATGTATTTAAAAATCATCGGAAATTTAGAAAAACAAGCAAATTCACTTCATAAAAAATAACTGTAAAAAATAAGCGTAAAATTTGGCAGCTATGACATTGTAATCCTTTCTCCTCCCGATTGACACTCAAAACTTATTTGCGCTACAAAAAAAAAAAAAAAAAAAAAAAAAAAAAAAAAAATTAAATCAAATAAATAAAATAAAATAAACTGGAAATATTATCCGAATCTGGTTTGAAAAAAAAGGAATATTTAAAAAAATCGACCATCTAAACTTAAAAAAATTATATGAAAATTATATCCATTTTTACATTATCTGCAAACATTTATAACTTATAATATATATATGTATATATATATATATATATATATATTAAAAGAATATATTCGTAATCAAATGAAGGACAACACTTTATCTAAAATACATCAATCATAAAATAAACTCATAAAACTTTTTAGAAAGTGGTGAATTCGGAAAATGGCCCAAGGGTCAGGCATTCCCGCGGAACAATGAGACCTACCCCCCCCCACCCCTGAAATATCAGGCAGTTTGTGCTATAAATGGTAAAATAGTGCAGTCTTTACCCCACCCAAAGTTCTTTATAACATCCACCTACACCCACAGATATCTCCTCTCGAAAAAAATGTGTCTTAATTTAACACTGTTTTTTAAACAATTTGCTATTAAAGTAAAATTTTATTTCTCTTTCTTCAACTTTTTTTTTCTATATTGCATCAGATAAAAGTAGTTGAAAATATTTCCCTAACCAGTTCTACTTTCTTTTAGCAAAAAATACAAACATAATATCTGCTTTGTTTGATCGTTCGATCTTTCCTCAATACGGAAATCGGCACAAGCTTATTATAAATTCAATTAATCTTCCCAGAAATATCCTGCTGAACGCCCCTTTTTCCATAAATTCAATTAATCTTTCCAGAAATAACCAGCAGAACGCCCTTTTTTTCTCTGCCCCTCCCACTCTTTTCATTTATTCGGTACCTTCCTAATTACACGTGAAATGCACATCTACATACACTGCCTCCGCTTTTCCCAAAATCCCCAACCGCAATATAAAGTCAAACCAAGACATTTGTTTTTTGCTAAAAAGCCCAACGCGGATTCGAAGAGTCGAAATCTGATACAGAGTCGAAAGAGTGGTTTTCAAGGAGTCGAAGAATCGAAGAATCGACCACCCAATCTTCAACTCTCGACTCTCCAAGTCCGACACTTTGTTAAACTGGTCCAACCACTCTTTGAGTGAGTGAGTTGACTTTTCGACTCTTCGACTCCGAATCTCAAACTGAGTTGAAATGAAAGTTCGACTCTTTTGAGTCGACTCCGTTAGCCAGATAGGAGTCGATAGTTCGATTCACTTGTAAGGAGTCGAGATGTAGAGTCGACTCTTCGACTCCTCGGCCAACTCTAATGCAAAGAAAGTAGTGTAGGGTCGGACACGGAAAATTTTGGACCTTTGCATGAGGTATTTATTCTCCAAAAGAATTTTGACATGACGATGCAATACTTCAACGACAATAACAGATGTTCTTTGCACCACAGATTGTGCAAAATGTATATTATAATATGTACTTCTTAGATGTATATCAATTTTATTTTGTTCGAAGGAATGTACACCATTAAAATGCATTTGAAACATTTTCCCCATTCACCGTAATGTAACGGAATATTTTTGATTGTTCCTATAATTGCATGTAAAGCGTAGCGAATGCGGTGCGTTCGTACGATATCGAAGTTTAAAAATATTCAGATCTTGCTGCTATAGTAGGCAGTACTTCGGATATAGTATAGTGGTCGAAATATTTCTTGTGTTCCTGTAAATATACAGGAAGAAACTTTTGTTACACTTCAGCAACGTATATCATATTTATAAAATGTGAAATAGTTTTACATAATTTATATATGTCCCAAACAATGTTTTCACGTATAGCATTATGTAGTGGAATGTTTTTGTGAGACCCTGTAATTTAATAATGAATATTCTTTGCATTCCAGATTGCATAGAATGTATATTTTAATATATATATATTTCATAGGTTCATGTCAATTCTACTATATTCGAAAGAGTTCAACATCATTAAAATGCACTTGAAATTATTTTTGATATTGATCATAATGTAATGGAATGCTTTTGATAGTCCCTCTAATTAAATTATATATCCGATTTTCATAAAAATAAAAATGACTCGACAAAATTACACTAAAATTATATATTTAAATTTCGTGCGATTTGGTTGGGCAGATTTTGCTTTGTTATATGAGGCTAGACAGACGGACTGACAGACTGAACGGCGAATATAGGGGCTAAATATTTATATAATTATGGCACACTTAAAATTAGTCAGATCTTGATGTAGTAGTACACAATATTTTGGACACAGTATGGTAGCCAAAATCTTTTGCGTAACCCTGTAAAAACTATCCGCTTTCTTTTATACAGGAAATAACTTGTAGTATTCTTCAGCAACATAAATCAATATCATAAAATTTTAAATAGTTAATTATAATTAAAATGTGCACTTAACAATGTTCTCCCTATGTCATTATGTAATGGAATACTTTTGTGCGGCCTTGTAAATCAATAATAAATGTTCTTTGCACCACAGATTGCACAGAATGTATATTACAGTATATTCTTCATAGATGCATATAAATTTTATTATGTTTGAAAGAGTGTTACATCATTAAAATGCACTTCAAACTTTTTTCCCATTGATCATAATGTAATGGAATAATTTTGACTGTCCCTGTAATTGAACTATGTGTCCGATTTTCAAAAAAATTGAAATGACTCGAGAAAATTATATAATAATTATGTATTTAAAATTTCAAGCGATTCGGTTAGGTAGTTTTTGCATTAGCAGACGAACGACAAAGGGATGGACTGAAAGACAACTATAGGTGCTACGTATTTACGGAATTACGAACGTATCTAAAAAGCAGCGAACCTTCGACTGTATCTGTAGGATATTTTGATTGTTTTAAAAACTAAATATATATTTCTCTTTGCAGGAATAAATATATTTTTCATACTCATTATCCATTTTTTATCGCATTAAGTAGGGATGAATCGTGACATTCATTTAATAGCAAAAATGAATTAATGTGCATTATTTCTATTTGAAGCCAATCCCCCTTACATATATTCTCAATCTTCTCTACTATCACAGAAAGCATTGTGTTAAAACAACATTGAATGCAATCCTATGACATATATGCGAGATTTAAAAACCGTTTCATCGAAAACTATGAGACCGATTTTGATTAAAATTTGGAATCCATATTAACTGGATTATGCTCAACACTTACAGCATAGTTTTTTTTCCCCGATTGAAACATTTTACTTCATATAGCAAAAGCAGTTATTCAGAAATTTTGTAGTTTTAGAGTTTTTATTTTTTAACTATTTTTTTAAATCGACTATGACAAATGTTCTTATATTTTTACTCTACCACCAAAATTTTTCGTACTGAAATCGCTCGAATACTTCAGGAATTATTGGGGGTTTTGCCGGAAAATTACAATTTTTCAGTGAACTAAAACCTTAGACGCTTTTAATTTGAGAAAAATTCTTGCACTGTTTTATCAAGCACAGAAATTAAAGTATACATAAACACATGAATAAAATTTAGCTACATATAATAAATGAGCGTAAAGTGTTAGATAAAATTATGCTGAGTGGGTATGGCTTCCGAGTCGTGTCTTTCCCTAACTTTTTGTGGCTAAGTTGTTGTTTTTTGTAGCAGTAAATAATCAGCAATCTAAATATCCAACAATGGTTGACGCCCCCCCCCCTCCTCTACTAGCTTCCAGTTTATAACTCTTTAACCCTTTATCTACTGACATTTCTTATAAGTACCATGATACCATGAAAATGACTTATTATAAGATTCCTTTAATACGTCGATTAGTTGTATTACTGCTTAGAATGAGTTACAGATGCATTATTTTATTTTGTTCCAAAAGAATTATTGGTTACACAATAAAAAATAATTTTAAAAAGATGATTTATTTTGTCTTTGCATGTTTTTCAGCTTTCTTGATGGTGAGGGAGGGGAATGGGGACTTTTCAATTTGGAAATATTTCTATATTTAATATTGCAAGAAAATCCTATTTGTACATTTTAGAATTCTACAAAATATTAAAAAAACAATTTAAAATAAAAGATTTGAGTGGGATTATAAATATTGCAAAAAATCCTTGTAAATTTAAATCTAATTAATCCTTCTAAATCCTCCACTCCTTCTAAAATCCTTCAAAAAATTATTACATGATTATGTAAATCTTTTAATTTAGCTTAAACAATTTACGCAAAATGCTTTAGAATATAATTTTTTTATGAATTCATATTTCGGTAGGGAAAGGGTTCATTTTCATAAATTTTTCCATCGAATTCGCGACTTTATAGTAAAAATAAACAGTCACATACTTTCACACACTTGAAGTCTTCAATTTTCATAAAATTTTCGACTGAACTGATTGATTTGCAATAAAAATAAGCAATTAATTATGTAATTTTACACGACAAGTTTGCAGGGATTGAAGCACTGCGCCAGAAACGAGCGATTGCTGCCATTAAATTTGTTAAGTATTTCTCGCCTCATTTAATGACAAGACTTCAGAAATTATATAAAGCAAAGAATGCTATTAAACTTTAGTGGTTAAAATCAGCCATTTAGGGCGAAGCATTTGGATCCCTGGAAATTTGTCAACCTGTCCCTCTATTTTACACAATGGAGTTATAAATAAAGAGGAAGACATATTTTATTGCATAGCAGTTGCCAATGAAATAACTGAGGCGGTTGTCACAAGATGGATTCTGTATATTTTAATAAAATGCACAGTTTGTGGTTACCGCCGGTAAAAACTTCCATCAATAAACACAAATAGAAAAATTCTTCAATTTTAAGTGCTTTTTTGGGGGAAATCTTCTCACAAATATGGTAAAAAAATATTTCCTTTTATTGGTGTAAATTGCACAGGTATTTTAATGTTTTCACTGACATTGGTCTATGGTGACGTTGTTGTCACAATATGGCGGAATTACTACTACTAAAGTAAACTTACACTAGTAAAAACAAATATCGGTTTGGTCCATTATTTTTTACTTTAAATTTTCCATTAATAAGGCGTTTAAACAAAAAGAAATTTTTTACATAAAGTGACTGGTGAAAGTTTAGTTCGCCGGCAATCGAATTCTGCGAAACTGGTTACAGTTAAAGCTTCATTATTTTAACACTAGAACTGCTGAACTCACTTTCATTAAAAGTATTTCACATCGGAAATTTTAATTAAAAACAATTTAACTTATTTATTTAACTTATTATTGCGTAACCTGTATTACCGTATTTCATAAAGTATTTTCTGATGTCAATTGATGTCTACTCATTGGGTACGGGTCAAAATGACCGGTTTCCGCGATTCTAGTGTTAAAGATATACCACTTCCTCTTTCTTAGTATTCCATGCCTTACTCTATTTTCATACAAACGTTAAAATCTTTAATATTTGTTTTAAAGTATTTGCATATTTTGTTCACCAACAATGAATAACTTTCTGTAATCAACACCTCGATAATGCCTTAAGCAATATAAAATACCACTGATATTCCACCCGACTGATATTTTACCTCCTTAACATAAAAGCAACCATATTCTTTTTTTTTTTTTTTTTTTGAAAAAAACTAAATATTTCTACACGTCCTCTTCGGTACACCTCAAAGCTTGGCAGATTAATGCACAAGACAAAAAATATGTAGATTATTTGTCTTGTGCATTATTATTTGTCGTGTCTTCCCTTGACTTTCTGTGCCTAATTTGTTGCTTTATAATAGCAGTAAATAATCAGACATCTAAATGTACAACAATGTTCGAAATCCCTCCTCTACGAACTTGTAGTCTTCGATTTTCATAAGATTTTCTTTCGAACTGTTTGCTTTGTAGTAACAATAAACAATTAATTATATAACTTCACATGACTAGTTTGTCAACCCGTCCCTCCTCCTTACATTACTTTATTAATCTTTAATACTTATTTTAAAATATTTCCATTTTTTCCCCTAACATGGAATAACTTCCTGTAAAAACATTTCTATAATGCCTTACGAATGTAAATCAACTCCTCCACCCCACACACAAATTTGTCTCCCTAAGCATAAAAGACTCAATATTCTTTAATTTAAAAAGAAAAAAACTTTGCATTATTTCTTATTTTGATCTGAAAATGAATAACCAAATATTCCTAAACATCCTCTAAATCACAACACAGAGCTTAATCTTAAAAGTTATTAGTTAAAAGTATTGTGCTTTTTTATTTGTTGTTTTTTCTTTTAGATTGTACAATTTATTTTTTCCCAACAATTAATAAACAAACTTTTAAGTGATGTAAAAGTAAATGTGGATGAAATTGCTTTTGTATAATATATTGCATAATATATGTATGATTTATCATTATATATGATAATAATAAATATTTTATAAATGTTGTTTTACAGTTAAAAAATATCAACCAAAATATACTTTGTTTTTGTTGGAATTTCCTCGAAATTTATCAATAATTGTGTGAAAAAATATTTAAATTCTCCCAAGTTCTGCTTTTTGCTTATTTTAAGACCGGTTTTTAATTCATTAAATTCTAATTTATCTTTGTTATTTTATTATTATTATTATTATCAACCATTGAAAAATTTTTGTTGTTTTCGGTGGAGGATTGACAAAATGACGTGTTCACTTTTGAATTTAAATTAAATTCTTTACTTTTAGAAGAATTTTTATTTGAATTTAAATTAAATTTTTTACCTTTAAAAGAATTTTTATTTGAATAGGAAATTAAAATGTTTAAAATCATTGTACTAAAGGAAAAAACTAACAAATTTAAAAATGGGTAGACGGAAATTAACAGATACGGAAAAAGCCGAAGCCAAAGAAATGAATGACCGTGGATTTCGCATTCAATGACATTAAACACAATACGCGTACTTAAACAATCATAAAATGATTTTTATTATTATTATTATTTAGAAATAATCCTTTTTTTCTACACAGTATATAGACATCTTATTTAAACAATTTTATATTATATTCGGAAACCGGGATTTTTTTTCCCGATTCCCGATTTATTTTCACTAGTACAAAATTGATTTACATAAATCAAAATACATCTGATTCTTGATTATGTTTTAAAAGACAAAAAATGCCACACACGTGATGGAATTACATAAATAATTTTTCTATAAAACTATTCTGGTGTGTAAGATAAAATATTTTATCATGAATGAATATTTTAGCGCATCGATAAATATCTGCGCAGTTCGTTTGAATGAATATCTGTAGGTCTGTAATATTCCATACCACTTACAGTAGATCAATATCTCCAATCTTTTTTTCTACACGCAAATAGTTTTTAATTATTTAAGGAGTATTTTTATTTTACATATACTGTAAAAATATATATTTTTTAAATGGATCGATGTTAATATAAGCTTAGACTTTATTGAATGCTTCTTTCATGAGCAGTCAAATGTAAAAAAGTAGAGAATATTCAACCGAATGTATGTCCAATCCCCTAATCCTAGTGATCCTTCAAAATAACATTTATAACCAAGATCCTGGGCTTTAGTTCATCGTTTCAGAATTATGTTCCTGTAATGTCGCATTCTCACCGGAATCAGAGATATTTCCATTGCAAAATATACAAAAAGAATGTTGTGATTTTTTTTACACCAAATCTTAATCGCTTTCATGTTTTGCCCGTAGGTCGTACGGTATCAGCGGTAAGAGGCATATCTTCGCCCGCGACCCTTATCTACGTCTCGAACTCTTTTGCGCAGAGCACTTCAAGTTATCTATAATAAGAAATATTTTATCTTTTACACCAGAACAACTTTAAAGTAAAATTTTTTATTAACTTCTACTGCATTTCGCAGGTGCATATTGTAGCCTTTAGTTGTCTTTTATCATGATCAAGAGGCAACTGTTTCCTGATTTATAAATATCTATAATGTTTCAGAATAGTGCCAATAGCGAATGAACTGCAAAGAAAGTAGTGTAGGGTCGGACACGGAAAATTTTGGACCTTTGCATGAGGTATTTATTCTCCAAAAGAATTTTGACATGACGATGCAATACTTCAACGACAATAACAGATGTTCTTTGCACCACAGATTGTGCAAAATGTATATTATAATATGTACTTCTTAGATGTATATCAATTTCATTTTGTTCGAAGGAATGTACACCATTAAAATGCATTTGAAACATTTTCCCCATTCACCGTAATGTAACGGAATATTTTTGATTGTTCCTATAATTGCATGTAAAGCGTAGCGAATGCGGTGCGTTCGTACGATAACGAAGTTTAAAAATATTCAGATCTTGCTGCTATAGTAGGCAGTACTTCGGATATAGTATAGTGGTCGAAATATTTCTTGTGTTCCTGTAAATATACAGGAAGAAACTTTTGTTACACTTCAGCAACGTATATCATATTCATAAAATGTGAAATAGTTTTACATAATTTATATATGTCCCAAACAATGTTTTCACGTATAGCATTATGTAGTGGAATGTTTTTGTGAGACCCTGTAATTTAATAATGAATATTCTTTGCATTCCAGATTGCATAGAATGTATATTTTAATATATATATATTTCATAGGTTCATGTCAATTCTACTATATTCGAAAGAGTTCAACATCATTAAAATGCACTTGAAATTATTTTTGATATTGATCATAATGTAATGGAATGCTTTTGATAGTCCCTCTAATTAAATTATATATCCGATTTTCATAAAAATAAAAATGACTCGACAAAATTACACTAAAATTATATATTTAAATTTCGTGCGATTTGGTTGGGCAGATTTTGCTTTGTTATATGAGGCTAGACAGACGGACTGACAGACTGAACGGCGAATATAGGGGCTAAATATTTATATAATTATGGCACACTTAAAATTAGTCAGATCTTGATGTAGTAGTACACAATATTTTGGACACAGTATGGTAGCCAAAATCTTTTGCGTAACCCTGTAAAAACTATCCGCTTTCTTTTATACAGGAAATAACTTGTAGTATTCTTCAGCAACATAAATCAATATCATAAAATTTTAAATAGTTAATTATAATTAAAATGTGCACTTAACAATGTTCTCCCTATGTCATTATGTAATGGAATACTTTTGTGCGGCCTTGTAAATCAATAATAAATGTTCTTTGCACCACAGATTGCACAGAATGTATATTACAGTATATTCTTCATAGATGCATATAAATTTTATTATGTTTGAAAGAGTGTTACATCATTAAAATGCACTTCAAACTTTTTTCCCATTGATCATAATGTAATGGAATAATTTTGACTGTCCCTGTAATTGAACTATGTGTCCGATTTTCAAAAAAATTGAAATGACTCGAGAAAATTATATAATAATTATGTATTTAAAATTTCAAGCGATTCGGTTAGGTAGTTTTTGCATTAGCAGACGAACGACAAAGGGATGGACTGAAAGACAACTATAGGTGCTACGTATTTACGGAATTACGAAAGTATCTAAAAAGCAGCGAACCTTCGACTGTATCTGTAGGATATTTTGATTGTTTTAAAAACTAAATATATATTTCTCTTTGCAGGAATAAATATATTTTTCATACTCATTATCCATTTTTTATCGCATTAAGTAGGGATGAATCGTGACATTCATTTAATAGCAAAAATGAATTAATGTGCATTATTTCTATTTGAAGCCAATCCCCCTTACATATATACTCAATCTTCTCTACTATCACAGAAAGCATTGTGTTAAAACAACATTGAATGCAATCCTATGACATATATGCGAGATTTAAAAACCGTTTCATCGAAAACTATGAGACCGATTTTGATTAAAATTTGGAATCCATATTAACTGGATTATGCTCAACACTTACAGCATAGTTTTTTTTCCCCGATTGAAACATTTTACTTCATATAGCAAAAGCAGTTATTCAGAAATTTTGTAGTTTTAGAGTTTTTATTTTTTAACTATTTTTTTAAATCGACTATGACAAATGTTCTTATATTTTTACTCTACCACCAAAATTTTTCGTACTGAAATCGCTCGAATACTTCAGGAATTATTGGGGGTTTTGCCGGAAAATTACAATTTTTCAGTGAACTAAAACCTTAGACGCTTTTAATTTGAGAAAAATTCTTGCACTGTTTTATCAAGCACGGAAATTAAAGTATACATAAACACATGAATAAAATTTAGCTACATATAATAAATGAGCGTAAAGTGTTAGATAAAATTATGCTGAGTGGGTATGGCTTCCGAGTCGTGTCTTTCCCTAACTTTTTGTGGCTAAGTTGTTGTTTTTTGTAGCAGTAAATAATCAGCAATCTAAATATCCAACAATGGTTGACGCCCCCCCCCCCTCCTCTACTAGCTTCCAGTTTATAACTCTTTAACCCTTTATCTACTGACATTTCTTATAAGTACCATGATACCATGAAAATGACTTATTATAAGATTCCTTTAATACGTCGATTAGTTGTATTACTGCTTAGAATGAGTTACAGATGCATTATTTTATTTTGTTCCAAAAGAATTATTGGTTACACAATAAAAAATAATTTTAAAAAGATGATTTATTTTGTCTTTGCATGTTTTTCAGCTTTCTTGATGGTGAGGGAGGGGAATGGGGACTTTTCAATTTGGAAATATTTCTATATTTAATATTGCAAGAAAATCCTATTTGTACATTTTAGAATTCTACAAAATATTAAAAAAACAATTTAAAATAAAAGATTTGAGTGGGATTATAAATATTGCAAAAAATCCTTGTAAATTTAAATCTAATTAATCCTTCTAAATCCTCCACTCCTTCTAAAATCCTTCAAAAAATTATTACATGATTATGTAAATCTTTTAATTTAGCTTAAACAATTTACGCAAAATGCTTTAGAATATAATTTTTTTATGAATTCATATTTCGGTAGGGAAAGGGTTCATTTTCATAAATTTTTCCATCGAATTCGCGACTTTATAGTAAAAATAAACAGTCACATACTTTCACACACTTGAAGTCTTCAATTTTCATAAAATTTTCGACTGAACTGATTGATTTGCAATAAAAATAAGCAATTAATTATGTAATTTTACACGACAAGTTTGCAGGGATTGAAGCACTGCGCCAGAAACGAGCGATTGCTGCCATTAAATTTGTTAAGTATTTCTCGCCTCATTTAATGACAAGACTTCAGAAATTATATAAAGCAAAGAATGCTATTAAACTTTAGTGGTTAAAATCAGCCATTTAGGGCGAAGCATTTGGATCCCTGGAAATTTGTCAACCTGTCCCTCTATTTTACACAATGGAGTTATAAATAAAGAGGAAGACATATTTTATTGCATAGCAGTTGCCAATGAAATAACTGAGGCGGTTGTCACAAGATGGATTCTGTATATTTTAATAAAATGCACAGTTTGTGGTTACCGCCGGTAAAAACTTCCATCAATAAACACAAATAGAAAAATTCTTCAACTTTAAGTGCTTTTTTGGGGGAAATCTTCTCACAAATATGGTAAAAAAATATTTCCTTTTATTGGTGTAAATTGCACAGGTATTTTAATGTTTTCACTGACATTGGTCTATGGTGACGTTGTTGTCACAATATGGCGGAATTACTACTACTAAAGTAAACTTACACTAGTAAAAACAAATATCGGTTTGGTCCATTATTTTTTACTTTAATTTTTCCATTAATAAGGCGTTTAAACAAAAAGAAATTTTTTACATAAAGTGACTGGTGAAAGTTTAGTTCGCCGGCAATCGAATTCTGCGAAACTGGTTACAGTTAAAGCTTCATTATTTTAACACTAGAACTGCTGAACTCACTTTCATTAAAAGTATTTCACATCGGAAATTTTAATTAAAAACAATTTAACTTATTTATTTAACTTATTATTGCGTAACCTGTATTACCGTATTTCATAAAGTATTTTCTGATGTCAATTGATGTCTACTCATTGGGTACGGGTCAAAATGACCGGTTTCCGCGATTCTAGTGTTAAAGATATACCACTTCCTCTTTCTTAGTATTCCATGCCTTACTCTATTTTCATACAAACGTTAAAATCTTTAATATTTGTTTTAAAGTATTTGCATATTTTGTTCACCAACAATGAATAACTTTCTGTAATCAACACCTCGATAATGCCTTAAGCAATATAAAATACCACTGATATTCCACCCGACTGATATTTTACCTCCTTAACATAAAAGCAACCATATTCTTTTTTTTTTTTTTTTTTTTTTTTGAAAAAAACTAAATATTTCTACACGTCCTCTTCGGTACACCTCAAAGCTTGGCAGATTAATGCACAAGACAAAAAATATGTAGATTATTTGTCTTGTGCATTATTATTTGTCGTGTCTTCCCTTGACTTTCTGTGCCTAATTTGTTGCTTTATAATAGCAGTAAATAATCAGACATCTAAATGTACAACAATGTTCGAAATCCCTCCTCTACGAACTTGAAGTCTTCGATTTTCATAAGATTTTCTTTCGAACTGTTTGCTTTGTAGTAACAATAAACAATTAATTATATAACTTCACATGACTAGTTTGTCAACCCGTCCCTCCTCCTTACATTACTTTATTAATCTTTAATACTTATTTTAAAATATTTCCATTTTTTCCCCTAACATGGAATAACTTCCTGTAAAAACATTTCTATAATGCCTTACGAATGTAAATCAACTCCTCCACCCCACACACAAATTTGTCTCCCTAAGCATAAAAGACTCAATATTCTTTAATTTAAAAAAAAAAAACTTTGCATTATTTCTTATTTTGATCTGAAAATGAATAACCAAATATTCCTAAACATCCTCTAAATCACAACACAGAGCTTAATCTTAAAAGTTATTAGTTAAAAGTATTGTGCTTTTTTATTTGTTGTTTTTTCTTTTAGATTGTACAATTTATTTTTTCCCAACAATTAATAAACAAACTTTTAAGTGATGTAAAAGTAAATGTGGATGAAATTGCTTTTGTATAATATATTGCATAATATATGTATGATTTATCATTATATATGATAATAATAAATATTTTATAAATGTTGTTTTACAGTTAAAAAATATCAACCAAAATATACTTTGTTTTTGTTGGAATTTCCTCGAAATTTATCAATAATTGTGTGAAAAAATATTTAAATTCTCCCAAGTTCTGCTTTTTGCTTATATTAAGACCGGTTTTTAATTCATTAAATTCTAATTTATCTTTGTTATTTTATTATTATTATTATTATCAACCATTGAAAAATTTTTGTTGTTTTCGGTGGAGGATTGACAAAATGACGTGGTCACTTTTGAATTTAAATTAAATTCTTTACTTTTAGAAGAATTTTTATTTGAATTTAAATTAAATTCTTTACCTTTAAAAGAATTTTTATTTGAATAGGAAATTAAAATGTTTAAAATCATTGTACTAAAGGAAAAAACTAACAAATTTAAAAATGGGTAGACGGAAATTAACAGATACGGAAAAAGCCGAAGCCAAAGAAATGAATGACCGTGAATTTCGCATTCAATGACATTAAACACAATATGCGTACTTAAACAATCATAAAATGATTTTTATTATTATTATTATTTAGAAATAATCCTTTTTTTCTACACAGTATATAGACATCTTATTTAAACAATTTTATATTATATTCGGAAACCGGGATTTTTTTTTCCCGATTCCCGAATTATTTTCACTAGTACAAAATTGATTTACATAAATCAAAATACATCTGATTCTTGATTATGTTTTAAAAGACAAAAAATGCCACACACGTGATGGAATTACATAAATAATTTTTCTATAAAACTATTCTGGTGTGTAAGATAAAATATTTTATCATGAATGAATATTTTAGCGCATCGATAAATATCTGCGCAGTTCGTTTGAATGAATATCTGTAGGTCTGTAATATTCCATACCACTTACAGTAGATCAATATCTCCAATCTTTTTTTCTACACGCAAATAGTTTTTAATTATTTAAGGAGTATTTTGATTTTACATATACTGTAAAAATATATATTTTTTAAATGGATCGATGTTAATATAAGCTTAGACTTTATTGAATGCTTCTTTCATGAGCAGTCAAATGTAAAAAAGTAGAGAATATTCAACCGAATGTATGTCCAATCCCCTAATCCTAGTGATCCTTCAAAATAACATTTATAACCAAGATCCTGGGCTTTAGTTCATCGTTTCAGAATTATGTTCCTGTAATGTCGCATTCTCACCGGAATCAGAGATATTTCCATTGCAAAATATACAAAAAGAATGTTGTGATTTTTTTTACACCAAATCTTAATCGCTTTCATGTTTTGCCCGTAGGTCGTACGGTATCAGCGGTAAGAGGCATATCTTCGCCCGCGACCCTTATCTACGTCTCGAACTCTTTTGCGCAGAGCACTTCAAGTTATCTATAATAAGAAATATTTTATCTTTTACACCAGAACAACTTTAAAGTAAAATTTTTTATTAACTTCTACTGCATTTCGCAGGTGCATATTGTAGCTTTTAGTTGTCTTTTATCATGATCAAGAGGCAACTGTTTTCTGATTTATAAATATCTATAATGTTTCAGAATAGTGCCAATAGCGAATGAACTAGGGTTGGGCATTTCGATTCATCTTGAGGAGTCGACTCTGACTCGATTCACTTGGTTAATGAGTCGAGATAGTGAGTCGACTCCCGACTCACTTACGATTGGTTGGTTGGTTGTAAAAATGATACAATATTATGTCTTCTATCACGTATATCCCACAAAAGAGAATGTTTAAATGTATACTCGAATTATTTTGCTTTAGTTTTTAGATAAAAGATATATTTTTGTGGTAAGAGCCGAAATTTTCAGTCCTGTACCGGCCCAGAATGTATAAAAAAATAATGACCTGGTTGGTAAAAAACATAATTGTTCGGCCAACTTGCTTCGTACAGAACAGTTATTAACCCGACAAGGAAAAAGTTAAAATCTTCTTCTTAGCCTGATCCGGTGTAGTTAAATTTGTAGAAAACATGGATTTTTCCGTTTGAGAAGTTCTAATCAAAAATTAATATTTTAGATTTTTTTTATGTTTATAATCTTTATTTTTAAAGAAGAACCTTATGCTATGATATTCATTTTTTAATTAACGTTAATTTGTATGTAAATGTTTCAGTTGATATTAATATTGTTAATCCACGTATTATGTGCCACTCTGCTTATTAGAGGCTTAAAAATCTGAAAAATGCTACAAAGTAAAATCCTCCAAGACGGAACAACATTAAATAAAAATTCGCTATACACGAGTTCCCTTCCGATCGCTACGAAGAAAAAAAGATTGGACCCGAACCAGTCTTTCAGTAAAAAGTAAGTCTCGAGCTCGGCTTGGGAGAATGCAATGACAAGACCCAATCCGAGGCTTGTAAAATAAAGTAAGGCCCGACCCAAGTGCCGCTAAAAATAAGCCGGAGCTTCGAGCCAGGATCCGGCAATCACAACGTTTAAAATTATTAGACTGTTTTCTTTCCTTTTTTTCCTTTCTTTTCTTTTCTTTTCTTTTTTTTTTTTTTTTGAGGGGGGTGGGTTCTTTACTTAAAAATTTAAAACGGAAACTTTAAATTCATTATGTTCTTATATTTTTAAATTATTAGTTACTCACAAATATCCCCCTCCCACAAAAAAAGAGAAATATTAGTAGAAATTAAGTTAATTGATTTTTTAAATTTTTTTAATATGTGTGCGTTTACATATATGTCGTGTTGGTTATGTTGGAAAGATATCGTATCATCGAATAAAAAGGAATTAATTACTTTACATTTAGATTCTGTAGAAAATATAATGCAAAAAATATCTCTCCCCCTCCCCTCCCCGGTCTAGTCTATTTCTGAATTTATTAAAACTAAAATTATGAAAAAAAAAGGGGGACAACAGTAGTTTGCTGGAAAATAATAGCGATTATCCTGAGTCTCATTGTTTTGTAGAAAATTGCATTTTTCGTTTCACATAAGCTTTATATTGCAGGGCTCAATGTCAGCATGTTTTAATGCACAATTATAAAATTGATAGCCTGACTATTGAGGGGATTTCGAATCAAATAACGTTTTCCATTTGTTTAATAAATGAACTGCTAATCAAACTAAATACGAAAAAGAAAAAAACTGAGGTGTTGTAATGTGTTTGAAGAGGTGAAGAGATATTAGAAAATTTAAGATTCAATTCTAGAAAAAAAATTCAGCATTGACATAATTTCTGATACATTTTTATTTAGAACATTAATAATTGACAGGCAGCTATAGAGGAGATGAAAAATCAAACAGCATTTCCATTTTTTAATAAATACATTACATATGAAGAAAAAATATATTCTTGTCATGAAACGACAGGTTTTTCTCTTTTCCCTTGCAATATAAACTTCAATTTTAAGAGTAATTTTCTAATGTATTTTGCCAAAAATTGGAAAGCGCCAATCAATTACAAAATTTCTGAATAAGAAAACTTTTCAATTTTACGAGTTTTTTTTTCAACTAAAAATGAATTCAGATATGTGTAAGAAAATAGTTTTTTTGAATTTAAGAGCAGATTTAATAAATTCAGAGAAATATTTTCAGAAATCTACTTTATATTATACAGCTTTAAAAGCTACGACATTTTTAACCCTCTTTTTTTTTCTTTTATTCCAAATTACATTATTTTTTTAACGAATGTTGAAGAGTCTAAAAATCTAAGTAAACGATAACATTACTGTTGCTATTGTGTATTTTCTGTCTTGCGAATACATACTAAACTACAATATTGCTCATGAATATGCATAAAATATTCTTAAGAAAATTATTGTATGCTAAGAAAAATCGGATTTTTTTGTAGAAATTGAGCCGGACCGGGTAAGTTTATTAATTTATTTATTTGTACGGGTCGGGACCGGATAGAAATTTTTATTTTACATTAGCCTGGGATAGCTTTCGCTTGTACCGGGTCTGGTTAGACCTGTGAGCTCCTCTAAATAAATTATGAATATTTGCAAGTTTTCTGTAATTTTAATAAATTTCATTTTACAAATCTATCAAAATGTTCAGTGTCTGGTCATAGTTTACCCCTTATGCGATCATAAAAAAGCGGCGGGAAGACTAATTTTTTAATTTTTTCCCTCATATTTACAGTTTTTATAATTGACTTCCTTTTGAAATTCTATTTATAAAATCATTATATTATATTGAATAACTGCCAGGTTTTATGTTTTTATCCTATCAGTATTTAAAAAATAATAATAATAAATAAAAAAAAATGTATTTAAAAATCATCGGAAATTTAGAAAAACAAGCAAATTCACTTCATAAAAAATAACTGTAAAAAATAAGCGTAAAATTTGGCAGCTATGACATTGTAATCCTTTCTCCTCCCGATTGACACTCAAAACTTATTTGCGCTACAAAAAAAAAAAAAAAAAAAAAAAAATTAAATAAAATAAATAAAATAAAATAAACTGGAAATATTATCCGAATCTGGTTTGAAAAAAAAGGAATATTTAAAAAAATCGACCATCTAAACTTAAAAAAATTATATGAAAATTATATCCATTTTTACATTATCTGCAAACATTTATAACTTATAATATATATATATATATATACATAAAGAATATATTCGTAATCAAATGAAGGACAACACTTTATCTAAAATACATCAATCATAAAATAAACTCATAAAACTTTTTAGAAAGTGGTGAATTCGGAAAATGGCCCAAGGGTCAGGCATTCCCGCGGAACAATGAGACCTACCCCCCCCCCCCCCCCACCCCTGAAATATCAGGCAGTTTGTGCTTTAAATGGTAAAATAGTGCAGTCTTTACCCCACCCAAAGTTCTTTATAACATCCACCTACACCCACAGATATCTCCTCTCGAAAAAAATGTGTCTTAATTTAACACTGTTTTTTAAACAATTTGCTATTAAAGTAAAATTTTATTTCTCTTTCTTCAACTTTTTTTTTCGATATTGCATCAGATAAAAGTAGTTGAAAATATTTCCCTAACCAGTTCTACTTTCTTTTAGCAAAAAATACAAACATAATATCTGCTTTGTTTGATCGTTCGATCTTTCCTCAATACGGAAATCGGCACAAGCTTATTATAAATTCAATTAATCTTCCCAGAAATATCCTGCTGAACGCCCCTTTTTCCATAAATTCAATTAATCTTTCCAGAAATAACCAGCAGAACGCCCTTTTTTTCTCTGCCCCTCCCACTCTTTTCATTTATTCGGTACCTTCCTAATTACACGTGAAATGCACATCTACATACACTGCCTCCGCTTTTCCCAAAATCCCCAACCGCAATATAAAGTCAAACCAAGACATTTGTTTTTTGCTAAAAAGCCCAACGCGGATTCGAAGAGTCGAAATCTGATACAGAGTCGAAAGAGTGGTTTTCAAGGAGTCGAAGAATCGAAGAATCGACCACCCAATCTTCAACTCTCGACTCTCCAAGTCCGACACTTTGTTAAACTGGTCCAACCACTCTTTGAGTGAGTGAGTTGACTTTTCGACTCTTCGACTCCGAATCTCAAACTGAGTTGAAATGAAAGTTCGACTCTTTTGAGTCGACTCCGTTAGCCAGATAGGAGTCGATAGTTCGATTCACTTGTAAGGAGTCGAGATGTAGAGTCGACTCTTCGACTCCTCGGCCAACTCTAATGCAAAGAAAGTAGTGTAGGGTCGGACACGGAAAATTTTGGACCTTTGCATGAGGTATTTATTCTCCAAAAGAATTTTGACATGACGATGCAATACTTCAACGACAATAACAGATGTTCTTTGCACCACAGATTGTGCAAAATGTATATTATAATATGTACTTCTTAGATGTATATCAATTTTATTTTGTTCGAAGGAATGTACACCATTAAAATGCATTTGAAACATTTTCCCCATTCACCGTAATGTAACGGAATATTTTTGATTGTTCCTATAATTGCATGTAAAGCGTAGCGAATGCGGTGCGTTCGTACGATAACGAAGTTTAAAAATATTCAGATCTTGCTGCTATAGTAGGCAGTACTTCGGATATAGTATAGTGGTCGAAATATTTCTTGTGTTCCTGTAAATATACAGGAAGAAACTTTTGTTACACTTCAGCAACGTATATCATATTCATAAAATGTGAAATAGTTTTACATAATTTATATATGTCCCAAACAATGTTTTCACGTATAGCATTATGTAGTGGAATATTTTTGTGAGACCCTGTAATTTAATAATGAATATTCTTTGCATTCCAGATTGCATAGAATGTATATTTTAATATATATATATTTCATAGGTTCATGTCAATTCTACTATATTCGAAAGAGTTCAACATCATTAAAATGCACTTGAAATTATTTTTGATATTGATCATAATGTAATGGAATGCTTTTGATAGTCCCTCTAATTAAATTATATATCCGATTTTCATAAAAATAAAAATGACTCGACAAAATTACACTAAAATTATATATTTAAATTTCGTGCGATTTGGTTGGGCAGATTTTGCTTTGTTATATGAGGCTAGACAGACGGACTGACAGACTGAACGGCGAATATAGGGGCTAAATATTTATATAATTATGGCACACTTAAAATTAGTCAGATCTTGATGTAGTAGTACACAATATTTTGGACACAGTATGGTAGCCAAAATCTTTTGCGTAACCCTGTAAAAACTATCCGCTTTCTTTTATACAGGAAATAACTTGTAGTATTCTTCAGCAACATAAATCAATATCATAAAATTTTAAATAGTTAATTATAATTAAAATGTGCACTTAACAATGTTCTCCCTATGTCATTATGTAATGGAATACTTTTGTGCGGCCTTGTAAATCAATAATAAATGTTCTTTGCACCACAGATTGCACAGAATGTATATTACAGTATATTCTTCATAGATGCATATAAATTTTATTATGTTTGAAAGAGTGTTACATCATTAAAATGCACTTCAAACTTTTTTCCCATTGATCATAATGTAATGGAATAATTTTGACTGTCCCTGTAATTGAACTATGTGTCCGATTTTCAAAAAAATTGAAATGACTCGAGAAAATTATATAATAATTATGTATTTAAAATTTCAAGCGATTCGGTTAGGTAGTTTTTGCATTAGCAGACGAACGACAAAGGGATGGACTGAAAGACAACTATAGGTGCTACGTATTTACGGAATTACGAACGTATCTAAAAAGCAGCGAACCTTCGACTGTATCTGTAGGATATTTTGATTGTTTTAAAAACTAAATATATATTTCTCTTTGCAGGAATAAATATATTTTTCATACTCATTATCCATTTTTTATCGCATTAAGTAGGGATGAATCGTGACATTCATTTAATAGCAAAAATGAATTAATGTGCATTATTTCTATTTGAAGCCAATCCCCCTTACATATATTCTCAATCTTCTCTACTATCACAGAAAGCATTGTGTTAAAACAACATTGAATGCAATCCTATGACATATATGCGAGATTTAAAAACCGTTTCATCGAAAACTATGAGACCGATTTTGATTAAAATTTGGAATCCATATTAACTGGATTATGCTCAACACTTACAGCATAGTTTTTTTTTCCCCGATTGAAACATTTTACTTCATATAGCAAAAGCAGTTATTCAGAAATTTTGTAGTTTTAGAGTTTTTATTTTTTAACTATTTTTTTAAATCGACTATGACAAATGTTCTTATATTTTTACTCTACCACCAAAATTTTTCGTACTGAAATCGCTCGAATACTTCAGGAATTATTGGGGGTTTTGCCGGAAAATTACAATTTTTCAGTGAACTAAAACCTTAGACGCTTTTAATTTGAGAAAAATTCTTGCACTGTTTTATCAAGCACAGAAATTAAAGTATACATAAACACATGAATAAAATTTAGCTACATATAATAAATGAGCGTAAAGTGTTAGATAAAATTATGCTGAGTGGGTATGGCTTCCGAGTCGTGTCTTTCCCTAACTTTTTGTGGCTAAGTTGTTGTTTTTTGTAGCAGTAAATAATCAGCAATCTAAATATCCAACAATGGTTGACGCCCCCCCCCCTCCTCTACTAGCTTCCAGTTTATAACTCTTTAACCCTTTATCTACTGACATTTCTTATAAGTACCATGATACCATGAAAATGACTTATTATAAGATTCCTTTAATACGTCGATTAGTTGTATTACTGCTTAGAATGAGTTACAGATGCATTATTTTATTTTGTTCCAAAAGAATTATTGGTTACACAATAAAAAATAATTTTAAAAAGATGATTTATTTTGTCTTTGCATGTTTTTCAGCTTTCTTGATGGTGAGGGAGGGGAATGGGGACTTTTCAATTTGGAAATATTTCTATATTTAATATTGCAAGAAAATCCTATTTGTACATTTTAGAATTCTACAAAATATTAAAAAAACAATTTAAAATAAAAGATTTGAGTGGGATTATAAATATTGCAAAAATCCTTGTAAATTTAAATCTAATTAATCCTTCTAAATCCTCCACTCCTTCTAAAATCCTTCAAAAAATTATTACATGATTATGTAAATCTTTTAATTTAGCTTAAACAATTTACGCAAAATGCTTTAGAATATAATTTTTTTATGAATTCATATTTCGGTAGGGAAAGGGTTCATTTTCATAAATTTTTCCATCGAATTCGCGACTTTATAGTAAAAATAAACAGTCACATACTTTCACACACTTGAAGTCTTCAATTTTCATAAAATTTTCGACTGAACTGATTGATTTGCAATAAAAATAAGCAATTAATTATGTAATTTTACACGACAAGTTTGCAGGGATTGAAGCACTGCGCCAGAAACGAGCGATTGCTGCCATTAAATTTGTTAAGTATTTCTCGCCTCATTTAATGACAAGACTTCAGAAATTATATAAAGCAAAGAATGCTATTAAACTTTAGTGGTTAAAATCAGCCATTTAGGGCGAAGCATTTGGATCCCTGGAAATTTGTCAACCTGTCCCTCTATTTTACACAATGGAGTTATAAATAAAGAGGAAGACATATTTTATTGCATAGCAGTTGCCAATGAAATAACTGAGGCGGTTGTCACAAGATGGATTCTGTATATTTTAATAAAATGCACAGTTTTTGGTTACCGCCGGTAAAAACTTCCATCAATAAACACAAATAGAAAAATTCTTCAACTTTAAGTGCTTTTTTGGGGGAAATCTTCTCACAAATATGGTAAAAAAATATTTCCTTTTATTGGTGTAAATTGCACAGGTATTTTAATGTTTTCACTGACATTGGTCTATGGTGACGTTGTTGTCACAATATGGCGGAATTACTACTACTAAAGTAAACTTACACTAGTAAAAACAAATATCGGTTTGGTCCATTATTTTTTACTTTAAATTTTCCATTAATAAGGCGTTTAAACAAAAAGAAATTTTTTACATAAAGTGACTGGTGAAAGTTTAGTTCGCCGGCAATCGAATTCTGCGAAACTGGTTACAGTTAAAGCTTCATTATTTTAACACTAGAACTGCTGAACTCACTTTCATTAAAAGTATTTCACATCGGAAATTTTAATTAAAAACAATTTAACTTATTTATTTAACTTATTATTGCGTAACCTGTATTACCGTATTTCATAAAGTATTTTCTGATGTCAATTGATGTCTACTCATTGGGTACGGGTCAAAATGACCGGTTTCCGCGATTCTAGTGTTAAAGATATACCACTTCCTCTTTCTTAGTATTCCATGCCTTACTCTATTTTCATACAAACGTTAAAATCTTTAATATTTGTTTTAAAGTATTTGCATATTTTGTTCACCAACAATGAATAACTTTCTGTAATCAACACCTCGATAATGCCTTAAGCAATATAAAATACCACTGATATTCCACCCGACTGATATTTTACCTCCTTAACATAAAAGCAACCATATTCTTTTTTTTTTTTTTTTTTTGAAAAAAACTAAATATTTCTACACGTCCTCTTCGGTACACCTCAAAGCTTGGCAGATTAATGCACAAGACAAAAAATATGTAGATTATTTGTCTTGTGCATTATTATTTGTCGTGTCTTCCCTTGACTTTCTGTGCCTAATTTGTTGCTTTATAATAGCAGTAAATAATCAGACATCTAAATGTACAACAATGTTCGAAATCCCTCCTCTACGAACTTGAAGTCTTCGATTTTCATAAGATTTTCTTTCGAACTGTTTGCTTTGTAGTAACAATAAACAATTAATTATATAACTTCACATGACTAGTTTGTCAACCCGTCCCTCCTCCTTACATTACTTTATTAATCTTTAATACTTATTTTAAAATATTTCCATTTTTTCCCCTAACATGGAATAACTTCCTGTAAAAACATTTCTATAATGCCTTACGAATGTAAATCAACTCCTCCACCCCACACACAAATTTGTCTCCCTAAGCATAAAAGACTCAATATTCTTTAATTTAAAAAGAAAAAAACTTTGCATTATTTCTTATTTTGATCTGAAAATGAATAACCAAATATTCCTAAACATCCTCTAAATCACAACACAGAGCTTAATCTTGAAAGTTATTAGTTAAAAGTATTGTGCTTTTTTATTTGTTGTTTTTTCTTTTAGATTGTACAATTTATTTTTTCCCAACAATTAATAAACAAACTTTTAAGTGATGTAAAAGTAAATGTGGATGAAATTGCTTTTGTATAATATATTGCATAATATATGTATGATTTATCATTATATATGATAATAATAAATATTTTATAAATGTTGTTTTACAGTTAAAAAATATCAACCAAAATATACTTTGTTTTTGTTGGAATTTCCTCGAAATTTATCAATAATTGTGTGAAAAAATATTTAAATTCTCCCAAGTTCTGCTTTTTGCTTATTTTAAGACCGGTTTTTAATTCATTAAATTCTAATTTATCTTTGTTATTTTATTATTATTATTATTATCAACCATTGAAAAATTTTTGTTGTTTTCGGTGGAGGATTGACAAAATGACGTGGTCACTTTTGAATTTAAATTAAATTCTTTACTTTTAGAAGAATTTTTATTTGAATTTAAATTAAATTTTTTACCTTTAAAAGAATTTTTATTTGAATAGGAAATTAAAATGTTTAAAATCATTGTACTAAAGGAAAAAACTAACAAATTTAAAAATGGGTAGACGGAAATTAACAGATACGGAAAAAGCCGAAGCCAAAGAAATGAATGACCGTGAATTTCGCATTCAATGACATTAAACACAATACGCGTACTTAAACAATCATAAAATGATTTTTATTATTATTATTATTTAGAAATAATCCTTTTTTTCTACACAGTATATAGACATCTTATTTAAACAATTTTATATTATATTCGGAAACCGGGATTTTTTTTCCCGATTCCCGAATTATTTTCACTAGTACAAAATTGATTTACATAAATCAAAATACATCTGATTCTTGATTATGTTTTAAAAGACAAAAAATGCCACACACGTGATGGAATTACATAAATAATTTTTCTATAAAACTATTCTGGTGTGTAAGATAAAATATTTTATCATGAATGAATATTTTAGCGCATCGATAAATATCTGCGCAGTTCGTTTGAATGAATATCTGTAGGTCTGTAATATTCCATACCACTTACAGTAGATCAATATCTCCAATCTTTTTTTCTACACGCAAATAGTTTTTAATTATTTAAGGAGTATTTTGATTTTACATATACTGTAAAAATATATATTTTTTAAATGGATCGATGTTAATATAAGCTTAGACTTTATTGAATGCTTCTTTCATGAGCAGTCAAATGTAAAAAAGTAGAGAATATTCAACCGAATGTATGTCCAATCCCCTAATCCTAGTGATCCTTCAAAATAACATTTATAACCAAGATCCTGGGCTTTAGTTCATCGTTTCAGAATTATGTTCCTGTAATGTCGCATTCTCACCGGAATCAGAGATATTTCCATTGCAAAATATACAAAAAGAATGTTGTGATTTTTTTTACACCAAATCTTAATCGCTTTCATGTTTTGCCCGTAGGTCGTACGGTATCAGCGGTAAGAGGCATATCTTCGCCCGCGACCCTTATCTACGTCTCGAACTCTTTTGCGCAGAGCACTTCAAGTTATCTATAATAAGAAATATTTTATCTTTTACACCAGAACAACTTTAAAGTAAAATTTTTTATTAACTTCTACTGCATTTCGCAGGTGCATATTGTAGCCTTTAGTTGTCTTTTATCATGATCAAGAGGCAACTGTTTCCTGATTTATAAATATCTATAATGTTTCAGAATAGTGCCAATAGCGAATGACTAGGGTTGGGCATTTCGATTCATCTTGAGGAGTCGACTCTGACTCGATTCACTTGGTTAATGAGTCGAGATAGTGAGTCGACTCCCGACTCACTTACGATTGGTTGGTTGGTTGTAAAAATGATACAATATTATGTCTTCTATCACGTATATCCCACAAAAGAGAATGTTTAAATGTATACTCGAATTATTTTGCTTTAGTTTTTAGATAAAAGATATATTTTTGTGGTAAGAGCCGAAATTTTCAGTCCTGTACCGGCCCAGAATGTATAAAAAAATAATGACCTGGTTGGTAAAAAACATAATTGTTCGGCCAACTTGCTTCGTACAGAACAGTTATTAACCCGACAAGGAAAAAGTTAAAATCTTCTTCTTAGCCTGATCCGGTGTAGTTAAATTTGTAGAAAACATGGATTTTTCCGTTTGAGAAGTTCTAATCAAAAATTAATATTTTAGATTTTTTTTATGTTTATAATCTTTATTTTTAAAGAAGAACCTAATGCTATGATATTCATTTTTTAATTAACGTTAATTTGTATGTAAATGTTTCAGTTGATATTAATATTGTTAATCCACGTATTATGTGCCACTCTGCTTATTAGAGGCTTAAAAATCTGAAAAATGCTACAAAGTAAAATCCTCCAAGACGGAACAACATTAAATAAAAATTCGCTATACACGAGTTCCCTTCCGATCGCTACGAAGAAAAAAAGATTGGACCCGAACCAGTCTTTCAGTAAAAAGTAAGTCTCGAGCTCGGCTTGGGAGAATGCAATGACAAGACCCAATCCGAGGCTTGTAAAATAAAGTAAGGCCCGACCCAAGTGCCGCTAAAAATAAGCCGGAGCTTCGAGCCAGGATCCGGCAATCACAACGTTTAAAATTATTAGACTGTTTTCTTTCCTTTTTTTCCTTTCTTTTCTTTTCTTTTCTTTTTTTTTTTTTGAGGGGGGTGGGTTCTTTACTTAAAAATTTAAAACGGAAACTTTAAATTCATTATGTTCTTATATTTTTAAATTATTAGTTACTCACAAATATCCCCCTCCCACAAAAAAAGAGAAATATTAGTAGAAATTAAGTTAATTGATTTTTTAAATTTTTTTAATATGTGTGCGTTTACATATATGTCGTGTTGGTTATGTTGGAAAGATATCGTATCATCGAATAAAAAGGAATTAATTACTTTACATTTAGATTCTGTAGAAAATATAATGCAAAAAATATCTCTCCCCCTCCCCTCCCCGGTCTAGTCTATTTCTGAATTTATTAAAACTAAAATTATGAAAAAAAAAGGGGACAACAGTAGTTTGCTGGAAAATAATAGCGATTATCCTGAGTCTCATTGTTTTGTAGAAAATTGCATTTTTCGTTTCACATAAGCTTTATATTGCAGGGCTCAATGTCAGCATGTTTTAATGCACAATTATAAAATTGATAGCCTGACTATTGAGGGGATTTCGAATCAAATAACGTTTTCCATTTGTTTAATAAATGAACTGCTAATCAAACTAAATACGAAAAAGAAAAAAACTGAGGTGTTGTAATGTGTTTGAAGAGGTGAAGAGATATTAGAAAATTTAAGATTCAATTCTAGAAAAAAAATTCAGCATTGACATAATTTCTGATACATTTTTATTTAGAACATTAATAATTGACAGGCAGCTATAGAGGAGATGAAAAATCAAACAGCATTTCCATTTTTTAATAAATACATTACATATGAAGAAAAAATATATTCTTGTCATGAAACGACAGGTTTTTCTCTTTTCCCTTGCAATATAAACTTCAATTTTAAGAGTAATTTTCTAATGTATTTTGCCAAAAATTGGAAAGCGCCAATCAATTACAAAATTTCTGAATAAGAAAACTTTTCAATTTTACGAGTTTTTTTTTCAACTAAAAATGAATTCAGATATGTGTAAGAAAATAGTTTTTTTGAATTTAAGAGCAGATTTAATAAATTCAGAGAAATATTTTCAGAAATCTACTTTATATTATACAGCTTTAAAAGCTACGACATTTTTAACCCTCTTTTTTTTTCTTTTATTCCAAATTACATTATTTTTTTTAACGAATGTTGAAGAGTCTAAAAATCTAAGTAAACGATAACATTACTGTTGCTATTGTGTATTTTCTGTCTTGCGAATACATACTAAACTACAATATTGCTCATGAATATGCATAAAATATTCTTAAGAAAATTATTGTATGCTAAGAAAAATCGGATTTTTTTGTAGAAATTGAGCCGGACCGGGTAAGTTTATTAATTTATTTATTTGTACGGGTCGGGACCGGATAGAAATTTTTATTTTACATTAGCCTGGGATAGCTTTCGCTTGTACCGGGTCTGGTTAGACCTGTGAGCTCCTCTAAATAAATTATGAATATTTGCAAGTTTTCTGTAATTTTAATAAATTTCATTTTACAAATCTATCAAAATGTTCAGTGTCTGGTCATAGTTTACCCCTTATGCGATCATAAAAAAGCGGCGGGAAGACTAATTTTTTAATTTTTTCCCTCATATTTACAGTTTTTATAATTGACTTCCTTTTGAAATTCTATTTATAAAATCATTATATTATATTGAATAACTGCCAGGTTTTATGTTTTTATCCTATCAGTATTTAAAAAATAATAATAATAAATAAAAAAAAATGTATTTAAAAATCATCGGAAATTTAGAAAAACAAGCAAATTCACTTCATAAAAAATAACTGTAAAAAATAAGCGTAAAATTTGGCAGCTATGACATTGTAATCCTTTCTCCTCCCGATTGACACTCAAAACTTATTTGCGCTACAAAAAAAAAAAAAAAAAAAAAAAAAAAAAAAAAAAAAAAATTAAATCAAATAAATAAAATAAAATAAACTGGAAATATTATCCGAATCTGGTTTGAAAAAAAAGGAATATTTAAAAAAATCGACCATCTAAACTTAAAAAAATTATATGAAAATTATATCCATTTTTACATTATCTGCAAACATTTATAACTTATAATATATATATATATATATATATATATATATATATTAAAAGAATATATTCGTAATCAAATGAAGGACAACACTTTATCTAAAATACATCAATCATAAAATAAACTCATAAAACTTTTTAGAAAGTGGTGAATTCGGAAAATGGCCCAAGGGTCAGGCATTCCCGCGGAACAATGAGACCTACCCCCCCCCCCCACCCCTGAAATATCAGGCAGTTTGTGCTTTAAATGGTAAAATAGTGCAGTCTTTACCCCACCCAAAGTTCTTTATAACATCCACCTACACCCACAGATATCTCCTCTCGAAAAAAATGTGTCTTAATTTAACACTGTTTTTTAAACAATTTGCTATTAAAGTAAAATTTTATTTCTCTTTCTTCAACTTTTTTTTTCTATATTGCATCAGATAAAAGTAGTTGAAAATATTTCCCTAACCAGTTCTACTTTCTTTTAGCAAAAAATACAAACATAATATCTGCTTTGTTTGATCGTTCGATCTTTCCTCAATACGGAAATCGGCACAAGCTTATTATAAATTCAATTAATCTTCCCAGAAATATCCTGCTGAACGCCCCTTTTTCCATAAATTCAATTAATCTTTCCAGAAATAACCAGCAGAACGCCCTTTTTTTCTCTGCCCCTCCCACTCTTTTCATTTATTCGGTACCTTCCTAATTACACGTGAAATGCACATCTACATACACTGCCTCCGCTTTTCCCAAAATCCCCAACCGCAATATAAAGTCAAACCAAGACATTTGTTTTTTGCTAAAAAGCCCAACGCGGATTCGAAGAGTCGAAATCTGATACAGAGTCGAAAGAGTGGTTTTCAAGGAGTCGAAGAATCGAAGAATCGACCACCCAATCTTCAACTCTCGACTCTCCAAGTCCGACACTTTGTTAAACTGGTCCAACCACTCTTTGAGTGAGTGAGTTGACTTTTCGACTCTTCGACTCCGAATCTCAAACTGAGTTGAAATGAAAGTTCGACTCTTTTGAGTCGACTCCGTTAGCCAGATAGGAGTCGATAGTTCGATTCACTTGTAAGGAGTCGAGATGTAGAGTCGACTCTTCGACTCCTCGGCCAACTCTAATGCAAAGAAAGTAGTGTAGGGTCGGACACGGAAAATTTTGGACCTTTGCATGAGGTATTTATTCTCCAAAAGAATTTTGACATGACGATGCAATACTTCAACGACAATAACAGATGTTCTTTGCACCACAGATTGTGCAAAATGTATATTATAATATGTACTTCTTAGATGTATATCAATTTTATTTTGTTCGAAGGAATGTACACCATTAAAATGCATTTGAAACATTTTCCCCATTCACCGTAATGTAACGGAATATTTTTGATTGTTCCTATAATTGCATGTAAAGCGTAGCGAATGCGGTGCGTTCGTACGATAACGAAGTTTAAAAATATTCAGATCTTGCTGCTATAGTAGGCAGTACTTCGGATATAGTATAGTGGTCGAAATATTTCTTGTGTTCCTGTAAATATACAGGAAGAAACTTTTGTTACACTTCAGCAACGTATATCATATTCATAAAATGTGAAATAGTTTTACATAATTTATATATGTCCCAAACAATGTTTTCACGTATAGCATTATGTAGTGGAATGTTTTTGTGAGACCCTGTAATTTAATAATGAATATTCTTTGCATTCCAGATTGCATAGAATGTATATTTTAATATATATATATTTCATAGGTTCATGTCAATTCTACTATATTCGAAAGAGTTCAACATCATTAAAATGCACTTGAAATTATTTTTGATATTGATCATAATGTAATGGAATGCTTTTGATAGTCCCTCTAATTAAATTATATATCCGATTTTCATAAAAATAAAAATGACTCGACAAAATTACACTAAAATTATATATTTAAATTTCGTGCGATTTGGTTGGGCAGATTTTGCTTTGTTATATGAGGCTAGACAGACGGACTGACAGACTGAACGGCGAATATAGGGGCTAAATATTTATATAATTATGGCACACTTAAAATTAGTCAGATCTTGATGTAGTAGTACACAATATTTTGGACACAGTATGGTAGCCAAAATCTTTTGCGTAACCCTGTAAAAACTATCCGCTTTCTTTTATACAGGAAATAACTTGTAGTATTCTTCAGCAACATAAATCAATATCATAAAATTTTAAATAGTTAATTATAATTAAAATGTGCACTTAACAATGTTCTCCCTATGTCATTATGTAATGGAATACTTTTGTGCGGCCTTGTAAATCAATAATAAATGTTCTTTGCACCACAGATTGCACAGAATGTATATTACAGTATATTCTTCATAGATGCATATAAATTTTATTATGTTTGAAAGAGTGTTACATCATTAAAATGCACTTCAAACTTTTTTCCCATTGATCATAATGTAATGGAATAATTTTGACTGTCCCTGTAATTGAACTATGTGTCCGATTTTCAAAAAAATTGAAATGACTCGAGAAAATTATATAATAATTATGTATTTAAAATTTCAAGCGATTCGGTTAGGTAGTTTTTGCATTAGCAGACGAACGACAAAGGGATGGACTGAAAGACAACTATAGGTGCTACGTATTTACGGAATTACGAACGTATCTAAAAAGCAGCGAACCTTCGACTGTATCTGTAGGATATTTTGATTGTTTTAAAAACTAAATATATATTTCTCTTTGCAGGAATAAATATATTTTTCATACTCATTATCCATTTTTTATCGCATTAAGTAGGGATGAATCGTGACATTCATTTAATAGCAAAAATGAATTAATGTGCATTATTTCTATTTGAAGCCAATCCCCCTTACATATATTCTCAATCTTCTCTACTATCACAGAAAGCATTGTGTTAAAACAACATTGAATGCAATCCTATGACATATATGCGAGATTTAAAAACCGTTTCATCGAAAACTATGAGACCGATTTTGATTAAAATTTGGAATCCATATTAACTGGATTATGCTCAACACTTACAGCATAGTTTTTTTTCCCCCGATTGAAACATTTTACTTCATATAGCAAAAGCAGTTATTCAGAAATTTTGTAGTTTTAGAGTTTTTATTTTTTAACTATTTTTTTAAATCGACTATGACAAATGTTCTTATATTTTTACTCTACCACCAAAATTTTTCGTACTGAAATCGCTCGAATACTTCAGGAATTATTGGGGGTTTTGCCGGAAAATTACAATTTTTCAGTGAACTAAAACCTTAGACGCTTTTAATTTGAGAAAAATTCTTGCACTGTTTTATCAAGCACAGAAATTAAAGTATACATAAACACATGAATAAAATTTAGCTACATATAATAAATGAGCGTAAAGTGTTAGATAAAATTATGCTGAGTGGGTATGGCTTCCGAGTCGTGTCTTTCCCTAACTTTTTGTGGCTAAGTTGTTTTCTGTAGCAGTAAATAATCAGCAATCTAAATATCCAACAATGGTTGACGCCCCCCCCCCTCCTCTACTAGCTTCCAGTTTATAACTCTTTAACCCTTTATCTACTGACATTTCTTATAAGTACCATGATACCATGAAAATGACTTATTATAAGATTCCTTTAATACGTCGATTAGTTGTATTACTGTTTAGAATGAGTTACAGATGCATTATTTTATTTTGTTCCAAAAGAATTATTGGTTACACAATAAAAAATCATTTTAAAAAGATGATTTATTTTGTCTTTGCATGTTTTTCAGCTTTCTTGATGGTGAGGGAGGGGAATGGGGACTTTTCAATTTGGGAATATTTCTATATTTAATATTGCAAGAACATCCTATTTGTACATTTTAGAATTCTACAAAATATTAAAAAACAATTTAAAATAAAAGATTTGAGTGGGATTATAAATATTGCAAAAAATCCTTGTAAATTTAAATCTAATTAATCCTTCTAAATTTTCCACTCCTTCTAAAATCCTTCAAAAAATTATTACATGATTATGTAAATCTTTTAATTTAGCTTAAACAATTTACGCAAAATGCTTTAGAATATAAAATTTTTATGAATTCATATTTCGGTTGGTAAAGGGTTCATTTTCATAAATTTTTCCATCGAATTCGCGACTTTGTAGTAAAAATAAACAGTCACATACTTTCG
Source organism: Maratus speculifer (assembly GCA_964019185.1). NCBI lineage: Eukaryota > Metazoa > Arthropoda > Arachnida > Araneae > Salticidae > Maratus > Maratus speculifer. Next base: position 28,208,957 of record OZ025302.1, read on the forward strand.
CACACTTGAAGTCTTCAATTTTCATAAAATTTTCGATTGAACTCATTGCTTTGCAATAAAAATAAAATTATGTAATTTTACACGACAAGTTTGCAGGGATTGAAGCACTGCGCCAGATATGAGCGATTTCTGCCATTAAATTTGTTAAGTATTTCTCGCCTTATTTAATGACAAGATTTCAGAAATTATATAAAGCAAAGAATGCTATTAAACATTAGTGGTTGAAATCAGCCATTTATGGCGAAGCATTTGGATACCTGCAAGTATGTCAACCTGTCCCTCCACTTTACACAATGGAGTTATAAATAAAGAGGAAGACATATTTTATAGCATAGCAGTTGCCAATGAAATAACTGAGGAGGTTGTCACAAGATGGATTCAGTATATTTTAATAAAATGCACAGTTTGTTGTTACCGCAGGTAAAAACTTCCACAAATAGAAAAATTCTTCAACTTTAAATGTTTTTTTGGGGGAAATCTTCTCACAAATATGGTAAAAAAAATATTTCCTTTTATTGTTGTAAATTGCAAAGGTATTTTAATGTTTTCACTGACATTGGTCTATGGTGACTTTGTTGTCACAATATGGCGGAATTACTACTGCTAAAGTAAACTTACACTAGTAAAAACAAATATCAGTTTGGTCCATTATTTTTTTCTTAAATTTTCCATTAATAAGGCGTTTAAACAAAAAGAAATTTTTTACATAAAGTGACTGGTGAAAGTTTAGCCCGCCGGCAATCGAATTCTGCGAAACTGGTTACAGTTAAAGCTTCATTATTTTAACACTAGAACCGCTGAACTCACTTTCATTAAAAGTATTACACATCGGAAATTTTAATTAAAAACAATTTAACTTATTTATTTAACTTATTATTGCGTAACCTGTATTACCGTATTTCATAAAGTATTTTCTGATGTCAATTGATGTCTACTCATTGGGTACGGGTCAAAATGACCGGTTTCCGCGATTCTAGTGTTAAAGATATACCACTTCCTCTTTCTTAGTATTCCATGCCTTACACTATTTTCATACAAACGTTAAAATCTTTAATATTTGTTTCAAAGTATTTGCATATTTTGTTCACCAACAATGAATAACTTCCTGTAATCAACACCTCGAATACCTTAAGCAATATAAAATACCACTGATATTCCACCTGACTGATATTTTACCTCCTTAGCATAAAAGCAACCATATTTTTTTTTTTTTTTTTTTTTTTGAAAAAAAACTAAATATTTCTACACGTCCTCTTCGGTACACCTCAGAGCTTGGCAGAAGACAAAAAATATATAGATTATTTGTCTTGTGCATTACGCAAATAAAAGATTTTTAAATTAATAAGTTTATTATTATTATTTGTCGTGTCTTCCCTTGACTTTCTGTGCCTAATTTGTTGCTTTATAGTAGCAGTAAATAATCATAAATCTAAATGTACAACAATGTTCGAAATCCTCCTCTACGAACTTAAAGTTTTCGATTTTCACAAGATTTTCTTTCGAACTGTTTGCTTTGTAGTAACAATAAAAAATTAATTATATAACTTCACATGACTAGTTTGTCAACCCTGCCCCTCCTCCTTACATTATTTTATTAATCTTTAATACTTATTTTAAAATATTTCCATTTTTTTTCCTAACATGGAATAACTTCCTGTAAAAACACTTCTATAATGCCTTACGAATATAAATTAGCTCCTCCACCACACGCACATATTTGCCTCCCTAAGCATAAAAGACTCAATATTCTTTAATTAAAAAAAAAAAAAAAAAAAAAAAAAAAAAAAAAAAACTTTGCATTATTTCTTAGTTTGATGTAAAAATAAATAACCAAATATTCCTAAATTCCTAAACATCCTCTAAATCACAACACGGAGCTTAATCTTCAAAAATTATTATTTAAAAGTATTGTGCTTTTTTATTTATTGTTTTTCTTTTCGATTGTACAATTTATTTTTTTCCCAACAATTAATAAACAAACTTGTAAGTGATGTAAAAATAAATGTGGATGAAATTGCTTTTTTTCTGTATAATATATTGCATAATATATGTATGATTTATCATTATATATGATAATAATAAATATTTTATAAATGTTGTTTTACAGTTAAAAAATATCAACCAAAATATACTTTGTTTTTGTTGGAATTTTCTCGAAATTTATCAATAATTTTGTGAAAAAATATTTAAATTCTCCCAAGTTGTGCTTTTTGCTTATTTTAAGACCGGTATTAAATTCATTAAAATCCAATTTATCTTTGTTATTTTATTATTATTATTATTATTAGCCATTGAAAAATGGTTGTTGTTTTCGGTGGAGGATTGACAAAATGACGTGTTCACTTTTGAATTTAAATTAAATTCTTTACTTTTAGAAGAATTTTTATTTGAATAGGAAATTAAAATGTTTAAAATCATTGTAATAAAGGAGAAAACTAACAAATTAAAAAATGGGTAGACGGAAATTAACAGATACGGAAAAAGCCGAAGCCAAAGAAATGAATGACCGTGAATATCGCATTCAATGACGATAAACACAATACGCGTACTTAAACAATCATAAAGTGATTTTTATTATTATTATTTTTTAGAAATAATCCTTTCTTTCTACACAGTATATAGACATCTTATTTAAACAACTTTACACTATATTCGAAAACCGGGATTTTTTTCCCGATTCCCGAATTATTTTCACTAGTACAAAATTGATTTACATAAATCAAAATACATTTGATTCTTGATTATGTTTTAAAAGACAAAAAAACCAAGCATGTAATGGAATTACATAAGTAATTTTTCTATAAAACTATTCTGGTGTGTAAGGTAAAATATTTTATCATGAATGAATATTTTAGCGCATCGATAAATATCTGCGCAGTTCGTTTGAATGAATATCTGTAGGTCTGTAATATTCGATACCACTTACAGTAGATCAATATCTCCAATCTTTTTTTCTACACGCAAATAGTTTTTAATTATTTAAGAAGTATTTTGATTTTACATATACTGTAAAAATATATATTTTTTAAATGGATCGATGTTAATATATGCTTAGACTTTATTGAATGCTTCTTTCATGAGCAGTCAAATGCAAAAAAGTAGAGAATATTCAACCGAATGTATATCCAATCCCCTAATCCTAGTGATCCTTCAAAATAACATTTATAACCAAGATCCTGGGCTTTAGTTCACCGTTTCAGAATTATGTTCCTGTAATGTCGCATTCTCACCGGAATGAGAGATATTTCCATTGCAAAATATACAAAAGCAATGTTGTGATTTTTTTTACACCAAATCTTAATCGCTTTCATGTTTTGCCCGTAGGTCGTACGGTATCAGCGGTAAGAGGCCTATCTTCGCCCGCGACCCTTATCTACGTCTCGAACTCTTTTGCGCGGAGCACTTCAAGTTATCTATAATAAGAAATATTTTATCTCTCACACCAGAATAACTTTAAAGCAAAATTTTTTATTATCTTCTACTGCATTTCGCCGGTGCATATTATAGCTTTTAGTTGTCTTTTATCATAATCAAGATGCAACTGTTTCTTGATTTATAAATATTAGGGTTGGGCATTTCGATTCATCTTGAGGAGTCGACTCTAACTCGATTCATTGGTTAATGAGTCGAGATAGTGAGTCGACTCTCGACTCATTTACGGTACGATTAGATGTTTGGTTGTAAAAATGACGCAATTTTATATCTTCTATCACGTATATCGCACAAAAGAGAATTTTTAAATGTATGCTCGAATTATTTTGCTTTAGTTTTACATAAAAAATATACTTTTGTGGTAAGAGTCGAAATTTTCAGTCATGTACCGGCCCAGAACGTACAAAAAATAATGACCTGGCTCGGTAAAAAACATAAATGTTCGGCCAACTTGCTTCATACAGAATAGGGTTGGGCATTTCAACTCCTTTCAAGGAGTCGACCCTGACTCGACTCACTTGATCGATGAGTCGACTCTCGACTCACTTGATTGGTTGGTTGCAAAAATGCCGTAATTCTACGTCTTGTATGTTTTGCGCAGAAGAGAATTTTTGAGCGTATGCTTAAATTATTTTACTTTTGTTTTTATATAAAAGATCTTTTGTATTTATTAAAATTCCTGGCATGGGAATTAGGGACAGCCAAACTAGAGTGCGGAATGGCCGAAATTTCAGGCTCAACCGGCCCGGACTGTTCAGAAAATAACGCCGGCCCGATAAAAACTTAAAAATTCGGCCAGCTTCCACCGTACAGCACAGTTACTGGCCCGACCTGGTTGGAATCTGCACGGGCCGGAATTTCCGGGCCCAGCTTGAACTAAACATACTTTGGCTCGGTGTAAACGTCAAAAGGTCGGCCAAGCCGTACATAAATCCTTGAAAACAGACCCGACATAATTTCTACTATTTCGAAAAAAAAATCAGATTTTTTACCTCCTAACTGCCACGACCGGATTTTTTCGCACACTAAGGTGCAGGTTTCACTGCATTATAAGTAATAATTAAATTAATATAATTCTACAAATAAAACCCAGTTTTGAAAAATTAAGCTAGGATTAATACTCTCAGAGATTGTACACCTATACGTAATAACATATTTTGTATCAGGTTGGAAAAAACATCTTTTTTTAATATTTTTAATAAATTATAGAGAAAACAACATTACAATTTTATCCTTTTGCTGGCAGTCAGGGGGTTAATATATAATTAAGATTCTTTTAAAGAATACTGCATGCATATTTATGGGATGATTTTACAGAATATTTTACAGAAAATACACAATAGCAACATTAATGATTATTTCGATTCTAAAACTTTTAACATTCCAAAAAGGATTCACTAAAAAATTAATATAGTTTAGAATAAAAAAAATAAAGAAAAACCCGTAAGACATGGTGACGTCACTGCAACGTCGTTGTGAAGTCACATTGTGACTTTGTGACCATCGATTGTCGATGTGACGTCACGTGACGTCGATGTGAAGTCACAGTGACTAAAATGTGCAGTCGTTATGGCCGTTTTAGAGCTTTTTTGTGACGTCACATTGTGACCACTTTGTGACGTCACATTGTGACCACTTTGTGACGTCACAATGTGACCAATTTGTGAAAAGTGTGTCATTTGTGACTACTTCGACATTAACATTGTGACGAAATGTGAATTTTTTTTAGAAAGTCACATCTTAGTCACATTGTGACGTCACTGAGTGGTGGCATTTTCGTCACAGGTGTGATGTGACCAAAGTGACTCACAGTGACGTCATTGTGACGTCACTGTGAACATGCATGCTATGAGGGAAGATAGTTTAAAACATTATTACTTTTGAAGCTATATAATAAAAAATAGATTTATGAAAATATTTCTACATCATTTATTAAAGATTTTTCTCATATACAAAGGTTCTACTTTCTGATACATTTCTGAATGCATTTCTTTTCGGAAACGCATAGAATTAGCAGGTATTTTTATTCAGAAAATATGTAATCGAATGCCGTTATCCATTTTTTGATAAAAGCAATCTTTGAAAAAATGCTGACAAAGTTAGCATTTTGAATCGGATTTTCGGAAGCGGCAGCGTAAAAGGCAGAAAAATCTGCAGTCACCTGACAAGAATCTCTCATATCTAGACAGTTAATGGATTTTTCTAAAACGGAAAACGCTATTGGATCAGTGCCCGATTATGACTAATTGGAGCCTTGGGCAAAGATAAATTAGGTGGCCCCTTTCAAATCATTGCAATGTTATTCAAATAGAACTGATGGTCACTCGTATGTGTATGTGTAATGCATAGACATATTTTCGCATCTTGGATATAAATAGAAGAAATTCTTAGCTCTGTCAATTTTAAATTAGATACCTTAATTAATAACCTTTTTTTTTTACCTTAGTACAGAACAAAACTCTTTTATATAACTGTAGCAATTTCTTATGTTACTATAAGATGAATTTAATAAATTAAACATATGGAAGAGTTAGAATTGGAAAAAGAAAGAAAATATTTTGCAATTTAATATATCGATTTTGGGCCTACTTAATGTCCGAGGCCCATAGGCAAAATCCCGATTTGCCCATGCGGTAAAAAGGGCCTGCATTGGATTGCATTTTTTTTGGAATAAGAACACTTGCCAACTTTACGAGTTTGTTTCCGAACAAAAATGTATGACAAAAAGTAGATTTTTCGTATTTAAAAACAGATGTAATAAATTACTGAAAAATATTTTCAAAAATCAAGTTTCATTATGTAGCTTTAAAAGCTATTTTATTTTTAACCCTCTTTTTTTCTTTTTTTTTTCTAAATTACATTATTTTTTTATGAATGTTAAAGAGTCTAGAAGTCTAAGTAATCGTTAACATTGCTGTTTATGTTTTATGCAATTTAAAATCTGCTGTAAAATTTCCTTATGAATGTGTATAAAATATTTCTTTGAAAAATCTTAGTTGTACGTTAAGAAAAATCGGAATTTTTCATAGAAATATAGTCAGGCCTTTTTTTTCGCACGGGCCGCGATTAGACAGAACTTTTCATTTTTACACTGACCCGGGGTAGCTGTTTCGGTCGTGCTGGGTGGTCGGGTTTGGAAATAATGACTATGCAGACCTTTAACTGAATTATGAATACCTGCGAGTCTTTTGTGGTTATTAATAAATGTCATTTTATAAATCTATCAACATTTTTTTAGTGTGTGGGACATAATCTGCCCATATCCGAACGGAATCGGGTGGGAAAGGGGAGAGGATTAAATAAAAAAAAAATGTATATTTATTTCTGATATTTATAGTTTCAATTTACTTCCTTTTAAAATTCTATTTTTAAAATCATGATAATGCATGAGTGCTATGGCTTATGCTTTTTTCTTATCACTATTTTTTGATAGAAAAATTTGTCTTTAAAACATCGAAAACATAGGTTTAAATGAAGCAAATTTATTTCATAAAAATAATTTTAGTAAAGAAGCGTAAAGTCGGCAGCTATGATATTGAATTCCTTTTTCCCGACTCACAAAAAAGCCTCCTTGAGCCAAAAGGAAAAAAAAAGTGGGGAAACAGAGATAAAATTCTGAAAATATTCAAAAAATAAATAAATAAATAAATAAAATAAATAAATAAATAAAATTAATTAAATTAAAAATAAAACATACTTGTGTAAAAAGAAAAAAAGTGGGAAGGCAAGGATAGAATTCTGAAAATACTATCCATATCTGGTTTCAAATAAGGAATATTAAAGAAATCGATTATTTAAACTTTTAAAAATTATGTGAAAATGATAATGGAGAGTTGTACAAAACCAGGTAGTGTAGCTATCTCCTGAATATGAGCTTCCATTTTTCGATGAGCTTTCATCTCTGAAAAAAAAGAAAAAACTTTTTTTTATATAATCAGTTACACTTTTCATCGAAAAGACCATGTTTTGTTATAGCCAAAATTTCATTTATTATTAAAAACGGCATTGATAATTTGTTTTTCCATTTGAATGCATTTGAAACTAACAACAGTTATGGTACCCAGTTTTGCCTACCCATTTTTACATCACTTGCGAAGAATTTATAATTTATAGAAAGGAATTAAAATAATATATAAGCAATCCACTGGCACACTCACGGGGGAGAGGGGGATTGAAAGGGCTGAAGCTTCTCCTAGATTCCGAGACAAAAATAGTTATTTTAAACTTTCTACTTAAAAACTAGAATTTTTAAAAATTATTTATTTTTTCTTACATCCTTTTTTTCTGTCATGTAATTTCTTATGAAATTCAAAATATTAGAGTATTTAATATTCACTGATTTATTATTATTATTTTAAATGTATCTTAATGTGTTACGGCGAGTAAAAGAATATACAGTATTAGATAGTCTAAAGAAAGAATAAACTGTATATTTTCTCCAATGCAAGCGCATTTTATGATAAATATTGTCGAAGATTATTTCTCCATCTTTAAAAACCTCAAAAACAAACATATTTTTGAAATTTAAAGAAGCATTTATAAAACAACCAAGATCAGGGTACATGCAGACCTTTGAAAAATGCTAACCACCTCCAAAGAGTAATCCTGGGTGCGCCGATGACGCAATCAAATAAATAATATTCACTTTTATCTAAAATATGTCGATCACAGAATAAACTCATAGCATTTTATGACAATGATGAAGACAGGAAGTATCCCGGAGGTGGGGCATTCCCCCGAGGCAAAGAGCCTCTCTCAGATATTTGAGATCTTGTGATTTCAATGATCAAAAAGTATACCCCCGCCTCCGAAAAATCTATAATGTCCACCCGAAGCAACAAAAATCCCTCTAAGAGAAATGTGTCTGAATTCAATACTACTCTTTTTTAAGCAATCTTCTACAAAAGTAGTCTCTTCTACAGTTTTTTTTTTTTGAACTGCATCAGATTAAACCAGTTGAAAATATTCACCTAACGAGTTCTACATCTTTTTTTTCAAAAAATACAAAGATAACACCTGCTTTGTATGATCATCTTTCCCCTATACGGCGACCAGTGAAAGCATCATTCATTCATTTATCATTTAATCTTTCAAGAAATACCCTGGTGCTCGCCACCTTGCTCCTGTTCCCCCCTTTCATTCATTTATCCCGCCCCTTTTACAAGTACACTGCTTCCTCCCTTGTCCTTTCTCAAAATCCCCAACCTCGATATAATATCAATCAAACCTAGACATTCGTTACCCAGCACAGATTCGAAGAGTTGAAATCTGATACCGAGTCAAAAGAGTGGTTTTCAAGGAGTCGAAGAGTCGACAACCCAATCTTCAACTCCCGACTCCCCAAGTACGAAACTGTATTAAACTGGTCCAGCCTGTCTTTGAGTGAGAGAGTTGACTTCGACTCCGAATCCCAAATTGAGTTGAATTGAAAGTTCGACTCTTTTAAGTCGACTCGGTCATCTAGCTAGGATTCCCTTGGAAGGAGTCGAGATTTAGAGTCGACTCTTCGACTCCTTGGTCAACTCTAATACAGAACAGTTATTGACCCGAAAAGAAAAAAGTTAAAATCTTCGTCTTAGCCTGATCCGGCATAGTTAAATTTGTAGAAAACATGGATTTTTACGTCGATAGTGCAAAGAATTTTTCCGTTTGAGAAGTTCTAACCAAAAATTAATATTTCAGATTTTTTTTTATGTTTATAATCTTTATTTTTAAAGAAAAGCCCTATGCTATGATTTTCATTTTTTTAATGAATGTTAATTTGTATGTAAATGTTTCAGTTGTTATTAATATTGTTAACCCTTTCGTGGTTATAAGCGCGTATACGCGCCCAGAATACCACTTAATTTGAATTGCGAAATGCTATACTGACACCGGAATTTTTAAATGAAAATTTTAATTTTACAAAGAACGTAAAAAGAAACATTTATATTTTATGAAATAAATTTGTTTTTAAATTCCGGTGTCATTCAATCATTTTAGTATTTTATGAATAGAAGTGCTTTAACCGTCAAAGGGTTAATCCACATACTATGTGCTATTGTACGCATTAAAGGCTTAAAAATCTGAAAAATGCTACAAAGTAAAATCTTCTAAGACGGAATAACATTGAATAAAAATTCGCTATAGGCGAGTTCCCTTCCGATCACTATTGGGAAAAAAAGTTTAGTCCCCGAACAAGTCTTTTAGAAAAAAGTAAGTCTCGAGCTCGGCTTGGGAGAAAGCAGTGACAAGGCCCAATCCGAGTCTTGTAAAATAAAGTAAGGCCCGACCCGAGTGCCGCAAAAATAGGCCCGAGCTTCGAGCCAGGGTCCGGCCAATCACAGCTTTTAAAATTTTAGACTGTTTTTTTTCTTTTTTTCCCCTTTCTTTAATTTGAGGGGGAGGGGGGGTCTTTACTTAAAAAGTGAAAACGGATACTTTAAGTTCAAACTAAATACGAAAAAGAAAAAACGGAGCTGCTGTAGTGTGTTTGAAGATGTGAAGAGATATTAGAAAATTTAGGATTCAATTCTAGAAAACACTCAGCATTGACATAATTTCTGACACATTTTTAATTAGAACTTTAAAAATTGACGGTCAGCTATAGAGGAGATGAAAAATCAAACAGCATTTCTATTTTTTAATAAATACATTACATATGAAGGAAAAACGTATTCTTGTCATGAAACGACAGGTTTTTCTCATTTCCCTTGCAATATAAACTTCAATTTTAACAGTACTTTTCAGATGTATTTTGACAAAAATAGGAAAACGCCAATCTATTACATAATTTCTGAATAAGAAAACTTTTCAATTTTACGAGTTTGTTTCCAAATAAAAATGAATTCAGAAATGTGTAAGCAAATAGCTTTTTAAAATGTAAGAACGGATTTAATAAATCCAGAGAAATGCTTTCAGAAATCTACTTTATATTTACAGCTTTAAAAGCTACGACATTTTTAACCCTCTTTTTTTTCTTTTATTCCAAATTACATTAATTTTTTACCGAATGTTGAAGAGTCTAAAATCTAAGTAAACGATAACAATGCTGTTGCTATTGTGTATTTTCTGTCTTGCGAATACATACTAATCTAAAATATTGCTCATGAATGTGCATAAAATATTCTTAAGAAAATTATTGTATGCTAAGAAAAATCGGAATTTGTATTAGAAATTGAGCCGGGCCGGGTAAGTTTATTTACTTATTTATTTGTACGGGTCGGGACGTTATAGAACTTTTTATTTTACATCAGCCTGGAGTAGCTTTCGCTGGTACCGGACCGGGTAGGACCTGTGAGCTCCTCTAAATGAATTTTGAATATCTGCAAGTTTTTTGTAATTTTAATAAATGTCATTTTTTAAATCTATCAAGAATTTTCAGTGTTTTAATTTACCCCTTGTTCCGCTTCTGTATTGTGATCTTGTAACATCGCCTTGGCGACAAACACAGCCCACGCCAATTATACGCCAATCGGCAATTTACTGTAACCCTGCTCACATGTTGTGTGACGCAGTGGATTGAGAGAAACAGTCTCTTAGCAACAACTCTAATGCTGCAACAAGCAGCGACTCTTAGAAAAAAAAACATTCCATTAAATTTACAGTCTACTTGCTTTTTCTTTTTAATTTAGTTTTTCTTTTTAATTTAGTACACCTCCGTACATTTGGTCCTAGCAACCCGGAGGTATGAACGAGCCAGTGTCTTTTCTATTGAATTAAATATTGAATTTATCGAATTTCGTCAACAAGATGAATAATGTCGGAAACTGAGATCAGCCTGGAGTAGCTTTCGCTGGTACCGGACCGGGTAGGACCTGTGAGCTCCTCTAAAGGAATTTTGAATATCTGCAAGTTTTTTGTAATTTTAATAAATGTCATTTTTTAAATCTATCAAGAATTTTCAGTGTTTTAATTTACCCCTTGTTCCGCGTTGAACAGAAGGCGAGGGAATATCAAGGCCCAAGTCACCAGGATATTTAACGCAACGGATGGAAAAACATTTAATTTATCCGAATGGAAAGCCCACCTGGACTTACTGTCGAAAACAGAAGAAAAGTTTGAAGCTCTTAAACTAGAGTATTATAGAATAATAGAGGAAGAAAAGTTGGAAGAAATTGAAAAAGTACTGAGTCAACTGGACGAGGATATTCTAAAACTAGAGGTAAGCTTAAAATCCTCTATTAATGCTTATTATGAAAATACTGATTCAAATAAAAAATCCATTGAACAGGACCAAGCTAAAACATCTAGCATTAAGCTACCTAGGGTCATATTGCCGGTTTTTAGTGGCAGAATTGAAGAATGGTCCGTATTTAAAAGTACTTTTAACGAGCTTATTAATGATAATTCAAATTTAAAAGATAATGAAAAATTATTTTATTTGCGTTCTGCTTTGACTGGTGAAGCGAGGAGTTTGCTTACACCAGATGAAAATTATGTTTCACTTTTCAATGCGTTAGAACAAAGATACGAGAATAAAAGAGTTATGGTAGATTGTCATATAAAGAATATTTTAAATCTTTATGTAATTAAACAAGAGTCCGCTAAGGATCTCCGCATTTTATTAGATATTGTAAAGAAAAATTTAAGGGCTTTAAAGATCTTAAAGTATGATAGAGATAATTTCTCGAGCGTAATTTTGCTGAATATTATTCTAAATAAACTAGATAACGAAACTCGTAAACAATACGAACTAACATTAAAGGATAATGAAGTGCCTAATTTTGATGAATTTTTAGAATTTCTTGAGCGAAGATGTCAAATCTTAAATAGTATAAGTTCTAACGTATCCTCTAAATATACTGCAAAATCCTTATTCATAAAAACAAACAAACCTCAAAGTAAATGTTGCGTAATTTGTAAAACCGAAAACCACCCCTTATATCATTGTGTTAAATATAAAAACATGAAGTTAAGTGAGCGAATTAACCTTGTTAAGAAAAATAAACTTTGCTTCAATTGTTTAAGTTCAGCCCACCTCATTAATTATTCTAATTCAAAAAGCACTTGTCATGTTTGCAAGAGCGCAAGCCACCATTCATCATTACATAATTATACAACACCAGTAAACAATCCTATAAACAATCTCCCAATACATGAAACAATAAATAGCAATTTTGTTTCGGAAGATTTATCACAAAACAAAACTACTGCTCATTCATTTTTTCATATGAAAATGATAATAATAAATCTGTTTTAATTAGCACTGCAATAATTTATTTGACAGATGTAAATGGCATCAAAATTCCTTTCAGGGTAATATTAGATTCTGCATAGCAGAATTGTTTTTGTACATTTAAAGCAGCACAAATATTAGGCTTGAAAAAGGAGAAAATAAATATTCCTGTAAGTGGAATAAATAAATTGCCTATTTACATTAAATCTAGAATCAAATCAAAGTTATCAAATAAAATGAATAGTACCAGTTATGATATTGAGTTATTAATCGTTCCAAACATCTGTGACTTCACGCCCTCGAAAAAGATAAACATATCAGATTTAAAAATTCCAGCAAATATTTGTTTAGCGGATAAAAAATTTAACATTCCAAGCAGTGTGGAGATAATTATCGGTGCTGAACTGTATTTTTCTCTTTTAAATGAAGAAAAAATAAAGTTAGGCAATAATTTATATTTGCAATCAAGTATTTTCGGTTATATTGTATCTGGTTGTAGTTATGACAAAACAGTAAATAATAATAATACTAATTATTGTTTCTTAACAAAAAATCTTGAAATACTTAATGACACTTTGAAGTCTTTCTGGGAAATTGAAGAAGTACAAAATTAAAAACCCTGTAACAGTGAAGAATTAGAATATTGTAATGATCACTTCGATAAAACGCACTTCAGAAAACCGGATGGTAGGTTTGTGGTCACGATGCCGTTTAAACCACAGGTTTTAGAACCCGATTTGGGAAATTCCAAAAATCTTGCTTTGAAAAGATTAAACTCTCTGTGGCAACGTTTAGATCGAGATCCTGTTATGAAAAATTTATACACTGAATTTATTAAAGAATATAGAGATTTAAATCACATGCATGAAATAAAAGAAAACACGAACTTTAATGATGGCTATTACTTACCACATCACGGCGTTTTACGACCCTCTAGTAAAACCACAAAACTACGCGTCGTTTTTGACGCTAGTGCCAAGTCAACCAACGGAAAATCTTTAAACGATTTACTATGTAAGGGTGGAGTTCTGCAAGATGACCCTCTCGATCTCTTAGGGCCAGTGATTACGAAAGCAAAAATATTCATGCAGGAGCTATGGCTTCTTAAAATAGAGTGGAATGAGAAGCTGCCCTCTCATGTTGCCAAACAATGGGAAACCTTCCTCGAAAGTCTTAAAGAACTGGAATCCATTGAAGTGCCAAGATGCTTCCTAGCTGTGAACCAATCAGTGGTGCTAAATGGTTTCGCAGATGCGTCTTCCAAGGCTTATGGCGCAGTGATATACATGCAAGCATCTAATTCTAGTGAAACCATCAGTCACTTATTATGTAGTAAATCCCGCGTGTGTCCAACCAAGGTAATAACGGTGACACGTCTCGAACTGTCAGCATGTCTTCTTCTGGCTAAACTCACTAACAAGGTCTTAAATTCATTAGACAAACAAGTAGCTTCAGTCAATTTGTTTTCTGATTCAACTATTGCTTTAGCTTGGATAGACACTGCTCCTCATCTCCTGAAAACGTTTGTGGGAAACCGCGTTGTGCAAATTAAGGAACAAACTAAAAACTTTCCATGGTTTCATATTCCGTCAGAACACAATCCAGCTGACTTGATATCAAGAGGTGCAAGTGTGGAAAACCTGTCTTCTAACCAGTTGTGGTGGCATGGCCCGCTCTTTCAATTCTTGAAGAAACAATAGCAAAAACTGACTCTAATATAAGTGACATTAAAGATTAACATTATTCTAGTGAGCTTAAAGCTCCCAGCAACTTGACATTCGCTATTCATAATGACTCTAGTTTGTGTGATAATTTAATTAATCTTAGCAATAATTTCCAAAAATTAATTAGAATTTTAGCTTATATTTTCAGATTCATACATAAATGTAAATAATTAACATCTGCTACCGGCCCTCTGTTGCTGGAGGAATTAAAGAGAGCAGAGGTTTATTTAATAAAAAATGAACAGGTAAAGTATTTCAAACATGAAATTTCGGCCCTCCAAGCGGGATCTTCGGTTCATCGCGCAAGTAAGTTAAAATTCTTAAATCCCTTTTTAGATGGAGATAGCTTATTGAGGGTGGGAGGAAGACTAGCAAAATCAAATTTGAATTTTGACCATAAACACCCCATTATACTTCCGGCGAGCTGTCGCTTGACGAAAATAATTTTTCAATATTATCATAAACGAGATTTTCATGTAGGACCGCAATCTCTTTTGAACACTGTGCGTCAAAAATATTGGCCTCTCGGTGGCAGAAATATTGCGCGTAAAATTGTACATGAGTGTTTACAATGCTTTAAAATTAAACCTATAACGGCTAGTCAAATGATGGGGGATCTCCCTCCTGAAAGAATAGTTCCCCAGTTCCCCATTTTCAAATGTGGGATTAGATTTAAGTGGGCCTTTTGAAATAAAATATAAAGGTCAAAGAAAGGGTACTTTTCAGAAAATCTATGTTGCCATATTTGTATGTATGGTCACTAAAGCTGTGCACTTGGATTTTGTCTCAGATTTGACATCCGAGGCTATAATAGCGACTCTAAAAAGATTCTTCGCTCGTCGTGGGAAAAGCTCTGTAATCTTTAGCGACAATGCTACAAATTTCGTTGGGGCTTCAGCAGAACTAAAACGTTTACGCAGACTTGTTACGAGTGATGAAGTTTCGAACTTTTTAGCTTCTGAAGGTATTAACTGGAAGTTCTCCCCTCCTAGGGCGCCAAATTTTGGTGGCCTTTGGGAGGCAGGAATCAAATCTTTCAAATACCACTTAAAAAGAGCTGTGGGCTCAGCTCATCTCACGATCGAGGAATTCCTGACAGTTATCACACAGATAGAGGCTATTTTAAATTCGCGACCACTTTGTCCTTTGTCAACAGATCCTGACGATCTTCAGGTGTTGACTCCTGGTCACTTCCTCATAGGAAAACCTCTTAATTTAATTCCAGAACCCAATTTAAGTGAGGTCAAAGATAATTTGCTAAATAAATGGCAAAGGACTCAAAAATTAACGCAGTTAATATGGAAACGTTGGCAGAATAATTATCTGAGCCAGTTACAAGAAAGAAACAAGTGGCTATTTAAAAGGCCTAATATTCTGCCAGGAATGCTAGTTTTGCTTAAGGACTCACAATTACCCATTTGCACTTGGTCACTAGGCCGCATTAATAAGATTTTCCCAGGCGCGGACGGGATAGTCAGAGTAGTTGAAGTTCGTACCGCTAAGGGTAATTTTAAACGACCTATTTCAAAAATAAGTATATTACCCATTGAGGACAACATCATAGATCCTAAACTTTAAATGTGCTTTATTATGTATTAATTTTTCATGTATTATTTGTGTTTATTTATTTTATTTATTTTTTTTTTGCTTATAATCTGTATCATATTGTATTATTACTTGTATTGTATATGTATCTTGAAATATAAAAATATTTCAACGCCGGGCGGGATGTTCCGCTTCTGTATTGTGATCTTGTAACATCGCCTTGGCGACAAACACAGCCCACGCCAATTATACGCCAATCGGCAATTTACTGTAACCCTGCTCACGTGTTGTGTGACGCAGTGGATTGAGAGAAACGGTCTCTTAGCAACAAGCTCTAATGCTGCAACAAGCAGCGACTCTTAGAAAAAAACATTCCATTAAATTTACAGTCTACTTGCTTTTTCTTTTTAATTTAGTTTTTCTTTTTAATTTAGTACATCTCCGTACACCCCTTATGCGATCATAAAAAACCAGGGGGGTGACTAATTTTTTAATTTTTTCCCTTGATATTTATAGTTTTTATAATTTACTTCCTTTTGAAATTCTATTTATAAAATCATGATAATATACTGACTAATTACCAGGTTTCATGTTTTATTCCTACCACTATTTTTTAACAAACAATTGTATTTTAAAATCATCGGAAACATAGGAAAACAAGCAAATTCCCTTCATAAAAATAACTATAAAAAATAAGCGTAAAATTTGGCAGCTATGACATTGTGATCCTCTCTCCTCCCGATTGACACACAGAACTTACTTGCGCTACAAAAATAAATAAATAAATAAAATGAAATAAATAAAAAAGAAATAAAATAAAATAAAAATATCAAGAAAAATTCTCCAAATTTGGTTTGAAAGAAGGAATCTTAAAAAAAAAATCGTCTATCTAAACTTAAAAAAATTATATGTAAATAATATCCATTTTTACATTACCTGCAAACATTTATATTCTATAAAAAATATTAAAAGAATATATTCGTAATCAAATGAAGGACAACACTTTATCTAAAGTACATCAATCATAAAATAAACTCATAGCATTTTTTAGCAGTGGTGAATTCGGAAAGTGGCCCGGGGGTCAGGCATTCCCGCGGAACAATGAGATTCCCCCCCCCTGAAATGTTAGGCATTTTGTGTTTTAAATGGTAAAAGAATGCAGTCTCGAGCCCCACCAAAAATTCTTTGTAACATCCACCCACACCCACAGAAAACTCCTCTGGAAAAAAATTTGTCTTAATTCAACACTGTTTTTTAAACAACTTGCTATTAAAGTAGAATTTTATTTCTCTCTCTTCAACCTTTTTTTAATATTGCATCAGATAAAGGCAGTTGAAAATGTTTCCTCAACCAGTCCTACTTTCTTTTAGCAAAAAAATACAAACATAATATCTGCTCTGTTTGATCGTCTTTCCCCTATACGGAAATCAACACAAGCTTACCAAAAATTCAATTAACCTTCCCAGAAATATCCTGCTGAACGCCCCTTTTCCCATAAATTCAATTAATCTTTCCAGAAATAACCAGCAGAACGCCCCTTTTTCTCTGCCCCTCCCACTCTTTTCATTCATTCGGTATCTTCATAATTACACGTGAAATGCACATCTACACTGCCTCCGCTTTTTCAAAAATCCCCAACCGCAATATAAAGTCAAACCAAGACATTTGTTTTTTGCTAAAAAGCCCAGCGCGGATTCGAAGAGTCGAAATCTGATACCGAGTCGAAAGAGTGGTTTTCAAGGAGTCGAAGAATCGAAGAGTCGACCACCCATTCTTCAACTCTCGACTCTCCGAGTCCAACACTCTGTTAAATTGGTCCAACCACTCTTTGAGTGAGTGAGTTGACTTTCCGACTCTTCGACTCCGAATCCCAAACTGAGTAGAAATGAAAGTTCGATTCCTTTGAGTCGACTCCGTTAGCCAGATAGGAGTCGATAGTTCGATTCACTTGTAAGGAGTCGAGATTTAGAGTCGACTCCTCGACTCCTCGGCCAACTCTATTACTAAAGTTCTCCTCCCTATATTTAATATTCACGCTACGCAGTGATAATTGTCTAAACTAGCGTCAAGCGATTATGATTTTTCATTTTGTTCCTCTGAGCCTGTGGGATCAGCGCTTGCACATACCGATCCACGGCTATTTTTCTTTTAACATATTATTCTAAGTGTAATCTGACAAAGAATGTTTTAGTGTAGAGGTAAGACTTTCAACTGTCTACTCGTTTTGACTCGGCCTGACGTTCGACTCGTTAGGTGATTTAATTAAAATCAGAATTTTAATAACTTTTCTGTCCTTTTAATAACATGTATTATGAAATAAAAAAATTATAACTTAAAATTTTATATTCGTACCTAGATTAAGAATTTTTTTTATGTGAAAATAAATAAATAAAACATAAAAAAATTCTCATTTTATTAAAAGTACATAACTGTCAATATTATTTTTTTTGGTTCAACGAATGTTTTCAAAATGTCTTCCACTTGTTACTGAATCATTACTTCAAATATTAAAGTAATATTTGAAGCATTTGTTGGCATCTACTGAGTAATTTCAACAACAATTTTTATAGGTTTAAGAACAAGACAGTGATGGACTTGTTATTTATTTCGGACAAATCCAAAACAACTAACATATACTTAAAAAAAGAAAATATAACAAAATTGCAATTTAACAAATTACAAAGAATATTTGGAAAAGGATATTTTCAAAGACTCAAATTTTAAAAACACATAAAAACATTCTATATTTCAATTAAAAATAATAATAAACATCATTTTTAGGATGGTTATAACGAGTTCTATATTACGCACGCCGTGCAGGAAACATTAATATCCCTAAACCAATAATTTTAAAAAAATACAGTAGATTATAGATAGACAACTTCAACTGTTTTAAATGTACATTTTTATTGGATGGAGATAATTAGACTGACTTCTGAATTCCTCATAATACTTATGACATGGATTGAGTATTAATATTCCTGGACCCATCACAAATAAATTTTAAATGAAATTTCAGTTTTGCAATTTTTGGAACTGAATTTTTCAATTTCTGAACATGGCACATTTTAAAGTTTTAAACCGTTGATTAGAGTAAAAATTTGCACTTTTCAATGAAATTTGTTTGAAACCTCTATCACAATTTGTTTTTAAATTATTATATTTAAAAAAAATTATTACTCTTTTTGTCATTGTGGTAAGGCTGCGAGCGAACAGTACTAGTTTTTATTACACTGAAAGAGCATCAATCAATCTTTGTTTAAGAAGGGAACAAAGGTAAAACCTCTTTAAATGATTTTTGAGGGACTGACCCTACCAAATTGACAAAGAAAGGGGAACTTTTATCTACCCAATCTTCAGTCGTAAAGCTGTCAACTGATTTCACGTTCAATTTCTCTCTTGAAGTTATATATTTATATAATGATTTATTAAATTACATATTTTTAAAAGCATAGAATACATATCATTTTTTAAAGTTATTTTTAATTTTAAATAGATTAATTTTGACCAAAAAATTTTTCTTAATCATTTTGAACGGTTCATTTTGTACGTTTACTGTCTGACAAAATTATATTAATAATACATACGCAAAGTAATATTCTGATAGTAACATACATAAATTAACTCTAAAAACTTGCTCCTTTTGGGAAAACAACATAGAATCCCCCAGGATTATTTAATTTCAGAATAAAAAACTGTCTTTTGTCAGGAAAAAAAAATCAAATTTAAAAATTTGAAAATTGTCCATTAGATGAATGGAGTGGGTATATTATGAATTGGCTGTGTATGGGAGGAGTTAACAGATCAAATAAATCACTCAAAAATAAATTTCAAATTTGTTTCTGAGATTATCTTTAAATGGTAGCCTGTTAAGAACGGTTTTCTTAAACAAAGATTGTTATTGTTATTTTAAATTTTGAATAAACATTTTTGGACACTAAAAAACACATGAAATCCAAACCAGTATCAGGCTTTACTTTTACATACTATGATTAATACTCATGTGAAAAAAATTTATTAATAAAAGAAGATTTTTGCACACTGAATTCTGCAAAATAAATATTTAAAAGCATTTGGCAAATGCATTTTTTAAATCATTTTTAAGGTGCTACTTGGTTATCCTGTCGACCCAATTATGCAAATCGCGAAATACTAATTATGTATATTGATATAAATTTTATTTTAAATAACAAAAAAAAAAAAAAAAAAAAAAAAGAAAGAAAGAAAGAAAGAAAGAAAGAAAGAAAGAATTGGCAGAATTTTAATAAAAGTACAAATAAATAGTCGAAATAAAAATCATTTAATAACGTTTTAAACAGGTGTATCGTATTTAATATTATTGAATGCGACATTCACGATCATCTGTTATTGAAATTTAATCTTATAATTTGGCGATAGTTTTTTGGTAGAGGGAATAACCAAGTAAAAAAAAAAAATAACCATTTAAAAAAAAATAAAGTCCGTTTGCAATAAAAATATTTAGGCGTGACTAAAACTTCAGGCCACGCCTTCAGTCATCGACTCTGGTATTGAACTGTTAGAAAATAACTTTTTTTTTTCCTTTTAAATATGTATCGGTGCTCTATACTACTCGATAAACTGTTATTTGGCTGATATATTTAAGGCAAAATATTTGTTCAGCTTGGCACAAAAACTTTCCAATTTCTGAAGGAATGAATTCAAAGAAATAAAAAACACCTTCATTTTAAACATGTCTTATCCTATTTGAGAAATTCAAATTCTTTAAATTTAGAATTCCGCGGTTCTTAAATCTTAATATTAATATGATCTTTTAATGTACTTTCTCAAAACAAAATCTAGAAAACCAAAATAAATACTACGATTCCGGTTAAATTATAGCACTGTTTTTGTAGATTATTCAAAAATAATAAACAAAATAAAATATTAAATTGTGATCACATCGAAAGTTTGTCGTTTAGGAGTATATTTTTTTAAATATTATTTTCCCGGTTTATTCCAGAGAATGTTGAACATGAAAGGGAAATGATGCCTTTCAAGATTTAATAATTAAATACACTCAGCAATAAACAGAAAAAAAGAATATCTATTTCAACACTCACACCGTAAAATATTAAGAGTGAATAATATATAAAATAAAGTCAAAATTTTGATAACTGATGGAATTACATTATCAATTATTCCTGCTCAGCTGTTTCGTAAGGAGCGGCTGATAATATCTATCAAATATCTCTGTCTTCTAAATATTTACCGATATCCTTAACATCATTATCCAACATTCTCGTTCGCATCTCTCTCGTAAAAGCCCAAGCACATTTGACCACTTTTTGAAGTTCGGTATTGGCGTGTTTGTTGTGGCGACGTGTTGTTTTTTTTTTTTTTATCTTATTGAGTTTTGCAGGAAAGGGCTGGTTGCCCGGCAAAAGAAAAACCTTTCCGTCAAGTAGAGTGGATTGCTTATCACCCGATTCTTTCGTTACTTCCCCTCGTTTCTATTATGAAGAAACCGTAAATGGATCCTATACAAAAAAGACTTCCTCACTCTTTCAAATAATTCAGTTTAAGGGACAGTACTGCAATCTGAACGGAGCCTAATGGATTGTCTCATGTCTTACTTCAAAGACTGTTAAATGCATTGTGCAAATAGGGAGGGTGATGCATGATTTTTTTTTTTTCAGTATTGCACTTTGATTTTTTACGAAATTCATTTTTGTGTTTCTGTTTTGTGTTACTTACGTGTCATAACATCAATTTTAGGTCATCGAATGTGTTTTATTATTATTATTATTTATTGCGGGGAAGTTAAAACATATTTTCCTGATACTGATTGGAATATGCTTGACTGTTTTTTTCCCTATAAGGCATTTATTAATAGTATAGTAATAATAATGCAAATAAAAGCATAATTAAATTTATGATGTCATTGAATAGCTGTTATTGTTCAGTGTAAACAGTTTGAAGCGAATTAAAATTATCTTTTTTTTCAGCATATTTTGTTAAGAAGCAGGACTGACATTATGTCCAATAGAAAAAAGGAAATAAACGTTTCACTATTTTTCTAGAGGATAACTTTCCCAAAATAGACTCAAATATGATTTTTTTCGAACAAAATGAAAAATCATGCATTAAAGAATTTACTTTATTTTATTTATTTATTTGTACGCATTTACTAACTTTTTGTGAATTTACATCATTATTGGTTTTGGACCTTCAAGCCACGCCCCATGTTGTAAGAATTCTTCTGCCAGTAATCGCATAAAACCATCTTCCAAGCTAATGAATTAGGACATTTTATTTGAACTTCCTTTATATTTTTCAATTGCTGATACATTTAGTTTTTTATTTTATTTTACTTATTTATTTGATGTTATTTAAACACATTTACCAATTTTTTATGAATTTATAGTGTGAACTTCATCATTGTTGATTCTGGACTTACACTGCTTCCAAAAGAGGAATATTGTATTACGAAGTACATTAAAATTAATCGCTACAGCACACATGGCATCATGGTTTAGTTTACTATTTTTCAAACGTTGCAGTGAAAAGTGTAATACAGTGTTACGCTCTTTCCTTCTATAGGATATTAATTTAAGTATTATTCATACTAACAATTCTCGTAACTTTTTTATTAGTTAATGTCACGTCACTTCTTTTTTTAATTATTTCGCATTCGAGTGACCATAACTTTTAAAACCTGGTATACTATATCCATTGTAGTGTAATCGATCTAAAATAATGCATCGGAAGTTATTTTTGACTCAACCTCCTTGAAAATAGTAACTAATTTGGAACAAAATCTTCGACCTAATTGTAGCAACTAATTTTGGTACGGAGAAGGTGCTAACTACAAATTATTTACTCCTCATATAAAAATGCATTATTATTATTGAAAAATGATATTATTTTAAACTGCAATAAATTTCTGATTATTTATACTAGCATCTAGTGTGCATAGCTCAGTGCTGATTTTAAAAGATTAATTCTCTAAAAATATCCATCGGTGGGTAAGTCGAAATTCTTTTAAACCTTACAGAAGTGTAGGACTGAAAAGAATTATTTCATCTTTGGCATTCATCCATTCTAACAAGGAAGGTCTGCATACGGGCATACTCCGAAAAATCTGAAAAGAAATACAGAATGTTCTTCTCATGAGGCTATATATGTTTATAAAAAAAATTCGGCGGAACTTCATTGCATTGTCCGTAAAAAATTAATGAAAATTTCGTTATTTGGCGATTTATCCTCGGTTGGCGATAGAATGCAATTTAAAAAAATTCTTTTTCACGTCAAATACATTTAAAGGAAAAAAGGTGTTATGTTGAACTTGTTTAGATAAATTTCATTTAAATAATTTTAGTTTTGATAGTTTAAGTTTGTTTTAAGCATAATTTTCTTATATCGGTATTTATATGTGTTTATATTCAAATTTAATCATCAAAATTTGCGATTTAAAATGAAATTCATAATTTAAACTAATTAAAATTGTTTCAAGCTCAAAATCCAATTGAATATTGTCGATTCAATTTTGTTGTCATGGAAACAGCTGTATTTTATTTTAATACGCTTAAATGCATGAAAATAAATGTTCTCTATGACTATTTTTATTTATTAAAATATTTTTTCCAATTATAATTTAAATAACTACTCCCAACTGTCAATATATATATATATATATATATATATATATATATATATATATATATATATATATATATATATATATATATATATATATATGTATATATATATGTGTGTGTGTGTGTGTGTGTGTAATGCAATATATATGCATATAATGTATTAAACTCTCTCATTGTTTATCTCAAATTCATTAAATACCATTAACACGTATTCCAAATATCCAATATTTTCAGTTATATTAAAATCGTTTGCTTTTGTCGAGGAAAAGTGCAGCGCGCCAAATCGCTTGATGCTTTCGTCTTTTCACGCCAAACATTCGAAAGTATTTTATTTTTTTACATAATTTCTAATGTAATTCCGCCGTTAATTTTGACTGATCCTTTATTACATACATAAGTAGTTTAATTCGTATTTTTTTCAAAAAATTCTGAGTATGCCCACTATGGAGACTTTCCTTGTAAGTTGAGAAAGTGACTGCAGCATCCTGTTGCTACAAAACTTTCTTGCTATTCTATGCTGCATTGCAGTAAGAAAATGAGGATTTTAATGATTTTTTTAGTACTGAAATTATTGTAGATTAATTACTTTAATAAAATTGGTATAAACTCAAAGCACTGTCTTTTTTTATACGGATTTCATACTATAGTTGGCGAATGATCCCTACTATTTATTATTAGATTCAAAAGTTTAAATAATTAAAAAATATGTTTGTTAAATTAAAAAAGATAAAATTTGATTTTGTGTATTTTTGCATAAAATTACTTTTCTTCATATAGCCAATGATTAAATATCTTTAGACAGCTGTTGTGTGTGATCTTGGCTGAAAGACTAGCGTAATTATTAATTTAGTATACATACTTTATTATTTTTTGTGGTCTAAAGGTATTAATTTTTATAAATTAAAGGAAGAATACATTTATTGTATTTTACAAAGTTGAAACATGTATTGTAAATTCTTAAAGAATAACATATCCTTCCACTTGCAAGAAACTTATTTCTTCCGGACGATTTTTTCCGTTATGAAAGAACTCTCCAACCCTGCTTTTTTCGTTTGAAACCTAATTAAACCTGGTATTCAATGCTAGTAATTCAAACTAAAGGTAACATTTAAAATTTATTTTTCAACTCATACCAGTAAATTTATTAAATAATATATTGTTGTTTTAAAATGCCATTTAAATAGCCGTATAATTCATTTATAATTAATCATTTATTAAATAATATTATAAATAATCAACAATATATAAATAAATATATAAATAATACTATAAATAATCATTTATTGAATGATATGTTATTGTTTTAAAATGCTGTTTGAGTAGTCCTTTTGAAAAGCGAGTGAGCGCCTTTAACGGTAATTAGTTCTCCTCGCTTTATTTTTCAAAGATAAAAGAGTTTGTTTTGTTTTAGGACGGCTGATATCAACACACGTAGTGTGAGCATATATAAAGAGCATATGCCCTCCGTGGGGGGGGGGGGTCTTTCTAAGGGAACTTAAACCGTATTTACGCAAGGAAGTCGGGAGTTAGAAGAAAACCACGGAAATTTTCTAACGATTTGGCCGACGGACGAGACTAAGATCGAACCAAGCACCTGCTGTCTGGTTTCCAGGTAAGAAAAACCCGACCACTGGTGGGGCCAATAATTAAATGAATTCAGATGGGAAACGCCCATCCGCTGCAATGTAAATTGCAGTTACCATTGGATTCGACTAGGAAATAGTGCCATCTAGGGAGGGAAGGCAGAACACCTGACATGGTTGTCATACGACTGCAGCATTTGGCAGTTAATCGATTTTTTAGCGACAAAGAAAAAAAACGTGGTGGATGTGATTAGGTATTGTTTCTACATATCTGCGTTCACAGCGGCTGACGACTTTATTCGCGCTCCGCAACCATGTTTTTCACTGATCGAATCAGTTAAAATAAGTAAATGAATAAATCTTTTATTCATGATTTTCCTTGAACGATTAAATAATGTTAGCTATTAAAAATAGATTTTTTTCTCCCATTATAAAACTGTTCATTTAATATTCATTCTCAACAAACAGGAATGCAATTTAAAATGTAACGATCAAGAAGTAAGTAGTTTTGAAACTATTAAAATTGCAAAGTAAAATATTTTATTTTTCTGAAATGCTGGAGAAACTCCTAGTTCAATTTCTTTCATAAAAAATATTTTTTATTCTTTGAACTGTTCACTTAATAATCATTATTAAAATGTAACTTTCATGAGATTTTTTTTAATCAATTCTAGTTTTAATTAATGTTTAATGTTCTCTTGTCCCTTACCTTATTTTGAATCTTGACTGTCCTTCTGTAAAACAAAATCCAGTTTTTTATCATTTGGGTGATTTTTTTAACAAATTTAATTACCAGAAATGTTTATCTTAGTTAATCATAGAAATTCTGCAATTAATTCTGGCAACAATTATTATTATATCTTTGTAAGATTTCTCGTTCATTTTCTATAGCTTTATTTAGCATAAAATTTTAACTTCATGAAAATGTTTATTTAATGTGAATTATCAATTGATTTGTTCGCAATTAAAAAAAAGGTCTAAGAAAAAAAAGAAAAAAAGCATGGAAATTTCAGTTACTAAATTGCAGCAGAAAATAGATTTGATTGAAAAAATTCCAAAAATTCTTTTTTTTTTTAAATTAAAGTCTTTTACTGAACTGGAAGATAAAAAATTCTTTCCAAAAAAAAAAAAAAATCGAAAATTACTTAAAAAAAAAAAATTAAAGTGTTGAAACTAAAATGGAATAAATTATTTTTTCTAATTTACTCTTTTAGAAAAAAAAAAATCTTTGAATAATCTCTTTTTTTATTGTACCATTTCAGTTCTAAAATACACACACACATACACACATATATATATATTAAAAATTATTGTTGCAAATTAATCCTGTTACTAAAATATCATATGTCTAATTTTCTTACTTAAACTATTTTTAATTTATTAGTTCTAATTAGTTGAAGAATTTTAGATAAAATATGGTAATTGAAAATGCACTTATTGATGCCTTCATATCTAAATTCTAAAAAAACAACTATTTCAAAAATATAATAAATTTAATGATACTTTTAACAATTTGCACAATTAATGACTGCCTTATAGAAAAAAAAACAGTCATGCATATTCCAAGCTGTGACGACAAAAAAAGTTTTAGTTTCCCCGCAAGAAATAAATAAATAAAAAACAGATTCCTCGACCTTAAATACATGTTATCACACGTAATTAACACATAGCAGAAATTCAAACGCAAGAAATCTAAGCGCGATATTGAAACAAATATCACGCTGAATCTCTAATCATTTAACAATTATGATCTTTGAGGTGAACGGACGTGACTCCACTCATTACTGAAATGGAAATGGCAATACATTAGGATAATTACCAGCCGCCCCTTTAGAGAGCAGCCGAGCAAGAATTTGAGCCTCTAAGATCTCAGACATAAATGAGTATTTGGCTTTTATTATCTTTGTCATTGACAATATATATTTTATGGTGTGAGTGTTTAAATAAATTTTTTATATTTTCATTTATTCTTGAGTGTATTCAAGTATTAAATCTTGTACAACATGAATTCTCTTTCATGCTAAGTATTCTTAAGAATGAACAGAGGAGCTAATTAAAAAAAATAAAAATTCCTAAAGCAAAAATTTTCGGCGTAAGCGCAATTTAATGCATTTATTTTGTTTACTATTTTTGAATAATGTACAAAAATTGTGTTATAATTTTACCGAAATCATATTTACTTTGTTGTAATGATTTTGTTTTGACAAAATGCCTCAAACGATCATATTAATATTAAAACTTAAATATATATATATATATATATATATATATATCGGAATTCTAACTTAAATGAATTCGAATTTCTCAAGTAGGATAAGACATGTCTAAAATGTAATCGTTTTTCATTTCTTTGAATTTATTCATTCACAAATTGGGAAGTTTTTGTGCCATGCTGAACTAGTCTTTTTGCTTAAAATTTTCATCTAGTTAACAATTTATCGTGTAGTATTGAGTATAGATATATAAAAAAAAGAAAAAGAAAATAATGTTATTTTCTAACATTTCAATACCAGAGACAACAAACATATTTTTAAAGCTCCACCCCAACTTCTCTATTTAATGGAAAAGAGGGGAGGGGCAAACATTCTGAAAATATGTTCCGTATCTAATTCCCAGAGAGAAAATGTATAAAAATCGATCTCTTATACTGTTTCAAATTTATATGTAAACAAGTTGGGAATTGCACGTGAAGCGTTGCAAATGAGGTGCGTTCGTGTGATAACGAAGTTTTAAAATAATTCAGATCTTGCTGTTGTAGTAGACAGTACTTTGGATACAGTATAGTGGTCGAAATATTTTTTGTGTTCCTGTAAATATACAAGAAATAACATTTATTACACCTCAGCAACGTATATCATATTCATAAAATGTGAAATAAAATTAAAACACGCCCCAAACAATATTTTCTCGTACAGCATTATATAGTGGAATACTTTTATGTGGCCGTATAATTAAAAAATATACATTCTTTGCATCACAGATTATCCAGAATGTATATTTTAATATATATATATATACTTCATAGGTTCATGTCAGTTTTATTATATTCGAAAGAGTTTAACATCATTAAAATGCACTCGAAACTAATTTCGCAATTGACCGTAATGTAATGGAATAATTTTGATTGTCCCTGTAATTGATTTATGCATCCGATTTTCATAAAATTTGAAATGACTCGACAAAATTATGTAATAAATATAAATTTTTAATTTCAAACCATTCGGTTGAGCAGTTTTTACGTTATTACATGCAGACAGCCGGACGGACTGGACGACAACTATAGGTGCTTCGTCTTTACCTAAATACGAACGCATCTAAAAAGACTAGTTATTACAAGCTATCTAAATTTAAAATAACTAAACATACACACGTGAACTAAAAAGTATTCACTTTTATCTGAACAATCAATGATACATTTAGTAAAAGGATCTATTTTTGCTAGGCTGTTATTAAAAGTATAATTTCATTTCCCTATCTTTTAAATTATTTTAATATTATTTGTAAGAAGAACAATTGAAAACATTCCAGTATCTTACTCGATTTCTTATTTTCCAAAACAATCCAAGTCTGATAACATACTGGATTGCCTATACGATGTCCAAAATACTGCATATTTAATTAATCGGGGGGGGGGGGAATAAAGAAAGTCGCTTTTAATTAACAACTTAACTGACTTGCCCGTATGCCGTACGGTGAAGAAGAGTTTGCTTGATCCAGCTCCTTTTTGATACAAGTATTTTTTTTCTAATTTTATCTGTGATTAGCCGTAAATTTTTCAATTTACTGCATGACATTATGAATTAGTAAATTTGAATTAAATTTCTTTTAAATAGAAAAAGTAAAGTAATGACAAATAAATTAAACCTGCATTATTAATATATGATAGCCCTAAGTCAAGATACTAACCATAACTTCAATATTAAAGCATATAAATTACATATCTATCAATAAAATCTATCCCCTTCCCCCTTCCATCTCTCTTTATTATTAATTTTACTTCAAAAAAGTATTACTATTTTAAATTTACTAGCTTATGATGCCTTATCATAAAATGTAAAAGTTATGGATCGTTACTGAAAGAATACTATCTAATTATTATTATTATTTTAAGAAAATAGTGAAGTATGCTTTCAATTCATTGAAGCAAAAAGAGGTTTAAAATTAATTTAAACAGTCCTGCTTATTTCAAAGGATTCGCCAGTAGAAGTGGGAGGAGCTTCAGTTTGAATATCCCTAAGCGTTGTGCGATTTAGGGTTGACCTCTCCTCCAATGATAAACGGCATTTTAATACAGTAACATATTTCTCAATAACTATACTGGTATGATTTGAAAAAAAAATTTCTAGTATAAACTTTAATTTGAATTAATAGCATTCTTCAGCAGGTTTAATTTTTTTTATCCCAAAAAAACAGCATTTGCAAGTTTATCCCACTCTGGAAGAAACCGCAGAAAATACGATGGAAAAAACCCGTCCGGAAGAAATGGAAGAAACTGTTATTCTTTAAGAATTAATAATAATAACCTTTAATTTTGTAAAATACAATAACTATCTTCTTTATTTAATCTTATATAAATTAATTCCATTAGACAAAAAAAGATTTTTAATAAAGTATATATATTTAATTTTTAATTAATAATGATAGCCACAATGTTGGCTATCCCAGTTATGGATGAAGATGTGCCTCATTATTATTATTATTATTATTGGAATGTTCTGTGTAACTCCACCCTTATTTTAAAAGCAATGTTTCTATTACGTTTCGAAAGGCGTTTCATATATTGAATAATTAAAATTATATATATAAATATACAGGGTGTCCAGCAAATAACACCCTGATTTCAAAATTAAATTTCTCAAAAACGAAGAATGCCTGATTTGACATTTTTCTTTTTTTCTTTTTTTCTTTTTTTTTTTTCAGAGAAAAAAATTTTTGGCGTATTTTAACGATTTTTGGAAAAAGAGTTTTGAAATTTCAAAAATTAAGTTTGAAAAGTCGTTAAATATGGCACTGTACACTGAAAAACTCATTCTCTACAAACAATCTAAAACAAGAAAAATGTCAACTCCAGTATTCTTTGCAATCAGAACACAATCTTTTCAAAATATTTACTGCTCGAAACTTTTGTATAACATTTTTACAGCTTACCTAATAAACAAACCGTTTATCGCATAATTCTACCGATCTTAGTTTTTGAAATTTAATTTTGAAATCAGGGTGTTATTTGCTGGACACACTGTATATATATATATATATACATATATATATATATGTATATATATATATATATATATATATATATATATATATATATATATATATATATATATATATATATATACGTATATATACATAAATTAAGCTGAAGAAAAAGAAAAGAAAACCATTAATAAATTATAAAATGGTTTCAAATTAAAAAATTCACTTTAACAATAAATGCACAAGTTTTCAAAATATTTATGGTAATATTTATAATATTTTAAATAGTTGAATGATACCTTTGCAATACTTTCATTTATCAATACAGTAGAACCTCAATCCATCGTTTTTCAATTAGTGCGAGAAAAAAACAATAAATGCAGGAGAGCAATCAATGCGGATTAATTTTAAAACACGAAAAGACACAGTGATTTGCAAGGTACATAGTATACTAGTAAATGCTAATTTGTTGCTTACGAAACTGTAAAAAAAATAAATCGAAGCTATAGAAAATTGATATTTATTTTAAAAAATCAATGATTTTCTTTGTTTTTTCATTTAATATTTTTAAATCAAAAATTTTCAAGATATACAACATTTTCCTAGACATTTTCTTTAATTACATATGCATACATAAAAATTCATACAGTTTCAAATGCCGTAATTGCGTCAGAGAGAGTTGGCACTGGTGACTCAGCTTCATCGGCATGAACGTTATCCTCTGCTTCTTCGCCATTATTTTAATTTTTTGCATTATCATACATTTCTCATATGTTTAGGACACTTTATGCCGTTGATCTTCATCATTTTCAATCGCATCCTCTGTTATATACAGGGTGATCAGAAAGTCAGTATACATTTGATAAATTAATAATTCACTGAATAATGTAGGTAGAGAGGTAAAAATTGACACACATGCTTGGAATGACATGGGGTTTTATTTAACTAAAAATAAATAAAAAGTTCAAAAAAAAGCCGACAGATGGCGTTGCATTGCAAAAAGGCAGTGACGCTGCCTGAGAATCGTGTATAAAAGGCGCTGTAAATGAGACAGAGAATCAGATGCACCAGCAATCGCAGCATGTTGACGTTACCAGAGAAGGCATTGTTAGTGAAGCTCTACTATCAGAAAGGGGAATCTGCTACTGCAGCTTTACGATCCTATCGCCATACGAAGGGTACTCGAACGGGTAAAGGTCCTATGGCAATTGCAGCTGTGAAGAGAATGATGTCGAAGTTCGAAGCCACAGGTTGTTTAGACGATGGACCCCGTAGTGGCCGAACGACCACAAGTGCTAATGTTGCTCAGACTGTTCAGGACGAAATGGAAGTTGTAGCGGGTTCGTCTACGCATGGAGAAGTGAGTGCTCGTGATGTTGCACGTCGCACTGGCATTCCATACAGTACTGTTTGGGCAGCACTAGGGCGTACCCTCCGATAATATCCGTTCAAAATCCAGCGGCATCATGAACTGTTACCCGGCGATTTTGAGCAGCAAAGAGCATTTGCGGTGTGGGCGTTTCAAAAGATGGCGGAAGAAGACGATTTGTTGTCTAACGTGTTATGGACAGACGAAGCCCATTTCACACTCCGAGGGTCTGTCAACACCCGCAACTGCAGAATTTGGGCTACCGAAAATCCCAGAACTTTCGTGCAAACTCCATTGCACGACAAGAAAATCACTGTGTGGTGTGGATTTACCACATCTACCGTTATCGGGCCTTTTTTCTTCCAGAAAAGTCGTGATTCTAGTTTTGTAACTGTTTCCGTGACGGGTGAGAGGTACGCCGATATGTTACAAAATCACATCATCCCTAGCCTGGCTGATAAACATCTGCTGGAAACTACAATTTTTATGCAGGATGGCGCTCCACCCCATATTCATAGACGTGCGAAAGATCTCTTGCACACGTCGTTTGGTGATGATCGCGTGCTGAGCCGCCATTTTCCTCATGCGTGGCCTCCCAGGTCCCCAGATATCACTCCGTGTGATTTTTGGCTCTGGGGTTACATGAAGTCGCAAGTCTACCGCGATCGACCGACATCAATAGGGATGCTAAAAGACAACATCCTACGGCAATTTCGCAACATAACTTCAGATATGCTGTACAGTGCTGTGCACAACATTGTCCCTCGACTACAGCTATTGTTGAGGAATGACGGTGGACATGTTGAGCATTTGGTCGGAAGAACATCGTCTTTGCTTTGTCGTAATTTGTTATGCTAATTAATGATTTTCTTATCACATGAAGCGCCATCTGTCGGTCATTTTTTTAACTTTTTATTTATTTTTTTGTTAAATAAAACCCCATGTCATTCCAAGCATGTGTGTCAATTTTTACCTCTCTACCTACATTATTCAGTGAATTATTAATTTATCAAATGTATACTGACTTTCTGATCACCCTGTACAATCACTCTTCATATTCATTATTGTTACCATCTTTAACATAAACAGCACAAATGAGTTATTTTAGGGTAAAAGTGGTAATTCCAGTTTGTATGTCATATGGATTCACATGATTTTCAATTTTATTTCGGTGAAGAAAATTTTTTTTAACCCTTTAACGTTCATTGGTTTCGCCACGAAACTACAAAATTTTAATTCCGATACGCAACACTGACACCGGTATTTTTATCTAAAAGTATCCCTTTTATTATGTATGTGAAAAATCACGTTTTCTTATTTAGAAATATAATTGTTCTTAATTACCGGTGTCATTCATTTATTTCGATATCTTAGCAATGAAAATGCTATGATCGTTAAAGGGTTAAACGATGAACGATTTTTTGAAAAGCGATGCTTGCGGGGTCGGGGTTTCACTGTATTCAATTTTAATGTTGTTAAGTTGTTGCAATCTGCAATTGCTGAATATAGTAGACATACGGGGTTATTTTAATAATTTACCAGCAAGTTAATGATGTCAACCGCCGGTTTATTGAATATGTGGAAATCGAAAGAGTCGAACAAACTGACAAACCTTATCAATATTCTTAAAATATTTCCTGCAAATATTTCTGGTGTGAGTTTTAATTTAAAAAGTGCATAACTTTTAAACTAGTTTTAATCTTTCGTTCTTATAAAAACAATTTTAAGACCACTGGTGTAAGAGTAAATGTTCATCTATTCATATCAATAATCGATGCATTGATAGTACTCAGCTTAGTTCATTTATTAAATTTGTTTTATCGTCCTTACTTATGTTAGATTTATTTATTATTAGTGCACCTTCCATATATTATTGGAATCGAATTTATTAACAATGGGATTATCTATTAAATACCTAAATACATTTCTGCGATTCTATTCAATTTAATTTTATCTGTAAGGCCTCATCTCATACTAAATTGAAAATTATCCACACCAATTTCCCTATCCTTAGTGAAAATATCCCCGCGATTTCTCTCAAATTGTTCAAGATAATATGGATAATTCTTAAATTACTCCAATGCGGGACAGTATTGTTTGATTAATCTGGTCTGGCACAATAATATGATTACATACACCTTTACCACATTCCATTTGCAAGTTCCTTCAGTTTAAATGAACTTTCCTTAGGCCTTTTATCTGGGTTCTAGGGGGAGTTTTGAGTTTCTGAGATAGGTGATTGTTAGTTATTTGAATCGCCGGTTAATAGAATCAATACCAATTAGAATATTCACTGTATAATACTTGAACTAAAAGAGCATTTGTGTAGTAGGAAATCATCTTTTTTTACCATAATTTATTTCAAAAAAGTGATTTAGTTAAAATAACCAATTTTTACTTAACTAAACCATGTAATAATGCACTTTCACAATTTTAAATAGAATGTTCGCCATTTAATTGAATCATTTTATTAAATGAAATCTGATTCAATAAAGCGGCGGATTCCGAAATGCGCCAAAACATTTAAATATTAAGTTTGGTTTTGATTCATATAAGCAGCAATTATGGCGATCTGTCTTAGCTCTGGGAGGGGTTTTAATTCCAAAACCACCCCCTTGTCTGCGCCACTGCCTCAGCGTTTTATATGTATGTATACGTGTAAAAATTTATTTCTAATCCACATGAATATTTATTGTACCATAGACGCTTCAAGTACCCCAGAAAAATGTAACATAAATACAATATTCATCAAAAAATATACCTACATAAATGTCATAACTCGTAACACACATTTATAGAAATGATCAAAATCATTAATAATAATAATAATAAACAGAGTACAAAATGGTATTAAAATAATCACAAAGCTTGCGAGCGAGAATTTTATCCATCCTTGTTAATTGATAAAAATTTACCTCATTTTCATTATTGTATGAAGATTATGTATAACTCCACCCCTATTTGAAAAATGTCTCCATAACTCCACCCCTATTTTAAAAATAATATTTGTATCAAGTTTCAAAAGGCGTTTCACAGTGGCATAGTAAAAAGCAATAAATAAATAGCAAATATATGCCATTGATAATTTATCAATACTTTTACGTTTAAAAAAAAAAAGTATTGATAAATTATAAAATGCTTCCAAACTGAAAATCCCTTAAGGTATCCGCACACCCTTCGGAAGTGATTTGTTTTTTTTTATTTTTTGTTTTATCTTGATCCAAGCAAAATTTTAAAAATTAAAGCAAAATAGAATGTGCAATTAAAAAACAATATTACATAAACATTGTATTTTAATATTATTATATAAATTATATATATATTAATAAATATATGATATATTTATATTTATATATAATTTTGAGTATTAAAGATAATATAAACATTATTTACAATAAATAATATTTATGAATTATACTATTTATAAAAAATTAAATTAAATATTATGTATTATATTATTATTGTATAAATAACTATAAAACATTAATATTAAATTAATATTCTATAAATTAATATATTTTTTTATAAACATTATATTTGAATTTATAATCAATGATAATTTATGAATATATACTTTTTATAAAATAATTTAAATTTATAATGTATTAAATTTAATTGAATAATGTATTTAATTTAATTTATTTTAATTTATCGAAATAACATAGTCTACTCCTACGGTGACATTTCTACTGCTTGACATGTTCACGAAATCATGATTTGTTACATTCTACAAAAATACAATAATATAAAGACAGAAAAAAGAAGAAAAACAAAATAAAAGGGAGCTGTTATTGTATTCCGTAAATTTATAAAATGATAAATAAAAAAATTTAATTATTTTTTAAGAATTTTACCTTGCTTTGCTTTATTAATTCAAAATTATAATTAGAAAATGCAAATTTTAGAGAGGCCTCTTAGACAAAATTTCCGTCATTTCTTACCAAAATATTAGCATAGTAATACAGATTAATCAATTGAGGCTTTCAATGTTCTGTATAATATTGCATATTTTTACTGTAGTTAAATTTTCCTTTCATTACATTTCAAGCCAATAAATCTGCCACATTTTTCTTTTATAAAGGTAAAAGAACATGAACAACACATACATGAATATGAATGGATGCTAATATACATGGATACATATCTGTAGAAATTTTATATTCATATTTATATTTTTCCAATATATTTGAAGATTTTATATGATTTAGATATTATCTGCTACTACAATTTTCATATAATTCTTGAAACAACAACAAATACATTGCTTCAAATATGTTACTGATGCATACAATAATAAAAAAATTAAAAAAAAATCGCATGTTCTGTATTCTAATTGGGGGTAAAAAAATAATATGTTTCTGTTATGAATTATTACAAACTAACAATATTTAAAAAATAACTTTAGTTCAGTTTTAAACGTACAAACATGCAATGTTTCGATTTGTACAAAGTGTGTCATTGAAGACAAATTTTCATTGTTCGAGCTATAGCTAAGGAGAAGAAAAAAGTTTTTTTTTTATGTAAAATGTTAATTACATATTTAGATAATCGTATTTATTAATATGAATTATACATTTAAAACTACTGTGTAGTTAAAATGTGTGGTACTATTGTGTTGTTAAAATGTAAACTATGCCATATATAATTAATATATTATTATTACGTATTTTTATATTAGTATGCATTTATATTAGTGTGCTTTTATATTATTATCTTGATTACTATGTAGTATTATATCTAGTTCTTATCTTATATTACTATCTAGTATTTTTATATTTTAATGTTATAATTATATTATCAGTAATTTGTATTTCACAAACTTCAGTCTCGGAAAAGTGGACACTTCAAAAGTATAAAACTTTTAATTCGCTTTTTAATAAATTTAATAAGAAAGAGGGAATTTAAATTTTAAGAATTATGAAGGGTCCATTTTTTTTAGATCAGATCTTGTGAAAGACAAATCGCTGATAATGTACAATAGTGCAATATAATATAACAGCGCAATATTATTATTATTATTATTTTATTATTATAGTAGTGTTATATAGGATAGTATTATATAGTATATTATTACATAGAATAGTAGTATTACAGAATAGTATTAGTATTCTTTTTTTATTACAAATTAAAGTAATGTTCTTATCACAGTTTTTTAAATAAAAATGGAAACTTGTTAATATTTAAATTACATATAAATGCATAAAAATATGTTTTTTACATTTTAAAATGAGGAGGATGAATAATCCTATATAATTAACGTTCTCTTATTTGTGTGAAAATGATTAATTGCAAAGAATTCATTGCTGTCACAAATATACTTAAAAAAGAAAACTAGAATGAAATGAAAATATATTTTTAATTCCAAATTTTCATTTTTTAAATTACAATTGAGTTAAAACGGTGTCTCCAGCGAAAACAATATTTTTCAATTGTTTAGTATTTTTCTTTCTTTCAGGAGATAAAGCAAAATCAGCTATTTTTTATATATTTCCCCTTAATAAAAATATAAAAAATAATTGAAACTCATTAAAAATAATAATAAATACACTATACGTACTATTAATATAAAAATTGAAAAAAAAAAGTTGTTCTTGAATCGCTTCTTTACAAGTCTGAAAACAAAAGAAGGAATGCTAAAATATTAAAGAATCAAAATGCGCGGACCTCGCTGCGCCTCATCCCTGTAACGTTTGTTTCACAGTACTGCTCGCAGCGACATCATGACGTAGATCCTAGTGTGAATCGCAGTTTACATTCGCTCTATCTCGTGCCCTTCAGGATCTTAGCCTAACGTCAGGTTAGCGTCATAACGTTGTTTCGGTGTGGCCTTATTTGGAATTAATAATATTTGTTACTGATTGATATCAAGTCTACCATGATGGAACTTGATAACATTTTAATATTGTCTTCCAATGGTGTTACGCTGATAAACAGATGTTATTAAACAAAGAAGCGTACTTTGTAATTTTTCCGGCCTCAGTCTATTTTTGATAAAATATTTCAAAAATTATTTTTTGAAACGATTGAATAATTTGAATAATTTTATTTACAGTTAACTCGCAACAAGCCTGACCGCGATACTTTCACCACCTGATAAGCTACATTAATTGTTATTTTCGTTGATCGCGAAGGCAATTGTACCCCTTAATGCAACTACAACTAACTAAAAATATTATCATAGTCATATCATTAAACATATAACCATTTCTTATCCTTTATCCCGTCAATTAAAAAGCAGCGTTTTAATATACTTCATGAAAACTTATTAAATATATAGATCGTTTCGGTCTATCGACATGTATGCTTTATCAAAATCATTCAGTTTTCTATCATTTTCTTTTTCTTTTAAAGTTAGGAAAATATGTATAATTATTATTATAATATGTATAATTATTGGGTACTACTCTGTTATCCCGACGACCAAAATACTATCGCCAAATTATAAGATTAAATGCCAATAATGGATGATCGTGAATGTCAATTCAATGACATTAAATATGATACACGTGTTTAAAACGTCATTAAGTGATTTTTATTTCTACTTTTTTTTTAAATTTTATTAATATTCTACTAATTATTTATTTTTTATTATTTTAAATAAAATTTACGTCAATATGTATAATTTGGCTATTAGTTTGGCGATTTGTATAATTTGGCGAAATTGGTTGATGAAATAACAGAGTAGAACCATTATTATCTTTAAAATTATTACTATTAATGTTTTTGATCATTTCGCCAAACGACGAATTGGCGACGAATATCCCGTCCCGGGATAACAGAGTACCAATTATTATTATATATATATTAATGTCTATTGGATACTTAGAGAATTTCTGAACAACTGGAGCATCAGGCAGACACTACACTGCCTCCTTATTCGACAATATACGTCTTCCAAATCCGGTCTAAACATGGATATATATAAGAAAGCGAAGACTCACGGGTTTGATATGCCTGCAAAATGCTGCCGTTGGGGGTTACAATGATCGTAACGGAGATTGTCAGTTGAATCGTTCGGTAGTTACGGGGCGCGTAAACCAATTATCTTTTGGTTCTTCTTTCCTGACCTGAAATGTAACTAATTATCGTTTGTTCCGGGTTTGTATGACAGTAATGGTAATTCGCAATAGTCAATCTTGCCATTAAACAAACTCACAGAAGAGTGGAATATTTTAATTTTTGAGTAAAGTAATCAGATGAAATTATTTGTTTTAATTTTAATTAAATATTTGTGAAAATAGTTGTTTTCCTCGTTAGAGAATTGGGAAATCTAAAGTATAACTGAATCTTTTCATTCGTTGAATTCCGCAACATATTTCATTTTACTTTATTCGTTTTCTCATGAGTCTATACTTGATATTTAGAAATGGAATACTTCTGTTTTTTTATTTTATTCGTTTTCTAATTGGTTCATGTTTAATGTCCAGAAATGAAATACTTCTGTTGCCACAATGGCAAAAAAATTATAAAAAACTACAAAAAAATAATAACTTAAAAACAAATTGAGATACAGCTTTCAAACAAATTGCATTTAAAAGTACATCTGTTTTTCTAAAAAACGGTGTAAAAATTGAAAATGTGCGATGTTAAGAAGTTTAAAAATTTGCAGTACCGAAAATTGTAAAATTAAAATTTCATTTAAAATTTGTATATGCTTGGTACAGGAATATTAATTTTAATCCATGTCGTAGATAATATGAGACTCTGTTGTTACGTAAACCCCGTTTTGATCATCATAAAAATGAAGTTTATTATTATTATTGTTTTTTAAATATAGATTTTATTTATAAATCTAAATTTTTAGTCTCTGAATATATAATTTTCCAAATAGTCGTTATTATTTGTTAAATTAATATTTTTTATGTAAAATTTACATACAATTTTTTTTGTAAAATTAACATAATTTTTTTATGCATGCATGCTCAATACTACTCGATAAATTGTTAACAAGTTGAAAATTTTAAGCCAAAAGAGTTCAGAATGGCACAAAAACTTTCCAGTTCGTGAATGAACGAATTCAAAGATATGAAAAACGACTTCATTTTAAACATGCCTTATCCTACTTAAGAAATTCAAATTTCCTTTAAAGTTAGAATTCCGAGATTATAAGACTTGATATTAATTAGATATTTTAATGTAATTTGTCAAAATAAAATGTGGGAAACAAAAGTAAATACTCTGATTTATGTTAAATTATAACCTATTTTTGGACATCATTCAAAAGTAATAAACAAAATAAATGTATTAAATTGTGCTCATATCGAAAGTTTGTCGTTTAGGAGTATTTTTTTTAATTCCTCCGTTTATTCTAGAGAATGTTGAACATCAAAGGCAAATGAGGCCTTTTAAGATTTAATACTTGAATATTCTCGGGAATAAATGAAAATAAAAAATGTTTATTAAAACAATTAATCTATGAAAATATGAAGAGTAAATAACAAAAAAAGGGGCCACTTTAAATGCAATACACACAGTGGTAAAAAATATGCCAATTTCTTGCTCAGCTGTACCGTTAACAACAGCTGATAGAAACCATGTTCGTTCATTCGCTATTGGCACTATTCTGAAACATTATCGATATTTATAAATCAAGAAACAGTTGCTTCTTGATTATGATAAAAGACAACTAAAAGCTATAATATGCACCTGCGAAATGCAGTAGAAGATAATAAAAAATTTTACTTTAAAGTTATTCTGGTGTGAAAGATAAAATATTTCTTATTATAGATAACTTGAAGTGCTCTGCGCAAAAGAGTTCGAGACGTAGATAAGGGTCGCGGGCGAAGATAGGCCTCTTACCGCTGATACCGTACGACCTACGGGCAAAACATGAAAGCGATTAAGATTTGGTGTAAAAAAAAATCACAACATTCTTTTTGTATATTTTGCAATGGAAATATCTCTGATTCCGGTGAGAATGCGACATTACAGGAACATAATTCTGAAACGGTGAACTAAAGCCCAGGATCTTGGTTATAAATGTTATTTTGAAGAATCACTAGGATTAGGGGATTGGACATACATTCGGTTGAATATTCTCTACTTTTTTGCATTTCACTCCTCATGAAAGAAGCATTCAATAAAGTCTAAGCTTATATTAACATCGATCCATTTAAAAAATACATTTTTTTACAGTATATGTAAAATCAAAATACTCCTTAAATAATTAAAAACTATTTGAGTGTAGAAAAAAAGATTGGAGATATTGATCTACTGTAAGTGGTATGGAATATTACAGACCTACAGATATTCATTCAAACGAACTGCGCAGATATTTATCGATGCGCTAAAATATTCATTCATGATAAAATATGTTATCTTACACACCAGAATAGTTTTATAGAAAAATTATTTATGTAATTCCATTACGTGTTAGGCATATTTTGTCTTTTAAAACATAATCAAGAATCAAATGTTTTTTGATTTAGGTAAATTAATTTTGTACTAGTGAATATAATTCGGGAATCAAAAAGAAAAAAAAAAAAAATCCCGGTTTCCGAATATAATATAAAATTGTTTAAATAAGATGTCTATATACTGTGTAGAAAAAAAGGAATATTTCTAAATAATAATAATAATAAAAATCATTTTATGATTGTTTAAGTACGCGTATTGTGTTTAATGTCATTGAATGCGAAATTCACGGTCATTCATTTCTTTGGCTTCGGCTTTTTCCGTATCTGTTAATTTCCGTCTACCCATTTTTATATTTGTTAGTTTTCTCCTTTATTACAATGATTTTAAACATTTTAATTTCATATTCAAATAAAAATTCTTTTAAAAGTAAAGAATTTAATTTAAATTCAAATAAAAATTCCTCTAAAAGTAAAGAATTTAATTTAAATTCAAAAGTGACCACGTCATTTTGTCAATCCTCCACCGAAAACAACAACAATTTTTCAATGGTTAATAATAATAATAATAATAAAATAACAAAGATAAATTAGAATTTAATGAATTTAAAACCGGTCTTAAAATAAGCAAAAAGCAGAACTTGGGAGAATTTAAATATTTTTTCACACAATTATTGATAAATTTCGAGGAAATTCCAACAAAAACAAAGTATATTTTGGTTGATATTTTTTAACTGCAAAACAACATTTATAAAATATTTATTTTTATCATATATAACGATAAATCAAACATATATTATGCAATATATTATACAAAAAAAGCAATTTCATCCACATTTACTTTTACATCACTTAAAAGTTTGTTTATTAATTGTTGGGGAAAAATAAATTGTACAATCTAAAAGAAAAAACAACAAATAAAAAAGCACAATACTTTTAAATAATAATTTTTTAAGATTAAGCTGTGTGTTGTGATTTAGAGGATGTTTAGGAATATTTGGTTATTCATTTTTGCATCAAAATAAGAAATAATGCAAAGTTTTTTTTTTTAAATTAAAGAATATTGAGTCTTTTATGCTTAGGGAGACAAATTTGTGTGTGGGTTGGAGGAGTTGATTTACATTCGTAAGGCATTATAGAAATGTTTTTACAGGAAGTTATTCCATGTTAGGGGAAAAAATGGAAATATTTTAAAATAAGTATTAAAGATTAATAAAGTAATGTAAGGAGGAGGGACGGGTTGACAAACTAGTCATGTGAAGTTATATAATTAATTGTTTACTGTTACTACAAAGCAAACAGTTCGAAAGAAAATCTTATGAAAATCGAAGACTTCAAGTTCGTAGAGGAGGGATTTCGAACACTGTTGTACATTTAGATGTCTGATTATTTACTGCTACTATAAAGCAACAAATTAGGCACAGAAAGTCAAGGGAAGACACGACAAATAATAATGCACAAGACAAATAATCTACATATTTTTTGTCTTGTGCATTAATCTGCCAAGCTTTGAGGTGTACCGAAGAGGACGTGTAGAAATATTTACCGTAATTTCGGGTGTATAAGCCGCGGATCAAACAATTCTTTTTGGACCCAGAAATCTTATTTAGTGATTGAAGACAAATATTTACGGCGATCTAACTAGTTATATTTGTTTCTTAAAAAATTCTGGGTCGAAAATAATTGTTTGATCTGCGGCTTATACACCCGAAATTACGGTAGTTTTTTTCAAAAAAAAAAAAAAAAAAAAAATAAATAAATAAAAAAAATAAAAAAAATATGGTTGCTTTTATGCTAAGGAGGTAAAATATCAGTCGGGTGGAATATCAGTGGTATTTTATATTGCTTAAGGCATTATCGAGGTGTTG
Source organism: Maratus speculifer (assembly GCA_964019185.1). Taxonomy (NCBI): domain Eukaryota; kingdom Metazoa; phylum Arthropoda; class Arachnida; order Araneae; family Salticidae; genus Maratus; species Maratus speculifer. The sequence goes on from OZ025302.1 coordinate 28,251,806, forward strand.
ATTACAGGAAGTTATTCATTGTTAGTGAACAAAATATGCAAATACTTTGAAACAAATATTAAAGATTTTAACGTTTGTATGAAAATAGTGTAAGGCATGGAATACTAAGAAAGAGGAAGAGTGCATATCTTTAACACTAGAATCGCGGAAACCGGTCATTTTGACCCGTACCCAATGAGTAGACATCAATTGACATCAGAAAATACTTTATGAAATACGGTAATACAGGTTACGCAGTAATAAGTTAAATAAATAAGTTAAATTGTTTTTAATTAAAATTTCCGATGTGAAATACTTTTAATGAAAGTGAGTTCAGCGGTTCTAGTGTTAAAATAATGAAGCTTTAACTGTAACCAGTTTCACAGAATTCGATTGCCGGCGGGCTAAACTTTCACCAGTCACTTTATGTAAAAAATTTCTTTTTGTTTAAACGCCTTATTAATGGAAAATTTAAGTAAAAAATAATGGACCAAACTGATATTTGTTTTTACTAGTGTAAGTTTACTTTAGCAGTAGTAATTCCGCCATATTGTGACAACAAAGTCACCATAGACCAATGCCAGTGAAAACATTAAAATACCTGTGCAATTTACAACAATAAAAGGAAATATTTTTTTTACCATATTTGTGAGAAGATTTCCCCCAAAAAAGCACTTAAAGTTGAAGAATTTTTCTATTTGTGTTTATTGGTGGAAGTTTTTACCGGCGGTAACCACAAACTATGCATTTTATTAAGATATACAGAATCCATCTTGTGACAACCGCCTCAGTTATTTCATTGGCAACTGCTATGCAATAAAATATGTCTTCCTCTTTATTTATAACTCCATTGTGTAAAGTGGAGGGACAGGTTGACAAATTTCCAGGGATCCAAATGCTTCGCCCTAAATGGTTGATTTTAACCACTAAAGTTTAATAGCATTCTTTGCTTTATATAATTTCTGAAGTCTTGTCATTAAATGAGGCGAGAAATACTTAACAAATTTAATGGCAGCAATCGCTCGTTTCTGGCGCAGTGCTTCAATCCCTGCAAACTTGTCGTGTAAAATTACATAATTAATTGTTTATTTTTATTGCAAATCAATCAGTTCAGTCGAAAATTTTATGAAAATTGAAGACTTCAAGTGTGTGAAAGTATGTGACTGTTTATTTTTACTACAAAGTCGCGAATTCGATGGAAAAATTTATGAAAATGAACCCTTTCCCTACCGAAATATGAATTCATAAAAAATTTATATTCTAAAGCATTTTGCGTAAATTGTTTAAGCTAAATTAAAAGATTTACATAATCATGTAATAATTTTTTGAAGGATTTTAGAAGGAGTGGAGGATTTAGAAGGATTAATTAGATTTAAATTTACAAGGATTTTTTGCAATATTTATATTCCCACTCAAATCTCTTATTTTAAATTGTTTTTTTAATATTTTGTAGAATTCTAAAATGCACAAATAGGATGTTCTTGCAATATTAAATATAGAAATATTCCCAAATTGAAAAGTCCCCATTCCCCTCCCTCACCATCAAGAAAGCTGCAAAACATCCAAAGACAAAATAAATCACCTTTTTAAAATTATTTTTTATTGTGTAACCAATAATTCTTTTGGAACAAAATAAAATAATGCATCTGTAACTCATTCTAAACAGTAATACAACTAATCGACGTATTAAAGGAATTTTATAATAAGTCATTTTCATGGTACTTATAAATAATGTCCGTAGATAAAGGGTTAAAGAGTTATAAACTGGAAGTTAGTCGAGGAGGGGGAGGGGCGTCAACCATTGTTGGATATTTAGATGGCTGATTTTATTTACTGCTACAAAAAAAAAAAAAAAAAAAAAAAAACTTAGCCACAAAAAGTTAAGGAAAGACACGACTCGGAAGCCATACCAACTGAGCATAATTTTATCTAACACTTTACGCTCATTTATTATATGTAGCTAAATTTTATCCATGTGTTTATGTATACTTTAATTTCTGTGCTTGATAAAACTGTGCAAGAATTTTTCTCAAATTAAAAGCGTCTAAGGTTTTAGTTCACTGAAAAATTGTATTTTTCTGGCAAAACCCCCATTAATTTCTGAAGTATTCGTGCGATTTCAATACGAAAAATTTTAGTGGTAGAGTAAAAATATAAGAACATTTGTCATAGTCGATTTAAAAAAATAGTTAAAAGATAAAAACTCTAAAACTACAAAATTTCTGAATAACTGCTTTTGCTATATGAAGTAAAATGTTTCAATCGGGGAAAAAAAAACTATGCTGTAAGTTTTGAGCATAATCCAGCATTAGATGGAGCATTAATATGGATTCCAAATTTAATCAAAATCGGTCTCATAGTTTTCGATGAAACGGTTTTTAAATCTCGCATATATGTCATAGGATTGCATTCAATGTTGTTTTAACACAACGCTTTCTGTGATAGTAGAGAAGATTGAGAATATATGTAAAAGGGATTGACTTCAAATAGAAATAATGCATATTAATTCATTTTTGATATTAAATGAATGTCTCGATTCACCCCTACTTAATGCGATAAAAAATGGATAATGAGTACGAAAAATATATTTATTCTTGCAAAGAGAAATATATATTTAGTTTTTAAAACAATCAAAATATCCTACAGATACAGTCGAAGGTTCGCTGCTTTTTAGATACGTTCGTAATTCCGTAAATACGTAGCACTTATAGTTGTCTTTCAGTCCATCCCCCTGTCGTTCGTCTGCCAATGCGAAAACTACCCAATCGAATCGCTTGAAATTTTAAATATATAATTATTATATAATTTTCTCGAGTCATTTCAATTTTTATGAAAATCGGACATATAGTTCAATTAAAGGGACATTCAAAATTATTCCATTACATTACGATCAATGGGAGAAAAGATTGAAGTGCATTTTAATGATGTAACACTCTTTCAAACATAATAAAATTGATAGGCACCTATAAGGAATATACGGTAATATACATTCTGTACAATCTGTGGTGCAAAGAACATTTGTTATTGAGTTACAAGGCCGCACAAAAGTATTCCATTACATAATGACACAGGGAGAACATTGTTAGGTGCACATTTTAATTGTAATTAACTATTTAAAATTTTATGATATTGATATATGTTGCTGAAGAATACTACAAGTTATTTCCTGTATAAAAGAAAGCAGATAGTTTTTACAGGGTTACGCAAAAGATTTTGGCTACCATACTGTGTCCGAAATATTGTGTACTACTACATCAAGATCTGACTAATTTTAAGCGTGCCGTAATTGTATAAATCGTTAGCTCCTACATTCGCCGTTCAGTCTGTCAGTCCGTCTGTCTGCCCGCATATAACAGAGCAAAAACTGCCCAACCAAATCGCACGAAATTTAAATATATAATTTTAGTGTAATTTTGTCGAGTCATTTTAATTTTTATGAAAATCGGATATATAGTTTAATTAGAGGGACTATCAAAAGCATTCCATTACATTATGATCAATATCAAAAATAGTTTCAAGTGCATTTTCATGATGTTGAATTCTTTCGGATATAATAGAATTGACATGAACCTATGAAATATATATATATATATATATATATATATATATATATATATTAAAATATACATTCTGTACAATCTGGAATGCAAAGAATATTCATTATTAAATAACAGGGTCACACAAAAATATTCCACAACGTAATGCTATACGTGAAAACATTGTTTAGGACATGTTTAAATTATGTTAAACTATTTCACATTTTATGAATATGATATACGTTGATGAAGTGTAATAAAAATTTCTTCCTGTATGTTTACAGGAACTCAAAAAAAGATTTCGACCACTATGCTATATCCGAAGTACTGCCTACTATAGCAGCAAGATCTGAATATTTTTAAAACTTCGTTAACGTACGAACACACCGCATTCGCTACGCTTTACGTGCAATTATAGGAGCAATAAAAAGTATTCCGTTACATTACGGTGAATGGGGGAAAATATTTCAAATGCATTTTAATGGTGTTACATTCCTTCGAGCAAAATAAAATTGATATGCATCACAAAGTACATATTATAATATACATTTTCACAATCTGTGGTGCAAAGAACATCTCTTATTGTCGTTGAAGTATTGCATCGTCATGACAAAAGTGTTTTAATGAATAATTCATAAAAAGGTCCAAAAATTTTTTTTCGTTTCCGACCCTACACCACTTTCTTTGCATATGATTGCGAGGAGAACTTAATGCCAGCAGGGGCGCTCACTCGCTTATGAAATTGTCAGAAATAGGGGTAAGTGTACAGGGGAAAACGGCATTTTATTACAATAACATATTACTTTATACATTTACTGGTATGAGTTGAAATAATATTTCTAAAATGATAAGTTTACATTAATAGTATATAATTACGTATGGTATATTAATAATACATATATATTAATACATATAATTCTTTACATAAAGACAATGTGCTCTAACCAGACACTCATTTTTAAGAGAACAGGGGGTACGGTCGCTGGCCTCAGTAATGCCAAACAAAATAAGGCATCACCATACTTAAAGCTTTTAATGAATGATTTTTTATTTTGTCCGGAAAAAATCATACTTGAGTCGATTTTTGAAAATTATCTGCTAGAAAAAGAGTAATAAAGAGTAATAACATTTATTTAAATTTATGTTGGACATAATTTCAATCCTGAATAAAACATTAATTTTAAAGATATCTATGGATTGATTTGTTACATAATATTGCACTGTGTATTTTTAAAAGTTATTTTTATTTTGAAAGTTATTTTTAATTTGAAATAGATTAGTTGTGATAAAATTAAACTTTATCATTTCAAACAGTTTATTTTCTACGCTTAGTATTTGATAAAATTTCATAAATAATTATATGCAAGGGTTATTCTTACAGTAACATACAAGGACAACGCTTAAAAATTGCTACTTTTGGATAAACAACATATAATCTGTATTACTTAAATTAAGAATAAAAAATAGTCTATTGTCAGATATAAAAAACTGCCTCAAATTTGAAAATTGTCTATTAGGTTAACAGGTGGGCGGGGCTATCGTGTGTTGGGTGTAGTAAGGGAGGAGCAAACAAATACAAGAAATCACTCCAAAAATTAATTTCAAGTTTATTTTCACCATCATCTTAAATACATAATTAAAATGGTAGTCTGTTGAGAGAATTTTTATCTTGAACGTATGAACGAAAAATGTATGAACGAAGAATTTTTCTTTTCTTTTCTTTATTTTTTTTTTAAATTTTGTAGAAACATTTTTTGATACGTTAAAACATTTTAAAGCTGAACCAGCTTAACGCTTTACATTTACATCCTTTTATTAATATTCATATGAAGAAAATTAATTAATAAAAGATCAATTTTCCACTTGGAATATAGGTTCATTAAATATTAACCTTCTTCAAGAAAAATTTAAAAGCCTTTTTTTGCAATACATCTTTTTTTTTAAAAATGCTAGTATGAAATAAAAATATTCTAGTACGAACTAAGAATTCAGGACACACCTTTAGTCATCGATGCTGATTTTGAAAAATTAGCATCTGGCATTAATTATTTTTTCTTATGTATGCTCAATACTAATTGGCAGATCGTAAAACAGCTTAAATTTTAAGCCGAAAGATTAGTTCAGCATGGCACAAAAAGTTTTCAATTATGAATGAATGAATTTAAAGGGAAAAAAAGACTTCATTTTAAACATGTTTTATCCTACTTGAGAAATTCAAATTCATTTAGGTTAGAGTTCTCAGGTTTTTAAGTCCTAATATTAATATGATCTTTTGATTTAATTTGTCAATATGAAATGTAAAAAACAAAACTAATCTTTTCGATCAAATTGCAACATTATTTGTGTGCATCATTCAAAAATAATAAACAAAATAAATGTATTAAATTGAGCATCCGTCGAAAGTTTGTTGTTTAGGAATCTTTTTTTTTTCTTTTTTCATTATTTTCCTTGTTTATTCTAGAGCAGCGGTTCTCAAACTTTTGGGCTCGCGGAGCCCTTTTTGGGAAAGATTTTTAAGGCGGAGCCCCTGAACCTAACTATACTCTGTGGTTTACAAATTAATGTTTTTTATGTCTATGGAGCAGAGGAAAATCTGTTGAATAAAAATGCGAGCCAGTAATTTCTAACATTATACCAAGATTTTCAGTTTGGACCTTTGATGATACAGAAATTCTGAATTCTGTAATATATAGAAATAGCAATGTCCAGGGTTTCAAATTCAATTTTTCGAAGGAGGGGAATCCCCCTGCAAACATTTATAAATGGAGGGAAGTTTAGCTGTTTGGGGGGGGGGGGAGAAAAAATGTTTAAAATTCGCTATTATTTTATGTGCAGTTTAAAGAATTACCAGAATATAGATATGACAAAATATCACTGAAGCAATTTTTATCAACAGTTCAGAATAATTATGTAAAATGTGGGTGAAAAAACTTTTATACTGTCTAGTTTTTATTGGTGGTAAATTCTTTCCCAGTGCTAATTATTTTTGATACAGGTCTTATTATTGTTTTAATAATAATTAATAAAACTTCTAATTAATTTAATAAATGTATATTTATAATTTAAAAATTGTTATAATTAATTGTTATAATTAAAACCAATATTATTTTTCTGTATATTAAATGTGCAAAATGCAAGTTTAATTATAAAATAATGCTTTTTTGAGTGTAGCAGATAAGAAGTAACACTATTGTTCGCATTTCTTTTAAAAAGAGGCAAGTCAAATTTATCGAAACAGATTTTTTCTTAAAAAATGAATACTTTAGTTGAGTAAAGGGGTACTTTTTGTTTAATGAATGGCTATTTTCAGGAAATGCATTTACTCAGAAAGATTTGGAGCTGTCAGAAACAGATTTTAGAGCAGCAAATAAATAAGTAAAAATAAAATAAAATATATTATAATATAAATTGAAGCAGAAAAATTAGCTTGTTGAACAGAAAAATGCACTCCCGGCAATATTATTTTTTGTGGGAGGCCGGGGGAAGGGGTTCCCTTTGACGAAATTTGCATTTTTTCGCTGTCTTTTAATGAAATCTGGCTTTTTTTTACAATCTTTTCAGGAAATCTGCCGTTTTTTCGCGAGCTTTTAATGAAATCTTATGTTTTATTGTGATTTTTGGACGAAAATTGCATTTTTCGCGATCTTTTGGGGAAATTTGTCGTTTATAGTGAATCTTTTGTCGAAATTTGTCGTTTTTCTCGATTTTTGGTCGAAATTTGACGTTTTTTCGCGCTTGTTTTGACAAAAACTGTCGTTTTACAGGATGCTGTAACGAAATTAGCCATTCTTTCACGAATTTTTTGACGAAATTTGCGGGAAATTCGTCTCATTTCGCGATCTTTTAACAATATTTGCTGTTTTTTCGCAAAACTTTAGGAAATCACGCGTCCTGTGGGACGCATAATAACTGTCTTTTTGTGTGCCATCTCCGATTTTTTACGTAATTTACGCGCTATCACGCGTCCACGGCATCACTCTTTCATAATTTTTGGAATTGAATGCGTTAATTTATTTATTTATTCGAAAATTCGGAACAGAATCACCTCGTTTTCGCCGCGGAAAATAGAACAAAACTCGTCAATCGATTGCAGGAAAAAAATTGCGAAATTTGCCAGTCGGTCGCGGAAAAAATCGTGATTTACAATTATCTTTCGCGGTTAAAAAACTCGCAAAATGTGTCAATCATTCGCACGAAAATATCATAAAATTCGCAAAATATTTTGGGTGGAAGTCTCCCGTTCACGTTATTTTTTTAGGCGGGATTTCAAAATTTTGGGCGCGAATCCCGCCATTCCGCCCTGAAATTCAAGCCTTGAATGTTTCTGTAGTATTGATTTCTCACCGGATAAATCGAAAAATTTTGTTTCAAAATAAGAAAAGGCAATTGTCCAACAATTTGCCATCATAGTTAAAATTATAAAATTTTGTTAAAAGTTTCTGGTGAGAATCTTGTTTAAATTAAGTGGGTTAAAATATATCCCACCTCCCTTCAAGGGGTTAAAGAAACTGCAACTTGTAAAAAAACTTTTCTAACAAAATGGGATACATGGGTGGGATTAAATTTATATCAAGGTGGGTATTCATTGACAAAAAGTCTAAGTAATGGCTGGAGCTGGGCAAAATTTTAAATTCTTAAAGTGATGATAAATGTAAAGAACCAAAATGTATTTTTTAAATTGCTATAGACTTATTTCTAATTGGAAAATGTGGCAGAGACCAATTAAAAGAAAATTTTAAAGAGGGGTTGTAAAAAGATACAAGATGCTAAAAAAATGCACTTTCAGTAATATGCATTGCTTATAAAACTAAGTACAATTATATAAAACAGCATAGAAAATTTACATAACTAAGAAATTATAAAAATATAATAAACAGATTAAAGCAATTAAAGTTACGAAAAGAAAAAATATATATATATATTCAATGAGCATAAATATTAAATAAATCTAATGAGGGCTTTCTTAAATAATACAAAATATTACATAAATGGGGCATTTTAATCGACAAACATTGTTGTATAGAGAAAAACAGCTTAAAAATTTAAATATATAAATAACATAAACAGATTAAAGAATTTAAATTTATATATATCAAAAGAAATATGTATACACAATATATACAAATGTAATATGGATCTAATAAAAGTATTTAAATGATAGAAGTTGCAATAAAAATATGCTTTCAGCGACAAACTTTATTTTATTTAAAAAACAGTATAAAAATTTAAATAACTAAAAATTAATACAATTAACATAAACAGATTTTTAAAAAATCAAACATATAAAAATAAAAAGAAATGTATACACACATTACACACAAATGAATCTAGTAAAAAATTTTAAATGATGCAAATTTTTAAGGCGTTTTAAGCGACAGATATTGTTTTAAAAATTAAATATAATTTTGAAAACTAGGATAGAAGATTTAAATAAATAAAATTTAATAAAAATAAACATTTAAGGAAAGTAAAATTCCAAAAATAAAAATGATACAACATGCACTATATACAATATTAAATGCCTGTAGTTTTTTTTTATTATTATTCTGCATAAGTTTGACGAACAATAATAAATAAAAGTTTAGTGTGAAAAATGTACTTGAATTATTTTGGACAGTTATTTTATTATCTGGTGCAATTTTCAATAATAGCAAGCGAATGTCTGATTCTGCATTTAACCTTTTTCTGTATTTTGTTTTGATACTTGTGTAAGTGGCGAATCCAGCTTCACACATATGTTTTTGAAACTGGGAGTAAAACTAATTTTGCTCTGTCTGACAAGATTTTGTATTTATCTGCCAAATCACACCAAAATTCAGCGACACGCTTGCTTTGGAATGAGATTTCTAGATCGCTTTGAGATGTTAAATCAATGAGAGTTTCGTATTCCTCAGAGCTTAAGGTATGTCATTTTGTTTTTATACTGAATGGATTTGGTATCCATTTAAAATCGTCCAGCATCTTATTTTGAGCAGCTGGAAAGTAATGCTCAAATGAACTTATCAGAGCTTCGAGATGATCTTAAATATTTTCTGACATTTTTTTTTTCCAATCTTAATGTTATAGTCATTTAATACCTTTTTGGTAACATATGGTATTTAGTAAGAATTAAGTATAAACGTATAAATAGGCGGAACTCCAAAGAATTAAACTGTTCTCCCACTATTGTTCGGCAAGCAGAGTTAACAGCACTGGCGGGCCTTTTCTGTTTCGATTCACGATGTGCATTTGATTAAGAATATTATTTCTTGTAGCTCATTTTAAATCGAATTTTTAAAACACACTTAGGGCAGCAGTATAAAATATAGCAATTCAAACCAAAAATATTATACAGAAAGTAAATACAGAGCTGTCAACTTCTACGCCTATTTAAATCACAAAAACATGTTTGGAACCACAAAAAAGTTTTAGAAAAATGTATGCCAAATATATCCATTGTTATGTATTACACTCTGTATTGTTAATTATCTATTAAATTTTCTGTTTCTGATATGTTTATTCGTTTTTAAATAGGCGTAGTAGTTGGCAGCCATGTAAATACATGTATATTGCAAATGTTTAAATGGCTTTGAAGTGTATCATTGTATTTTTCAACCCAGTTACATATACATTAATTTTGACACACACACACACACAAAATATCTTGTATACTTTTGAAAATCTTTTACTTACGCTATGTTAATTTCTTTCATGTTTTGTTTATTTTCCTGGAACGCCGCGGAGCCCCTGGAAAGTTCAGGCGGAGCCCCAAGGGCTCCGCGGAGCACACTTTGGGAACCTCTGTTCTAGAGGATGTTGTGTATGAAAGGGAAATGACGACTTTCAAGATTTAATACTTGAATATACTCAAGAAAAAAGGAAAATATTGAATATTTCATTTTTAAACTTACACCATAAAATATTAGGTTTAAATAATAAAACCAAAAAGGTCTAATTCTCACTTATGTATTCTCCTATGTCGTATTACTTCTTGCGTTGCTGTTTTGACAGGAACGGCAAATAAAAATCCCAATCGATGTATTTAATACCACTCACCAATATTTGCGTTTCTGCCTTTCGTAGATAGTAACCTCTTGGGCTTTCACCACAAAGACTTAATTGTTAAATGCATTGTGCAAATTGGGAGACTGTTGCAATACAGCAGTTTTTTTTTTCTTTTTGCGAAATTCAACTTTTGCGTTTCTATTATGTGTTACCACAAGTCTTATAAAATACCGTAATTGCCTTTAGTCTGACACCATTTTACTTTTTATTAAATAAGGTGAATATAACTTTTCAAAAAAGTTGCGGCAATAATCAAGATGAATTTTAGATCCTTTATTTAATGCAACCGTTAAGGGCTTAATGTACATGTACATCTGACTTTAAACGACACACTTCAGCACACAATTGAAGACGTTTACCTCGGAATTTCGTACATACGAGTGCAAATAAAAATTTCTTTCGTATGTATCAGAAAACTTGCTTTATTCAATGCTGCTTCAAGCACCTCACAAAAGTGCGCAACATGTAATATTCTTCAGCGATTAAAGGAATCAAATATCAGAGATCATAATGCATATTACCTCCAAATGATCAAAATAATTAACAACACATTTTTAACGTAATAAAATATCCTAATAAAAGAATTATAAAATATGAGAACAAAAACTTTAAATATTCAAGATGATCGCCCAGTCATACTCCCCAATTTTGTGTAAGACTGAATGACTCCGCCCCCATTTTAAAAATAATGCTTCGATAAGGTTTCGAAAGGCGTGCCACACTTACATCGAAAATTAAGATGAAACTTGATTGACAAATAATTATAAATGAAGAAAATAATAACGGCATAAGACTTTCACGATATTTCAGTGCAGTTTTAATAATTCAATATTGTCTGCAATATTTTCAATTAGTTGTAATCTTAAATGATAAATTTGAAAATAAGAAACGTATCATTAAATTTGTACATATTTTACGTTTTTTTTTCGATTTTAAATACGCAGTATTTTGGACATGATATAGACGATACAGTATGTTATCAAACTTGGATTGTCTTGGTATATAAGAAATCGTTTACTCGTTTAATCGTAGGTTACTGGAATGTTTTCAGCATTTTTCCTACGTATAATATAAAATTAATTTAAAAGATAGGGAAATACAATTTTATGTATAATAACAAAATAATAGCATTTTTTTAAAATTTATTATTGATGTACTTCAGGTAAAAGTAAATACTTATTAGCTCACACCTGTATGTATAATTATTTAAATTTAGATAGCTTGTAAATCAGTCTTTTTATATGTAAATTTGAAACAGTATAAGGAATCGATTTTTGTAATTTTTCTCTTTGGGAATCAGGTACGGAATTATTTTCGGAATCTTTGTCCCTTCCTTCTTTTTAATTAAACAGAGAAGTTGGGGGCGGAGTTAAGAATATATTGGTTATTTCGTGGTTTTAGAAATGAAATTTATGCATAGCGTGGAATTGCGTAACATAACCTTCTATTACTGGCATGAAATTTTTTTTTTTATATTCTGATAACTAGTTCTATCCAAATGTAAGACAACCAGTAACTGATTAAGTTTTGTTTCTACTTTTAGGCTCCATTTATAAAATTCTACCTCCAAGGGTTAAACTGTTTCCTTGGTCTTTTTTTTTTTCTAAAGTTTTATATTCTGATCTCCAGAAGACAAGAAAAGTGATTAACAATTATGAGCTTCTTTTAGGGAATTCTAAATTCGCAAATAAAAGCTTACTATTTTCAACTTTGGACATTTTTTCCTTTCATAGAAGCCAACAACGAAATGGGTTTAATGGGAATGTATATTAGATCAATTTTTAATCGGCGCTGAAATGCTTCAACCATTGATTTGTGAATTAATATGTGAATATTTATATACAGTGCTCAGCAAAATTTTAGACAATGATCGATTACGCTTCTATTTTCAGAAGTACTTACCGAATATTTGTAATTCCTCTGTCATATATTACTTGTGACTTATCCTTTATTCACACACAATAAATTTTGAATTTTACCTTTTACGTAAAATATAATGACAAAAAAAAAAAAAAAAAAAAATTAACACTGTGGCAAAAGTATAGACAATTTGTGTATTTACAGAAAAATAACTGCAAATTAAAATCGAGTCGCACCCGCATTGTTTGCAGTTAGTGCAAGAATGTGACCTTTCATCGAAAAAACTAAATGCTGCGTCACTTGGGGGTTTATTTCGTACCAAACGTGTTCTACAGCACCTCGAACCTTATTAAAAGAAAATTATAGCAATATATACATGTTTAAATTATGTTAAACTATTTCACATTTTATGAATATGATATACGTTGCTGAAGTGTAATAAAAGTTTCTTCCTGTATTTTTATAGGAACACAAGAAATATTTCGACCACTATACTATATCCGAAGTACTGCCTACTATAGCAGCAAGATCTGAATATTTTTAAAACTTCGTTATCGTACAAACGCACCGCATTCGCTACGCTTTACGTGCAATTCTAGGAACAATCAAAAGTATTCCGTTACATTACGATGAATGGGGAAAAATGTTTCAGATTCATTATAATGGCCTAATCTGCCTTCGAACAAAATAAAATTGATATGCATCTAAGAAGTACATAATATAATATACATTTTGCACAATCCGTGGTGCAAAGAACATCTGTTATCGTCGTTGAAGTATTGCATAGTCATGGCAAAAGTCTTTTGGAAAATACCTCATACAAAGGTCCAAAATGTTTCGTGTCCGACCCTACGCCACTTTCTTTGCATGTTATTGCGAGGAGAACTTAATGCCAGCAGGGTCGCTCACTCGCTTATGAAATTTTAAAGAACTGGTTAACTGTACATGCAAAAACGGCATTTTATTACAATAACATATTACTTCATACATTTACTGGTGTTATTTGAAATAATATTTTTAAAATTTTAAGTTTACATTAATAGCATATAATAATACATATAATTACGTATAGTATATTAATAGTACATATATATTCATACATATAATTCTTTACAGTCAGACAATGTGCTCTCCCCAGACACTCCCTAGTTTTTGAGAGAACACGGGGGCACGGTCGCTGGCCTCAGTAATGCCAAACAAAATAAGGCATCTCCATACTTAAAGCTTTTAATGAATGATTTTTTATTTTGTCCGGAAAAAATCACATTTGAGTCAATTTTTGAAAACTATCTGCTAGAAAAAGAGTAATAACATTTATTTAAATTTCTGTTGGACATAATTTCAATCCTGAATAAAACATAAATTTTAAAGATATCTATGGATTGATTTGTTACATTATATTGCACTGTGTATTTTTAAAAGTTATTTTTAATTTGAAAGTTATTTTTAATTTGAAATAGATTAGTTGTGATAAAATTAAACTTTATCCTTTCAAACAGTTTATTTTCTACGCTTAGTATTTGATAAAATTTCATAAATAATTATATGCAAGGGTTATTCTTACAGTAACATACAGGGACAACGCTTAAAAATTGCTACTTTTGGATAAACAACATATAATCTGTATTACTTAAATTAAGAATAAAAAATAGTCTATTGTCAGATATAAAAAACTGCCTGAAATTTGAAAATTGTCTCTTAGGTTAACAGGTGGGCGGGGCTATCGTGTGTTGGGTGTAGTAAGGGAGGAGCAAACAAATCTGAGAAATCACTTCAAAAATTAATTTCAAGTTTATTTTCACCATCATCTTAATTACATAATTAAAATGGTAGTCTGTTGAGAGGATTTTTATCTTGAAGTATGAACGAAGAAGTTTTCTTTTCTTTTCTTTTTTTTTAAAAATTTTGTAGGAACATTGTTTGATACGTTAAAACATTTGAAAGCTGAACCAGCATAACGCATTACATTTACATACTTTTATTAATATTCATGCGAAGAAAATTAATTAATAAAAGATCAATTTTCCAATTGGAATATAGGTTCATTAAATATTAAACTTCTTCAAGAAAAATTTAAAAGCCTTTGGTTGCAATACATCTTTTTTTAAATAATGCTAGTATGAAATAAAAATATTCTAGTAAGAATTAAGAATTCAGGACACACCTTTAGTCATCGATGCTGATTTTGAAAAATTAGCAGCTGACATTAATTATTTTTTCTTGTGTATGCTCAATACTAATTGACAGATCGTAAAACAGCTTAAATTTTAAGCCGAAAGTTTAATTCAGCATGGCACAAAAAGTTTTCAATTATGAATGAATGAATTTAAAGGGAAAAAAAGACTTCATTTTAAACATGTTTTATCCTGCTTGAGAAATTCAAATTCATTTAGGTTAGAGTTCTCAGGTTTTTAAGTCCTAATATTAATATGATCTTTTGATTTAATTTGTCAATACAAAATGTAAAAAGCAAAACTAATTACTATCTTTTCGATCAAATTGTAACATTATTTGTGTACATCATTCAAAAATAATAAACGAAAGAAATGTATTAAATTGAGCATCCGTCGAAAGTTTGTTGTTTAGGAATCTTTTTTTTTTTCATTATTTTCCTTGTTTATTCTAGAGGATGTTGTGTATGAAAGGGAAATGACGCCTTTTAAGATTTAATACTTGAATATACTCAAGAAAAAAAATGAAAATATTGAATATTTTATTTTTAAACTTACACCTTAAAATATTATGTTTAAATAATAAAACCAAAAAGGCCTAATACTCACCTATGTATTGTGTTATGTCGTATTACTTCTTCCGTTGCTGTTTTGCCAATAACGGCTGATAAAAATCCCAATAGATGTATTTAATACTACTCGTGACTAGCGTGTTCAAGCAGCCGATGAAATGATAATTGAAGGTGAAATTCATTGTGATCGATTGCGGTTGTCAGAGGTAGTGTTTGACGGGGTACGGAAATTTTTCGACGTTTGTATTAGGTGCCTCTAAAACACTTTTGTCAAGACAATGTCTCCTTATAGCTCGGTTCTCTATGGAGATAGTAGTCACTGGATTCAACTAAAATCATCAAAGCCAGATTTGGCGAATTTTTGCTAGTTAATGCAAAATATTGCTAAGTTAGCGAAGCATAAGAATTTTATATCGAAAACAATTTATTGAATTTTGGTTGTATTTTAATAGTTAATGTCAGTTTAATTACTTATTTTATTTATAGAGGTTCGGTAAACAATTTTCGAAATTTGTTTGGAAGAGTAAAATTGGTCAAGGCCATCATAGCTATATGAAAAGTGTAAAAATCGATGCTAAATTATAGAAAATCATATAAACATAATTAATAAATGATAAATAATAACTATGGATAATTAGATATATATTATTTATGCATGATAATTAATTGAATAATAATATTGTTATTAAAAAATATTATATTATATTATATATATATATGTAATCTTGTATAACATTGTATATATTATATTAGTACATCATCCTTTCAAGCTACAAGACCCTTTGAAAAGAATGATCCTTTAGAACTATTCTATTAATATTTCCTATGATTTTTATGCACTAAGATTTATTAGACATTTATATTGCGTTTAAGTTTTATAATTTTTATTACTTCATTGATATCTAACATTGTCATAATATTATTATACATTAATATTATATATTAATTATTATGTAATATTATTTTATAATATAATGCAAAACTGTTCGTGGTGTTGTTTATGATGACCGATTATCTGCACGAGTGTTATAGGCTCTAGGGGATGCCTTCCGTGGGGGTCTTTCTAAGGGAACCTAACTCGTGTTTACGCAAAGTTCGAAGAAAAACACGAAATTTCTGAATGTTTAAGACGACGACGCGCGCGTTTGACTTCGAACCCAATAGCTCCCGTCTACTAGTGTTGAGAGCAGAACCTCTCAGCCACTGGTGGGATATAATATAAAACAATATATTGTTAATAATAAATATATCATTAGTAATATATTGATTAATATATTATTATTATAATTAATAATTTTATGACTATTTCGTATTTATTATTTAATATTGGATGTTATATTTTTGTTATATATTATTATCATATAATTATATATTTTATAAGATATTTATATGTAATATAATATATATTACCATAAAGTATGGGAAGTAAGCCATAATTTAATAAGCCCTTCTCATATAGCTGATTTGTTTTTCATTTTTTCAAAAAGTGACACTTATAAACCCTTCTGTTCAAGATTTTTTTTTCTTTTGACATTTTTAATTTCTGTTTTTTTTTTTTTTAGCAAATTCTTCAAGTTTTCATTTCCATATCTCCTATATATTATTGGAGTTGTACTTATTAACAATGCAATGATCTATTGAATATTTAAATACACTTTTGAGATTATATTAAATTTAATTTTATCTGCAAGACCTCATTTCATACTAAACTCCAAATTATCCACGTCAATTCCCATATTCCCTGTGATTTTTCCCCACATTTTCTCTCAAAGTTTTCGAGGTAACGTGCATAATTCTTAAATTTCAACAATTCGGGACTGTACTGTTTGATTCATGAGGTCCGGCACAATAATTTGATTATATACACCGTTATCACATTCCATTTTTAAGTTTTTTCTGTATAAATAAACTTCCTCAGCGTTTTATATGTGTGTATACATGCAGAAAATTAATTCTAATCCACGTGAATATTTATTAACCCATAGGCGCTTCAAGCACTTCAGAAAAATACAACATAAATACAATATTCATAAATAAATATACATACATAGCATGTTTATCAAAATCAATACGAATAATAATAATAAAAAGAAGAAGAAGAAAATAAAAGCACATTAAAATAATTACAAAGCTTACTTTCAAGAATTTTGCTCATCCGAGTTGATGGATAAAAATCTGCCTCATTATCATTATTGTAGGAAGATTTTGTATAACTCCGACCCTATTTTAAAAGTAATGCTTCTATTAGGCTTCGAAAGGCGTGTCACATTTGCATAGTTAAAATAAATAAAATAAAATGATAAACCAAGCTAAAAAAAAGACATGCATTGATAAATTATAAATTGTTTCCAAACTAAAGAAGAAGAAAAAAAATTCATCAAAATAGTAACTGAAACAAGTTTTCACAATATCTATGATATTTACAATATTCGGATAATACCTTTGCAATACCTTCCATTCATTAATATTAATCATAAATTTTAAAATATAAAATGCAAAGTAAGCCTTTTCCATCTATATCTGCGAGAAAGTAGCGTTGGAGAAATCGTTTTTAATTGAAAACAGTTTTATTTAAATTTCATACATTTTTAATTAAAAAATTGTACATTACATGCATAAGGGCGAATTCGTTATAATTATATCCGTAATAAAGTATAATGCATGTATAATGTACGTAAAACAAACAAAAATATTAGATGAAAAGATCTGCTAAAATTAAACATCCTGATTCTGTGCAGAAATTTTATTCTATAGCTTATAAGTATTAGTCATAATAAGTAGCATTATGCAATGCTCCAAAATTACGCAAATTAGATCTTTAGTTCAGTTTTCCCCTTTATTATTATTTTGATTATTATAGATTCTTAATGAAAATAATGTTAAAAGAGATTATCAGCATTCAAGGATTATCCGAGAAAAATAAACGGCGACGTAAAGTAAGAAATTAGTTAAAAGCATATTCTTCCCTTTTAATGTAATTTACTAATTTTGTTTTACCCTGCTAGGTGGAGCTCATTGTGCTTAAGCCATTTGGTAGACCTCCCCACCTAGCTGAAACTGAAACTGATTTTGTTTCATCAAAAGTTACTTTTGAGTAAACAATAAATTTCCCAAAGTATCAAGTTATTAGTATTAAATTGCGGATTATACGCCAGAAACCTATTGCTTTTAAATCTGAACTCCGACCTCGCTGTTTTTTTAATATTTAAACTCCGCCCATCATCATAGGATATGTATTTATTCAAGATAAAAGCACACTACAGAAAATCTATCTGTATAAATTAGGCGGAGCATCGGGTTCTTGATACGTTTTGAATACAGATGTAAACTGTATTAATATTCATTGAGAAAAATATCAATTTTTGAATATTACAAAAAGATCTTTAAAAAAGAAAAAAATCATTGCATTTCATTTAATGGTTTTAAAATTTGTTTTAAGGATACCAAAGAATTATTATTTAATAGTTTTTACAATTTATTTCTGTGAAAATTAAAAAAAAAAAAGAAAAAAAAAAACAGATGATATATATTCTAAAAATTTTAAAAACATACCCATACTTCATTCTGTAATAGCAATGGTAGTTTCTAATTGGTCCATGTTTAATGTCCAAGTTATGCAATACCTGTGTTTTTTATTTCATTCGTTTTCTGATTGGTCCATGTTTAATGCCTAAATATTGAATACTTCTGTTGCTACAATGACAAAAAGAGCAATTAAACCTTTTTAAAAAATTAACAATTTAAAAACAAATTGACAAAACAGAATAATCAAAACTGTTAAAAAAATTAATAATTCGGCAACAAGTTGTAATAAAGATTTATTACAAATTTCATTTACATGTGCATTTTTTTCTCTACGCAACCATGTAAAAATTTTAAATGTGCGATGTTTAGAAGTTTCAAAATTCGCAGTTCCGAGTATAGTAAAACGGAAATTTCATTTAAAATTTGTTTATGGTGGGTCCTGGAATGCTTAATCCATTTCGTATGCAATATGAGGCGTTCAGAAGTCGAATGACTTCTGAACGCCTCATATTAACTATGATTAACTCCATCCAATAAAAATGCACATTTTCAACAGTAATTTTTATCTCTATAAACTATTGATTTCTTTAATCATTGGTCTAGGAAGGTTAATGTTTAATGCATGGCGTACGTAATAAAGAACTCGTTTTGATCATCCTAAAAATGATGTTTATTATTATTATTATTAATTTAAATATATAATTTATTAATAAGTCTTTTGAATTTTAGCCTTTGAAAATATGATTTTGCAAATAGTCGTTGTAATTTGAGTGTCTTACAAAAAGGTAAAATTATGATGCTGTTTTTTCTGCATTTTGTTTTAAGTGCGAAGGAAATATGATTTTTTTTAACATTATGAAAAAACATAATTACAAATATGAATGTAATCCTCGAGGATGTTAATCATTCTTCAATGCATTCAAAATTCATTCAATCTACAGAATTATATTATCTTATGTATTGCTTATATCGCAGTGAAACCTGGAGCTTCGTGAACGGAATATTACGTGCCAAACGGTCGAATAAAAATTTTATTATTATTATTATTATTATTATTATTATTATTATTATTATTATTATTATTATTATTATTATTATTATTATTATTATTATTACTATTATTATTATTATTACTATTATTATTATTATTATTATTATTTTAATATTTCCTTTTTTTTACTATATCCCTTGTGTTGATAATTGGCCGTCGTAAACACAAACATTTTTTTTTATCCATTCAAGCAAAATCTTTTTAATATTTGTTCAATAGAAATTTTGTTTCTAAAATTGTCCATTTGAAATCTTAAATGGAAAAAAAAGAAAAAAAAAATCTGTACACAGGTTTTCTTTTGTATCAGAACCCCCCCCCCCCCCCCCCTTATTCTTTCCTTGAGTATTATCTACATCTTTCTTTTCAATAAAATTACGAGAAGAGAAAACACTGCTGTTTCAATCTCCGAAACCAAAAATCAATCAATGCCTTGTCTACAACAGCATTTCCGGGTACTTCGACGCCCGATCTTTCAGTTTTTCCCCTCCTTTTTTTCCTTTATTGATTTATTATGAGTTACTCTATTTTATTTAATCGAGTTTATATTATTTATTCTAAGTTTCAACATTTAATTTAATTAATTTATTTTTTAATAAATTATTATATTGATTCTTCTTAATGAAGCTAAGTTTAATGTTAAATATCATCTAAGGGCTATATTTCGATAGTTAAAAATAAACATAACTTTTAATGCAGTAATAACATCGAGTAAAATTACGTTTACAGTATTTTTATGTCGTAATTTAATAACATAAAAATATCTAATTACTGGAGGTAGTTTATTGCAGTATTCACTTCTATGAAATAAATCCTTCACTGCAAGATTTTTTCTATTTTTATTATTTTTTTGTTACTGAATTACACGGGTACAGCCGAAAGTAGACATTCCAAAAATATCGATTCTTTTTTCGAGAATTCTTAACATTCTCTCTGATTTCAGCTGTTTTCGATCAAAATAACGGGATAACCAAGTAGTACCAAAAGTTTTAATCGCACCTAGTTTTCCATTTCATGATAGTTCAATAACCTATCGGGTTAGAAGGGATTTCGATCACGCCCTTTTCACCCTTTGTAAGACTGTTTTTCTGCTTTCTCTGGGAAACGCGGTTCAAAACGTCAACTTTGAGAGCTTGTTCTGAAATATCCATTGCGTTAACCCCCTCCCTCCCCCCCCCAAAAAAGCGGAAATATGAGTGAAATTAGGTAGTTTCTGAACAACAACACCTGCTAATTTCATGCACTTTTTGATTTAAGGACACCCTTAAAGGAATAAATGTTATTTTTATTGTCAAAACATGAACAATGTGGACTTATGAAGAAAGAATTGTTTTCTTCTTTATTGATTTATTTATATCTAGATAATATTAAATTTGCTTTATTCTCCAATATGTAAAGAATAATTTTTTATCCTAATATTTTAGAATTTAAAAAATGTTAAAATACGAAGAAAAAAAATGTAATTTAACAAATTGCAACGATTTTTTGGAAAATGATATTTTCAAAGACTAACAGTTTAAAGACTTATAAATAAATTCTAATTTTAAAAAAATGATAATGATAAACACCATTTTTATGACATTCAAAGCGTGATGGTTTACGTAATAAAAAAATCCTACGTTACGTACGACATGGATTAAAAATTAATATTCCTGTACCAATCATATACAAAATTGAAATGAACATAACAAGCAGATTCAATGAATTAACAAGCAGATGCACATCTACTAACTGAGCTACCATATAAAAGGAAAACAAATTTATTTGAATAATAAATTAAGTTAATAATCTCAATATTTTCGTCCCTGGCACAAGTACAGGAGCATTTAGAATCACACTAATGTGGATAAACATAATTTTAATATATGAAATTAAAAAAATAAGTCATACTTTAAATTAAAACTTACACCAGAAAGTTTCTACGAAAATAATTAAAACAAATAAATATAACCACACTATATCACCTCAAGGTTATTTACATAAAATGGCAGTTTGAACATTCAAATAGCCGATTTATTAATTAATGGTAGGACAAGGACTAGGAGAAATTTTGGACGTGTGTATGAGCCACAGCCAAAGAGACTTGTCGTGACAATGCCATGCTTCAAAAAGAGTGAGCGCAAGAGACACAGTCGAGTTAGGATGGATGCAATGCTTCCCTCTTCCTCGGTGTACGGCTGAATGCTGCTTAATCCGACAACCTGAGCTTAGTCTTAAGGGTTGTGGTTATAGTTAGGGAGGTAAATTAAAAAATAATAAACTCTTATACATAAAAATCATATACAATTCTGCGTTATTATATATAAATATTCACATACTAATTCACAAATCGATTGTTGAAGCATTTCAGTGCCGATTAAAAATTATTTAACATGCATCCCCATTAAATTCTTTTCGTTGTTGGCTTCTAGAAGTTTGTGGAAGTACTGTACAAAGTTGAAAATACGGAATTTTTACATGCGAATTTAGAATTATTTAAGAGTTGTACATATTTGTTTATGACTTCTCTTTTTTTCTGGAGATTAGAATAAAAAACTGTAGAAAAGAAAGACCAGGTAAATAAATAATTTAACCCTTTGAGACAGAATCTTTGATCCATCAGCTTTTATACCAGTATTTTTTTAATTACAATTTCATGCTGTTTAAGAACAGAAATTTTATGACTAAATATTATTAATAATGTAGTTAAAAAAATTAGTGTTTATCCCATATTGTACATTAGGAAAAATATCGCTTAAATGGTTAATAAATAGATAAATAAAATTAAAGCTGGAGATTTCACTTTTAAAAGCATAAGATATTATTAATTTATAAAAAGATGAATATTATTTTTAATTAGGTGAGTATCTGGAAAACTTATCACCTTGCAAAATGAGAAAGTAATTTGTCTTTGATTGTTTCTCTCTCTCTCTCTCTCTCTCTCTCTCTCTCTCTCTCTCTCTCTCTCTCTCTCTCTCTCTCTCTCTCTCTCTCTCTCTCTCTCTCTCTCTCTCTCTCTCTCTCTATATATATATATATATATATATATATATATATATATATATATACGGTGTCTAAAAAGCCTGAAAACGGTCGAATAACTGTAGAAATGCATACCAGAATGCAAAAGGAAAAAAATGCTTGTTAAAATTTTTTTTTAATAAAGCTACTCAGTGATAATAAATTTGCCTCCCACAACCGACCCCTGGGGCTCAAGGGGGTCCGACTTTAAAATCCTCAATGATAACACTCATTTTTTATTGCAGATTAGCATTCTATGGGGAAAATATGCAATTTGTATCTAATCCCTGAAAACCTGGTGAATTATGTAAACGGTCATAACTCTGTGAGTTGTACACAGAAGAAGATATACTCTTTTGTGTTTAATACAGGAATGGATGAGGAATTTTTTTCTAATTAGAATTTCTATCCTACGGGGGCTATATAGAAATTTAATTTTTGTATTTTTTTCTAATAGACCCACCATGGAGTTGCAACTTATGCCATCATATTTTGCCCCCTTTTATGAGTTTTTGCAACTGGAAATATGGGTTTAGAGGCGATATTTAAGAAGGTGGATTACTGTTTCGATAATTATGACTCACCTGTAAATAGATTACGCGTTAATCCTAGTATATTTACGAGAGTTATAGCATGGCCAGACGGGCAGACAAACTCAATTAACTTTTCAACAGCCTAGGAAAGTGTTTAAAATATTTCTGAAAGAATACCACGCTTATGAAAAAATTTAAGAGGGGCATGCTGTTTCAAACCATTCCTCTCAAGGAAAACCTTGCCACCTCCCACCCCTCCAAGAAACTTATGTCTTCCTGTCCCGTCCGTACAACCTACAAAGAAATCGAAATATAAAAAATATCTCCATTATAGCAAGATATTCTTCTTAGCAAGTATAATTATCTAGTATTTCCTTCATAGAAACTAGTTCTTTTTCCGTTTGTGGAACAATTCTTTTTTTTTTTTTTTGCCAGGTTTTGTTTTCACAGGTTTTAAAGTAAATGTAATATACCTATACTCGTCAAAGGTACACTATAGAAATGCTGTTTTAACAGCCTTTGAGAATACTTTTAAAAATGAAAACTGTCTATAACGGAAAAAAGTTAGTTACGATTTTAAAATTAAATATTTTAAGACAAAAACCTGCTTAAAACGGAAAGTTTTATCGGTTCTTATTTTGATGGAAGAGAGCACAGGCTCTGCACCCCGCCAAACTCAACCGTTGACTATGCTACAGCCCTGAAAGAAAATTTTTTTTCCGTCCCCCCCACTACCCCCAAGAAAATTCTGAAATGGCGCCCTTGTTGTAAGATAGAAATATTGCGTATCATTGCCCGTATAATTCAAATCAGCAATATAAAATGGGATTATCATTTAAGATTTCAAAGATTGAATCCACCTGCCCCCCCCCCCAAATGTCAGCGAGGGGGAAGAGTGAACTTTGATCTCACTGAATAGCTTTTTTAAAACTATTTAGTACGTATTTTTTCGTTTTTCAATCTGGTATGTATTTCGCGAATTCGTCGACCATTTCCAGATTTATCGGACACCCCTATTTTTTCAATTTTATTATAATAATGAATAAAGAGATAAATAATTTTCTACACTATTCTTCCGTTATGAAAATTTAAAGGTCCTCTTCCATAGAAAAAGTCATTACAGCTGTATCTTTTAGAGACCTCATCGCTTACGCAAATTTTGTCTGGAATGCATCTTTTTTTTTAAAGAGTTCCCTTTACTTGTGAAGTACCAATATGTTCTCATTCAAAAAAATCAAATATTATTATTTATTTATTAGTTGTGTCAAAAAACAATTCCACATGCACCTTTTGACGATGCATCTATGCGTCACAAGTTCCAAAAGGGTTAAAGAATTGCATTATTTTTCAGATTAAAAAGTTTAAAATATCAATTTTTTTAAATTTATGATGAAAAAATGTTGTTGTGAAAAAAAAAAAAATATTACTTTACAAAAAATAAAAAATTGATATTTCTTAGAATTATTTTTGAAAAATTTTCTGCCTTACTTTTTATTTCGTAATTGTTGAAACTGGTCAATCATGAAAATCTATTATTCCAACCCCCCCACACCTGAAATTTCAGGGTTCTTACGTGTCCTAGAATTTCTAGAACAAGAAATTCTTCAGTAAAGAGAATGGTTATGCCCGTAATGAAAGATAGTGCTATGTGCAATATATGTGTAACAGAAAAATGTTAGAAAAAAAGATCTGCTAAACATTAAATATCCTGATACTGCAAAGAAATTTTATTCGATAGCTCATAAGTATTAGTCATAACAATACCGAGCAATTCTCCAAAATTATGGAAACTGGTATTTTATTTCAATTTTATTTATATTATCTTCTAATGATTATTATTATTATTATTATTATAGATTCTTAACGCAAATAATTTAAAAAGAGGATAACTTCAATCAAGTATTATCTTAGAATACTAAATGGCGATGTGCTATAAATTTTTTTGATTATTGTATCTTGTAGGTTAAATATTGTCCATCATGATTAGCTAACAATGCCGTGAAAGGGAGAGCTATGAAAACACGATAAGTAATTAAGGAGTCCAGGCTCATTTAACGCGTAATTTTACTTTGCCCTTTCGAGAGATAACGGTGCCCAACGTGTTACTGGCAAGGACAGCAGAGAGAGGTAAAGTGCCCCTCCTTAGAGTCAGAACTAAGATAACATCCGTTGTCAATTATCGCCAAATGGTTACAATGTTCAGCATGTATATGATATTTGGCAAAACATAAGTGCAATTTTTTTTTCTGAGCGAGAGATTTTGTACTTAGCATATTAACAAGATAATCGCTATTTGGCGACAAAAGAGTTTAAACTTTGATATTGGAATTTGAAAAAGCAAAGGAATTTTTTTGCGGTTAGACCTGGGGCTCTTGAAGTGGGCTAAAATTCGCGAATGGGTACCATATAAGGAAACGGTAGCATGGGAGAGGCGATCTACTCGAACATGCACGACGCGCAAAACATCTTATGCAGCATTTTTATTATAGAGCAGCTGGTATTCAGAAAACCACACTCGGTTTTATGACCATATAAGGTATGGAAAGAGTGAAATACATGTGCCGGCATCTCGGTGTCCGTTATGTTAAGGGGAGTCGTTTGAGTATTACAAAAATGAGAAAAGGGGCGATATATTTATAACTTCAACTGTAATTTAGATCTTGTTCTGATCATGATTTTTTTAATTACTTTAAAAGAAAGGATTTTCTTTTCTTTTTTTTTATGAAGAAAAAGATAAGTTTATCAATTTGTTACCTTGCATTGTCATATTCAATGATATATGATATAATAGGCGATATAGGATTAAAAGTGCGAAATATTTTTGTTTTAAGCATATCATTCATTTAATACAATATACTGATTTTGTTTCTATCAAAAATTGCTCTTTAGTAGACATTAAATTTCAAAAAGTATCAAGCTATCAGTATTAAAACTTGGATTATACGGCAAAAACCTATTAATATGCTTTTACATCTGTACTCCGCCCTCGCTGTTTTTTTTTTTTTTTTTTAACTCTGCCCATCATCCTATGATAATGTATTTATTCAAAATAAGAACACACTACAGAAAAACAATCTGAATATAGATGTAAATTGTACATTAATATTATTTGGAAAAATATCGAATGTGTGAATATTACAAAAAGTTCTTTTTTCAAATAAAAGTCATTGCATAGCATTTTATGAATTAAAAATATATTTTTAAGGATATTAAAGAATGACTATTTGGTAGTTTTTTACATTTTATTTCAGTGAAAAGTTATTATCACACGTAACACATAACAGTAACACAAAAGATCAATTTCATCAAAGATCCAAATTGAATGCAACTAACAGTTGAGATCTTTAAGGTTGTTAAAAGGCGCGAGGTGATCATTCATCAGCTGAGACGTTGCTAATGTCAGTGGTACAACGGCCTCTCGTGGAGGCGGCTGTGTTTGATTTTTCCTTTTGTTTGTCTCGCTGCACCAGTGCAACAAATTCGGGTTTTTTTACATTTATAATTTACTTTACATATTTTATGGTGTCAGTATTTAAATAAATATTTTGTGTTTTCATTTATTCCTGAGTACTAAATCTTGAATACTACAGCTACTAAACCTTGAAAGGCGCCATTTCCCTTTGATGTTCAACATTCTCTGGAATAAACAGAGAAAATAATTTTAAAATATACGGTACTACTAGGTTATCCCGTCGACCAAAAAATTTTCGCCAAACTCTAAGATTAAAAACCAATAATGGATGTTCGTGAATGTCACATTCAATGACATTAAATACGATTCAAGTGTTTAAAATGTCATTAATTGATTTTTATTTCGACTTTTTATTTGTATTTTTATTAATATTCTACTAATTATTATTATTTTCTTTTTGTTGATTAAAATAAAAACTATGTCAATATGTATAATTTGGCTATTTGTTTGGCGATTTGTATAATTTGGCGAAATGAATCGAGGGGATAACAGAGTAGTACCAAAAATACTCCAAAAACGACAAATTTTGGATATGAACACAATTTACTATTTTTATTTTGTTTATTATTTTTTAATAAAATACAAAAATAGTGTTATAATTTACTCGAAATCATAGTATTTATTTTTGTGTTTCTAGATTTTATTTTGACAAATTACATTAAAAGATCATATTATAACTAAGACTTAAAGACTTCGGATCTCTAGCCTTAAAGAATTTCAATTTCTCAAGTAGGATAAGACACGTTTAAAATAAAGTCGTTTTTTCATTTCTTTGAATTCGTTCAATCACAAATTGGAAAGTTTTTGTGCCATACTGAACAAATCTTTTGGCTTAAAAATTTCAGCTAATTAACATTTTATCGAGTAGTATCGATACATACACAACAAATCACATATACGAAAAAGAAAATTAACATTATATTCTAACATTTCAATACTAGAGTCATTGACTAAAGGCGTGTCCAAAATTTTTAGTAGCACCTAAATATTTTTTATTCCATATGAACTTAAAATAATAATAATAATTTAAAAATAAAATAAAAAATGGATTGTTAAGAAATATTTTTAAATATTTATCTTGAAGATGTTCAATATTTAGTGAACTTACATTCCAAGGAGAAGATTTGTCTTTTATAAATTAATTTTCTTCACTTAAATATTATTTCAAAGTATGTAAGTTTAAAGTCTTATGCTGGTTTGTATTTCAAATGTTTTAAAGGATCAAAAAATTTTCATTCAAAATTAAAAAATAAAAGAAGAAGAAAGAAAGAAAAAAAAAACAGAAAAAAAAGAAAAATTCTTCGTTCAAGATAAAAATACTCTCAACAGACTCTCATTTTAATTATGCATTTAAGATGACGGTGAAAATAAAGTTGAAGTTAATTTTTGAAGTGGTTTCTCCAATTCGTTTGCCCCTCCCAACACCCAACGCATAATAAACCAATCTCCCCCCCTTTCATCAAATGGACAATATTCAAATTTGATGGGGTTTTTTTTATATCTATACATCTACTCTATAAATATTGATATTTTATGATATAAAAATGTTTTTTCTATTTTTTTAAAACCACATTTTTTAAAAAACTACTGTGCCGAATTATATGCCAATAGTTGAGTATATACAGACATCAAAGATGCATAACTGGGTGTTTTTGGCGTTATTTGGGGCGGAGTTATCCGATTTCGACATTGCGAAGAATCTTTGGAATGTTCAAGTATTAACATATTATATTAATTGATGTGTTTTAGATATTTTTTAAGCATATACTCCATAATTTTCAACACTGTCGATACTATTTCGGTATCGAAAACTGATGTTTTGTATGGGAGACAATCGAAAAAATATTTTTGCAGACAAAACATTAACATTTATCGATATCGAAATGTAACGATGGTTATTATAATGACTTTTATTCATACATTTTCACCACTTATAACGAAGGGTTATAAGCGAAAGTACTTCCGTTATTTTTATTTATTTATTTTATTGCGCAAAAAATAAATAAAATAAAACAAAATAAATAAATATGGACATTATATATCGAGAATTAGAACCAAATGCGTTCTTTTATTTCTCAGATATTATTCAGTTCTCTGTGTTATCTATACTCAGTTCCGTTATTTTTCTTTATTATTATTATTTATATATTGCGCAAAAATAAATTAATAAATTAATAAAACTAGATTTAATTTAATAAAAAAAAATAAATATGGATATTATATATCTAAAATTAGAACCAAATGCAAACCAAATTAAACAGGCACAGAAATCTGCCATTAGAAGAAAAAAAAATTGCGAGTCGCATATATCTTGAATAAAAAATTATCTATTACGACAAAATCCAGACAATGTCTCAGAATTAAAAGAATACATTAGGTTATAACTCTAGTCATAAAATATTCATATTTAATTTTTCCGCAATAATAACAAATAAAAAATAACGGAACAACTTACTCTTATTACTCTTCGTTAAAAGTGGTTAAAATTTTGTATGAAAATCATTGTAATAACTGTCGTTACATTTCGATATCGAAGAATATTGTTGTTTTATATGCAAAAATATTTTTCTCTATTGTTTCCAAAACAAAACATCAATTTTGAATGAAACAAAAAATGAATAAAGAATACTGCCCAGTTAAACTGATGGCATTGAGCTCACAGGCTACAAATACTAATTGTACATTAAAGCCTTATATTTTCAAGAGTTAATTCCGTTCGAAAAAAAAAATTAAGAAGGGGAAACAGCTCTCCCCTTTCCTCTTTTTTTTATACTTAATCATTGAACCTCCTATACTATCAAAGACATGCTTTATCATATAAAAAATCTATATCCAAAATTCAGAGCAAATGAGATAATTCTTAATAAAAACCCATTTAGCATTTATATAATTTAAAAGGAGTTATCTCCCTCTTTTATACTTAACCATTAAACTTCCAAAAATATTAAGAGATTTGAACGAAATCTGAAAATTCTGCTTGAAAAACCAATTTATATAAATTAAGGGGGGGGGGGCATTAGAACCCCTTTTCTCCCTATTTATACTTATTCAATGAACACCTAATAACAATCACGGAATCGCCTCATCAGAATAATCCTAATCTAAATTTTGAACGAAAACTTAATTCTGCATGAAAATCCCATTTATATCAAATAAGGGGAGGGATATCAGACCCCCGTTCCCCCTCTTATACATATCAAATGAACTCCAAAAACTAATCAGGGAAGCGCCTTGTCAGGATATACCTACATACAAAATTTCAAGTGGATCGGATATTTTTATCATGAGTTATCGCGTTACGCACGAACGTACGAACGAACGTACATACAGAACGGACGGGCACATAAGCTCTCAGGCTATGATAGCCTGTGAGCTAAAAAAGCATTTTTTTAATGAACAAAATATTTATTGTCGGTATTGAAATACTATAGTATAGACAGTGTTAATATATTAAGCAAATAGACTGTAATAAAATTATGGCCTGTTTATTTAATAAAATATAAAATATATCAATTGACACACTGTCGATGACATAGTTTTAAAAATTCTTGGGATATAGATGCTCTGTAGCTCCGTCCCCAAAAACGCCTTTCAATGAATTTTAATAGTTTTTACACATATTTTTATAAATATTTGTGTATACTACGCAACGCAAAATTTCGCATTTATATATAATATGCGGTACAAATGAAGAATGTTTTACAAGAAAATGGTAATTTCCGGGCAACCATAAGGTATAATTTTTATTTTTGTAAATTTTTTAATTAAGTTTCCATATGCTTTTTACAATCAGAAAATTATACAAAACTCCCCAGTTATGCATCTTTGAAGTCTATATACATTCAATTAATAGCATGTAATTCGGTAGAGTAGTTTTTGAAAAAATGAGATTTTTAAAGTAGAAAAAAATATTATTTATCAAATAAAATATCAATATTTGGTGATAAAGAGGGAAATAGATTGTCATATAGCTAAACACACTTAAGGGGGGGGGGAGGATCAAGAAATTCAATTAAAATAGATGTTTCCAATAATAATCCTGCTATGGCCTTTGAAAATTTAATTATAATCTCATTACAAATCTATATAATAAAGGCCAAACGTATCTGTGCGTAACGCATACGTCATGTTTTGAATGGCAACACTTTCCGATGAAATTTCGGTTTTGCAATTTTCGCTATTGCAAATTTTTAAACTTCTAGACATAGCACGTTTTCAACCTTTACACCATCGTATAGAGAAAAAAATGCACTTTTAAATGCAGTTTGTTAGAAAACTTTATTTCAATTTGTTTTTGAGTTATTAATTTTTTTGTAGTTTTTAGTTCAACTTCTCTGATGGTGGCAACTTGAGTATGGCATTTATGTGGGAAATAAAGAAAAAATAGCCATAGAGTAAAAAAAAAAAAAAAAAAAAAAAAAATAGAGATGCAGTTTGGTGACTGGAGGTGACACCAAAAATGTAACTCTGAAACTTTTGCATCAAACGTTGCATCAAACACAACCGCGTGCTTTCGCAAAAAGGAAAACTTTTAGTGATACAGTTTCAATTCAAAATACAATGAAATGCTATTTTAGAATGCTAAAATATAATCAGATTTTTTTCAGTTAGAGAAAAATTGATGTTAAAGAATTGAGTCTCTGTTCCACGAGATTGTTTTGTTTGGGCCGAATAAGAGATTTAAATTGGAAGAATAACGCCCATTCAAATCATTTTAATCGCATACTGCACCTGCATTTATCTCTTTTCTCCATGGAAAATAACAGATCACTGTACATTTTAGTTGCCATTTTTTCATAGCAACTGAAAAAAACAGCAATTAAAAACCTGTTATGACAAAATATTGTCGGTTATAAAACCCATTGAATTTTGTTGGTTCTATTTCGTTTTTATCTATCAATTTAATGAATTTTAGTTCGTTGTAAACTTATTTTACAAAAGATACATCAATCAACAACAAAAATGTTTTTTAAAGAATATCTGTGTGCCATATTTTCTTAGTTGGTTTTAAAAACTGAACGAATGCAATTTTATTCTTTGGCAAAATCTTTGGCTAATAACTTCTATCTTGCGTCTAATACGGAAGTACCGATAATTTTCAAAGCTTTATATAATTGCATGATTAATATGTTTCATATAAATTTGTTGTTTGGAATTAGTTGGCTGTTTAAAAAGCATATTACGTAGGAAAATTTTATTAGATTTTTTAATTTAAAATTAAAAAAAAAAAACTTTCACCTTTACTCTGTGACCCGGGAACCCCGGGTTCGATGTACTAGTGTATATAAATTCACAGTTTTATTCTCTGATATAACTAAAAATACATGTTTTTGATATAAGTTTCATATTTTTGTAAAAAAGGACTTCGAAGCTAGATACATACCTTAAAATTTTTGTTCCTTTGTTTTATAATTTTATTTTAAATGCGCATTTATATTATTAATATTATTATAAATATTTTGAATTTATTATTAACGACTTCGATGCTTTGTATAAACATGTTTTAGGAAATCGGTTGAGATTTTTTAAAAATCCAGATTATCTCGGAAACTGGTATAAAGTGAAAAGGAAAGATCAATTACAAATATTAGGAGCAATTTTGATTTGGTATGAAATTATATCTTGCGTTAAAAAAATTCCTAAAATAGGAGAAGTTCGGAAATGTAAACATTTTGATATACAATACATCATGACGTTAAGCTTATAAATGTTAACATTTTGATATGCAATGCTTTAAGCTTATAAATATAGATTTTTTATGCCGAAATATAACATTACCAAGCAGATGCACTTTAATTGACAAAGGTAATATAAGTAAGCAAGATATAACTTATTCCAATAACTAAACCAAGTTAAACATACTCAGTCTATCCATTAAGTAAGCTTTAGACGAACACTTAGAATTACACTCATGTACTAAATATTATAATTCCACCAAATGGATATAAAAAAAGAATATTTGAAATTAAAACTCATACTAGAAAATACATCTGAAAATACATATAAGTAAAACATTTAAAACTTAAACTATTTTTTTTTTCGAATTCATTAATTGTAAAATGTCGGAAGCTGACCAATATGTTCAAGCAGCCGATAAAATAATTAAAGGTGCATGTGACCGGTCACAGTTGTCAGATGTACTGTTTGGGTAGGACACAGAAATTTTCCGACGTTTCTATTTGGCACTTCCAATAGACTTTTGTAATGGCAATGTCATTCTACTAGTGTCTCGGTGTAACTCTGCTCCTTACGGAGATTGTAGTCACTCGATGAAGTCCTTCGAAACTAGATTTGGCGAAGTTTTGCCAGTTTGGCAAAGTATTGCCAGTTTAGCGAAGCATAAAAATGTTACATCGAAAATAATTTATTAAATTTTGGTTGCATTTTTATAAATAACGTCAGTTTCATTAATTATTTATTTTGTAGGGGTTCGGTAAACAATTTTCTAAATTTATTTGGAAGAGTTATATTTGCCATCTCCATCACAGCCATATGAAAAGTATGATAAGTCTATGATAAGTTATAAAAACACATTTAAACATAATTAACAATTGTCTATAAAAAATAATTATGAATAACTATGCATAATTAAACATATACCAATTATGTATCTTAATTAAAGCAATAATAATAATATCAATAAAAAATATAATATAATATTTAATTAATAAAATATTATATTATTTAATTGTTTTTTAATAATATTACATTAATTAATTGTTGTATAATAATATTATATTAATTAGTTGATTTATAATAATATTATATATTATTATAACCCCTTCAGACCCCAGACCTATATACTGTCTGCACTTATAATAATATGTATATTATACAATAAGTAATAATATAATAATAATAAGTATATTATATAATGCATGAAAATATTTTATAAGTAATCCATGGCAACTATATGATATGATAATAGTATATAATAAAATATAACACCCAATAATAATTATTAAATAATAAATAAGAAACTATAAAATTAATAATACAATAATAATGTATTAATAAATGTATTATTAATGATGTATTTATTATTAATAGCATAGTTTTATATTATATAAATAATATTATTGATATATAATATTGATTATTAAAACATTCATTATATTATCCTCCTCAGTCCTGATGCCGCCTTTGGAGACACTAAATAACACCCTTTAAATTAATTTAAATGCATCTAGAATTGTTAAAATTAATTCTAGATTTTATTATTAAATGCGTGCTTATCATAAGAAACGATATATAGACTGATACATGTTTGGAGGTATTGTATTTTAAGCTGTTTTTGTAGTCCCTCATAATATTTGACTTGGTTCTTAAGAGGTTATGATAATCCATAATATTATTACAAAATAATTAATTAATATAATGCTTTAAAAATTAAATATAGTAATATATTTTTTATTAATAATATTATTACTGCCTTAATTAATATACATACTTGGTATATGTTTAATTATGCATTGTTATTAATAATAGTTATTTATAGACAATAATTATTTTTAAATGTGTTATTACGGCTTATCATCGATTTTTATACTTTTAATATGGCTACGATGGCGATTTCAAATTTTACACTTCCAAATAAATTTCGAAAATTGTTTACCGAAACCCTATAAAATAAATAAGTAATGAAACTGACAATATTTATTAAAATACAACCAAAATTCAATAAATTGTTTTCGGTATGCCATTTTTATGCTTTGCTAAACAACATTTTGCCAAACTAGCAAAACTTCGCCACCTTTGATGAACCTAGTTGAATCGAGTGACTACAATCTCCATAAAAAGCAGAGTTACACCGAGACACTAGTAGCATGACATTGTCATGATAAAAGTCTTTTGGAGGTGCCTAATACAAACGTCGAAAATTTTCCATGTCCTACTAAACACTACGTCTGACGACTGTGATAGATCACAATGAATTGCACTTTCTAATATCATTTTATCGGCTGCTTGAACATATTAGTCAGCTTCCGATACTTTGGAACTCTTAGATAAAGATGAACACTACGTAAGATTGACATTTATAAATTTTTACTGATTTTCAAATATATTTTCTGGTGTGAGGTTTAATTTAAAACATCCCTTTTTTATAGCCATTTAGTTGAATGAAATTTTTAGTACATGAGCATATTTCTAAATGTTCGTCTAATACATACCACTGATGGATAGACTATGTGCGTTTAATTTCGTTTAGATACTGAAATAAATTATATTTTCCCTACTTATATTACCTTTTTCAGTTTAAGTGCATTTGCCTGGTAATGCCATATTTCGGCATAAAATATTGTTGATTTTTATAAGCGCAACGTCCTGATGTCTCCGGGTATATCAAAATGTTTATATTTCCTAGCTTTTCCAATTTTATGAAAACTTTAAACATAAAATATCATGTCAGACAAAATAAAAATTGCTCATCAAGTTTTTGTAATTAATATTTTCTTTTCACTTTCTATCAGGTTTGGAGATAATCAGGATTTTTTTTTAAATCAACCAGTTGTATTAATATTTGTAATAATATTTGTAAAAATAAAATTGTATTAATATTTGTAAAAATGTAAAATTTACACATTTTATTTTGATACCAAGAAATTGAATTTTCCCCTTTCTCAATAAAGCAAAGAATCGTGCCTCATACATAAGTTATCCAACACTATATTATAGATTCTTAAAGCAAATAATATTAAAAGAGGTTAAAAGTAGCAAACGACTATCTGAGAAAAATAAACGGCGATGTGAAATAAGAAAATTGTTAAAAGCATATTCTTGCCTTTTTATGTAATTGACTGGTTTTTTGTTTCACCAAAAATTTCACTTTAATAAACGCTAAATTTCCCAAAGTATCAAGCTATCAGTATTAAATTAAACTTATCGCTTGAAACTTATCAATATGTTTTTTTACATCTGTAGTCCGTCCTCGCTGCTTTCTTTCTTTTTAAACTCCGCCCATCATCATATGATATGCATCTTTTCAAAAAAAAGTAGGTGAAGTTTAGTGTTTGTGGTGTGATTTTAATATAGATTATAGTATGATTTTAATATAGCTAGTTATTTATTTTTGTAAAAATCGCCATAAAACGAAATCAGTCGTTTCATAAAACCGTTTCATTATGATTATATTTATATATAGGGTAGATTTATATTTCCGCATATTTTTTTTTTATTTAAAATTTTCAAAAATTTTGAGTTTTATTAAAAATAGTTTGATTTGAACATTTTTAATTTGGTTAAAATAAATAACTACCTTTTATAATTATTTTTAAATTAAGATTGTTATTGCTATCATGTATGTAAGAATTTAATAATTATAAATTAACAATTTGGATTTATTAATTAAAAGGATAGGTTGTTTTGAAAGAAGTATTAAATGAAACCGTATGTTCGATCTGCTAACACACTTATCCACTTGTTTTGCTAAAGATTTCATGAAGCTTTGGAAAGTGCTTCATAATCAATGCTTGACGAATGATTTTTCTTACTCGTTATATTTTACACTAATATTCTATATGTATGTATATTGATACTTCAAATAAAAAAAATAGTCGCTGACTTATAATAGCTTTATAGTTCTTATGTGTGCTGATTTTATTAGAAATTTATTAATACTTCTTAACCCCCCAAATCTTCACAGCCTAAGAGGGCAGAAAAAATATTTTTTATTATTATTTTAATTATGATTATCTTATTTGTTATTTAGCATTTTATACTTTTACATAAAAAAAAGACAACGTAGCTGAGAAACTGTAAGATATGTGCTGTAAACTCTACCCCCAACCACACACACACATACATATACCACCACTAGGAATAAATAAAAAAAATAAATGCTGACATTCGATTTAAATTTCTTATTTGCTTAATAACATAGTATTTTTTTCAATAGTTATTATTACCTTAGTAAAACTGAAAATATTCATTGGTTTTAGCGAGAGTCAAACCAAAGTACATAGAGGTGGCACTTGAAAAAAAAAAAAAAAAAAAAAAAAAAAAAAATTAATTTAATAATATTTTTAAAATAAATTAAATTTTAGATTTTTTTAAATTTAAATACAAAAAACAATCTTATTAAATGTAGTTTAAAAAAATTGAGTAATTATTTACGTTACTAGGTTATCAATCAATTGTTTGAAAATCATTATGTAACCTATGTAATAGTTATTACAGGGTATATAAATGCAAATAAATATATTTTTTAAAATTTCAGTTACTATTATGTATTAAAATGATATAGATTCTGCAAATGAATATGTTACTTATTTATGTAATTATTAGACATTTTATAATATTTTTCTTGCTCTTTAAATGTAGTTAATTAATAATATCATGCTCTTGCTGAATTGCAAGTTTGCAAACTATGATTCTGCTTAAAAAAAGAAATCAAAATCTACATGTGCACAATTATTTAACCTTATACTATTAATATTAATTTTTATGCATATGTACAATGTCTCTTCGTTATCATTATTAATGCTATTATTAAATAATATTTAATTAAATCTTGTGTTTTTGAGTGATTTTTGTAAATAAATTCTTTCTAGGGGAATGGTCATTGGTGATGAGATAAATAAAAATAAAATAAAATAAAATAAAATAAGAAAAATATTAATGGTTGTATAAATACTACTATTTAATTGTTAAAATAGTTAATAAATTTAGTATATAAGTTAAATTAATATTTTATTTAAAAAAATAACTTAATGCTTTCTTAATTTATTAAATTAATAATATTAACCTAAATTATGAACATTTTAGTTTAAGTTACGGGAATTTATATTTCTTAATATAATTAATAATAAAACAATAATCTATTAAACATAAGTTCTGGAAAAAAGGGAGAAATTGGTAAAAGGCATAAAAAAAGAGAAGTACAACAAATTTTCAAAACTGAAACATCCAAAAAAGCTTGATTTTAACTCACAAATAAAGTTGCAACATGTTTTACTTACTACATTTTATTATATATATTTATTTATTTATTTACTGTAGTTTTATTTATTTATTATATATTATTTTTATCATAAAAATTATAAGAAAAAGAGTAAATACTTGTGCTTCAATACATATATCCCTATTCAAATTAATTAAAGGGTGTGGCTTTAGAGGAGTGATTGAGAAAATATTTGCATATAGTACTTTGTAAATGTCTAATTGAAATACTGAAGAAATTTTTTTATAAGTGTAATTGAAAAGGAAAAAAAATCACTATTGTGTATCATTCAGTGGATAGCAATTTAAAGGCTCTATTTAAATGAATAAAATCTAGGGCCCCACCAGTGGCTGTGAGGTTCTGCCTCCTAAACTGGTGCACGGCAGCTGCTGGGTTCGAACCCAATCGCGGCCGTTGGCCTAACCGTTCGCAGTTTTTCGTGGTTTCCTGCTGTCCTTGGATTTCCTTGCGTAAATATCGGTTAGGTTCCCTTAGAAAGACCTCCACGGAGGGCGTGCCCACCTTTAGGGCCTATATCTCAAGTGTAGATAACTTTCCGTCATGAACAAGTATGTTTATGTAGTAATTGTGAAATCTAGGGAAAAAACTGTATTAAAGTAATTCATAATATATGGAAAATTGCAAATAATAATAATAAATTTAAAACTTAAAATAACAAATTCATAAAAAAGAAAAGAAAAGAAAAAAAGCAGTATTGAACATAGTAAAAAATATTTTTACTATTCAAACGGAGTTATAAATTTACACCGCAAAATGTATAACGAAATGAGATTTTATATTAAGCTCAAATAAATTAAGATTTTAAAATTATTATAAAAAATTGCAACTCTGTGCATGTAATTGAACACAGAATGACGTAAGATAGAGCGAAAGGGGAGGAGGATGGTGAAAGCAGCTTTCATTTATTTTTTTACTTTTTTATAACATTTATTATGTTAAAATGAATAAACAAATGATAAATCCCCAAATTATCAAAACATCAAAGGTTTTTAATAAGATAATTAAAAAATAGTTTATATAATGTGCTTAATGCAAATTTCTGAGCTAACGGGCAATAACTGAAAGAAGAATGAGTAAGAAATATAATTAAACAAACACTTTTGCTATTTTATGTTTATTTTATGATCACGCGAAATAATGAAACATATAATTTAAAATTTCCAACCAGACACTATGTTTTTTATCTTATTCTCAATATAAAAAAAATCAATGTTTTTGATTATTTTTTAATCTTATCATTGTGAAATCAATGTTTTGTAGAGGACATTGTCGTAAGCCTGGGCAGTTTCAATAAACCAAACGCTCAAATTTCAAGCACTTTTGTACGATACATGCTGATTGGCTAAATCAGAGAATGGGGTCCAAATGTACAATCCAATGAAAATACGTAGCATGAGAAAGAATGAGGTAGCGGCGAAAGGCTTGTCAGTTCGTTTTCGATTTTCAATAAGAGCAGAAACGCCCACCCCTAGCTCCATACTCCCATTGCTTGAAACAGTAGACATGCGGGTTAACTTTATAAAATTACCGACAAGTAGGTTATACCACTTGTCGGTTTATTGAAAAGATACTGAATGGGTGTATCGCGATTGATCAAATTTTATTATTTTACTATTATATTGCACTGTCAAATATTTCTGGTGTGCGTTTTAACTTAAAAGATGCATAATTAAAAAAACTATTTTATTCTTTAGTCGTGATAAAAACAATTTTAAGACCATTAGTGTAAGAGAAGATGTTCATTTATTGCTACCAATAATCGATACATTGATCGTACTTAACTTAGTTTATTTACTGACTTTTTTTTGTTATTTTGCTTACTTATGGTAGATTTATTTTTTAATGTGCATCTTCGATTTATTATTGGAGTCGGACATTGTGATGATCTATTAATTATCTAAACACGTTTGTGACATTTAATAAAAATTGATTTATCTATAAGGCCTCATTTCATACTAAAGTGAAAATTATCCACGTCGATTCTCCTATCCTCTGTGATTTCCTTTCTTTCTTTTTTTTTTACTTAGCTTTCTCACAGAGTTTTCGAGATAATATGGATAATTCTTAAATTTATCCAATACCGGACTGTGCTATCTGATTCATCAGGTCATGCATGATAATTTGATTAGATACACCGTTATCATATTCCATTTGCATGTTCTTTCAATATACATAAACTTTCTCAGCATTTTATATGTATGTATGTAAAAAATTAATTCTAATCCTTATGAATATTTATTGTACCTATGCTTGCGAGCCAGAATTTTATCTATCCCAGTTAACGGATAAAATCTGCCTCATTAAAATTATTATATGAAGAATCTGTATGACTCCACCCCTATTTTAAAAATAATGTCTCCTTAACTTCACACCTAATTTTAAAACAATGTTTGTATCAAGTTTCGAAAAGGCGTTTCACACTTGCATAGTAAAAAGAAAAAAAATGGCATTGACAATTTATCAATAACTTTACATTAAAAAAAACAGACGGACGGACTGAACAACATCTATAGGTGCAGCTTATTAACATAATTGCGAAAGCACATAAAAAACTTATTGTTAATTTTCTAATACCTTTACGTTAAAAAAATTATGAAATGCTTCCAAACTGAAAATTCCTTGAAGTATCCGCACCCCTTCCAAACTGATTTTTTGAATTTTTTTTCAAATTTTATCCTATTAACTTCATTTTTTATGCAAAATTTATATTTTTTTAATTGTCTTTTACATTCACTCCTTTAAAGAAAAAAAAAAAAAAAAAAAACTGAAAATTTTTATACAGTTTTCATCAGAACGAATATTTTGACTGTCCGAATAAAAAAATTCCGTATAATCGAAGTTGCTGATATTCCCATTCTTACAAACTAAGTAAAAATCAAATTTCAAGTGTCAATCTCAATTATTTCGGGTCGACAAGCAGACACACAGACAGACGGACGTAATTTAGGTAGATTTCGTATGAAATACTATCTATTGCGTTCACTCCTATGTTGGAAGTTCTGAAAAAATTTTCAGGAATCGACCAATGTATTGATAGCATCATATTTCTATAGTTACAAACAAGGGCAATTAGAAAATTTGTAGCAAATTGCTAGCATTATTTTTACTATAACTCATAAAGCACATCTTCGATTTTAACGATTTTTTTCTGTTAAAAGTACATATTTTGATTATTATTCTGTAAATTTTTTGGTTGCTGTAAGTATAGAATTACTACATTAATAATTTAAAAAATATATTTTTGTTTGCTTTTGCATGTAAAAATTTGTGTAAAATTGCGAAAATATGTACATTGTGAAGCGATATATTCTTCAATAATTGGCATGGATTTCATTTCTCTAACTTTTGTACTTTTTGAGAAAAACATATTTGAAAAATAGTAGTGCCGGAGCATATTTTTACTATTATCTCAAGAACAGTTCAAGATCAGAAGCTAAAAACACTAATTTTTCTTTCTTTTCTCATCGTGAATTTTATTAATCGATACTCGACCTTGGGGGCGTTTTCGCTATACTTATGCGGCTAGACGATTGTAAAAATGATCAACTGTACTACGCATAAAAACTTTCAGGTACACAGATAAATAGTTCCATTTGCTGGAAACTAGAAATACATCTCTATAATTTATTAAGTCTGCAGCTCGGATGATTTAGTTGTGTGGTTGTGTTAGTTGTGTTAGTTGTGTCTCAATTGTTTGATTCCCACCACTTTTTTATAATCGCGTAATCGTCTTTATCATGATAATCAAGTTTAATAATGGAACCTTAATTTAATGCGACCGTTAAAACGTTGCACTAGTCACAGAAAAAGACCAGGATGATAATGTAAAGTCTATGGGAACGTTCTTTTCAAATGTCTCGCTCAAATTTTAATATATTTACATGATTATTTTGCATAGAATAGCTGAGGACAATCCAGAACCGGTCTAGTTTTTACTTATTCAATTTTGGTTTCAGATTTTTTTTAATCACTTTAAATTTCAAAACCGGTTTAAACCGCTTCTGAAATTGAAACTATCATAATATAAAAAATATATAAGCAAAATCGAAAAAAATAAAAACTAGACCGGTTGTAGATCGTTCTCAGCTATCCTACGGGAAAAAAAATCATGCAAGAATATTAAAAATTGAGCGAGATATTTGAAAATAACGCTCCCATAGACTTTATATTATCTTCCGGGTCTTTTTCTGTGACTATTGTGGAGCCTTAAGGATTTAAAGTACATCTCACTTTTAATGATACACATCGGCACACGATTGGTGACGTTTACTTCTGAACATTGTATATTTATATGTGCAAATGTAAATAAATATTTCTTTCGAATCTGTACTAAAATTTGCGTTATTCAATACTGTCCCAAGCACCTCACAAAAGTAAGCACATAAAATATTCTTCAGTAATTATAGGAATACAATATCAGAGTTCATAATGCATATTACCCTCAAATGATGAAAATAATTAACGATACATTTTGGATCGTTTTTAAACTAACATAATATCACAATAAAAATATTAAACAAGATTAAAGAACATTATTAAAGAACAAGAACTTTAATTATTCAAGATGATCGCCCACTAATATTCCCCTCTTTGGCGCAAAGAGTGAATGACTCCACCCCTATTTTAAAAAGAATACTTTAATCAGATTTCGAAAGGGATGGTCACACTTACATTGAAAATTAAGATGAAACTTGATCGATAAATAATTATAAGCTTCCATAATAGATAAAAGTCAAGAATATAATAAAGGAAGTAAGACTTTCACGATATCTCAGGGAGCCTGTAATAATTCAATAACACCTCCACAATATTGTCAGTTCATTGTCATCTGAAATAATAAGTTTCAAAACACGGAACGTATAGTCATTCTGTAATTTCTATCTGTCCATGTCTACACACTCTAAAATCGGACACAAGTAGAGAGATACTTTCTCTAACTTCACTTGTGAATTTATTTAAAAAACACCTAATAACTCAGAAAGATCGATAGATAAATATATATAAACATATATTATTCATTTTTTGCAATAAAATTTGAGAAGACATGAAGACTCAAAAAGAAATCTTTTGAAAATTTCTTTTTTATGATTGGTCCATGTTTAATGTCCATTGAAAAAAAAAGTGTTTTTGAGCGAAAAAGACTGCACTCGTAATTTGTTTTTGTTTTTTTAAAATTAATTTTTTAATTAAAGTGATTTTCTAACATATTTTTTTTAAAAAAATAGAATCTTGTTTTTTTTTCTTTTCTTTTCAATTTAAAAAAGTGACTTATGAATGATTATTATAATTGTGCAATGATTTTTTTTTAATTTTAAGGATTTTTTAAATCTACTTAAAATTTAAAAAATAAAAACATTTGCATTTATTCATTCCAATTATTCTATTCAATTTAAATAAATTTTTATTTAAATTATAAATCGGATTTTTTATTATTATGAATGCTCAACTATTTAAAAAATGTATTTTTAAATTATAATTTTTTTCGTTAAAATGATTTTTACAATTTAATTAAATTTTTTAAACTAAAGTCTGTGGATATTTCCATGCGAACTTGTTTGTCTGTTACACAAATGAAAATCGCTATACTTGTTGACCACCGTTATTTTCGAAAAATTTGTTTTGCCTTATTCAATAGATGAGATATCTTCGATGAAATAAGTCACATTTTCCCTCTCTGAAATACGGGTTGCCAAAAACCGTAGTATGTAACAGACAAACATTTTCGCATGGAAATAGCCCTATTCATTTTTTCATTCAACAATTTTTTTTAACAAATTAAATTAATTTAGACAAATAAAATTTCAAACATTTCTAATTCTTCCGCTGTTTGGAGCTTACGATCTACAACAAGAACGTATAATCAACCTGTCACAGACACCAAAATTGCCTAGAAAAAATTTCAAATACATCTCAGTTCTGTCAACACATCTTTCCACTCGCATACACATTGGTTCTGCACGCATTGTTTCACTTCTGTGTATCACCCAGATTCAATAGTACACTTTCCAACTTTTAGTTTTTCCATAAGCAACGACCTAGAAATTTGACGATGCAATTAGCGTCACTGTATACTCCTAGAGGCGCTCACTCGCTATTGAAATAAAGAAAGAAAACGAACATGTTTAGGTGAAACGGCATTAAAACACAATAACATATTATTTAAGAAATTTACTGGTATGTGTTCAAAAATAAAGAACCTTTAATGTTAACTTTGGCAACATGATAAAATGACATTTTTTGGCATCTCATCTATCATTTCTCTGCGTTTTGCATATAGTATGGATAAATTCTCAATAATGAAAGAAATATGAATATTTCTTTCAGTATTGAGTTAAAAATTATTTCATTCAAAAGTACTTTAAGCACCACACAAAACCTGCAACGTGTAATATTCTGGAGTTTGTATGCGATCATAAAATGTACGTGTATATATAAAATATAAAATCTTTACCAAAAGATTTTAAGTATTTTTTATCGAAATAAACCACATTAAAATAAAGATGAAACATGAGAATTGGAGTCCTAACAATTTCATTTGATCGGTTAGTCTTATTTTCGCCAGTAGGTGGTAAGGCTGGATAGCTCCGCCCCAATTTTCAAAATAATATTTTCAGCAGCCTTCGATAGGCGTTCCACACTTTAAGAATAAAATAAAATAAAATTTCATTCATAAATAATCACATTCGTCCAAATTATAAAAGTTGTTATAATAATAACGGAATAAAATCAATACAATATTTTGGAATGCTTTTAATATATTGGATAGAACTTTCAACACAATTTCCATTTATTAAAATCTTGGAGCAGATATATAATTCGCCCGGAGTCCTCCATCTTGTTTCTTTCTTTGTTACTTATTACCACTTTATATTTAATTT
The DNA here is from genome assembly GCA_964019185.1 of Maratus speculifer. NCBI lineage: Eukaryota > Metazoa > Arthropoda > Arachnida > Araneae > Salticidae > Maratus > Maratus speculifer. The sequence goes on from OZ025302.1 coordinate 28,296,384, forward strand.
TTGAACATTTCAGGAATTAAACATAAACAACAACAAATTTTTAAACTAAAAAAAAATATACATATTTGTAAACAAAGAAAAAAATAGGGAAGATATAGGTAGAATTTATAATTAGCAATATGGTATATATCAAAACATTCTTATTCAGAAACACGATAAATTGCTCGATAATCTTATTTTGAAAATATGAAATAGAATAGCATAGTCCCATTTTTCGATACGGTTAAAGGATCCTTCAAGAAATGCAATCAAAACAGTTATCTGGAACCGAAATTACGGAAGTGATTCTCGAAAAAAGTCGTCATGAGACAACAATTGCTTATAGCTCAAGATAATTCCGTTTTATACTTCAAAAATGAATAAAGGACGCTTTTCGGTTTCAATAATCACTTGAATTTCATAACTTTCTAAGATCCATTTTGTCAAAATAATTTTTTATATGAACTTTAAAAATATTTTTAATATTTGTTTTTACATTTAATGATGTAATTGATTCTAATAATCTTTTTCACTAAGAATTACGATTTTTAATTAATTGTTAAAGATACAACAATGGTTTTTCATTAATATAAGTTATTATTTTTCAAGTAAGTAATAAATGTTATTGATGATTTATTTAAGTACTAGAAGATAGCCGGTCAAAATAATGTGTTTGCATTTTTAAAAGGAGGATAAAAAAATTACAACAACTGTTATTCAATCGCCTAATTCTTGCAATAGGACTTTCGTCTTCGCTCATTTCATTTAAAAAAATTATAACAATGTAAAACTTCAATTTTTTAGCTAATACTTAAAAGAAAACACTTTATAAGATCGAAAACAAATGTCAACAGCAAAGAGTAAACAATGGCCGTGTTCGAGGTACATAAATCAGGCCACTCGCGCGCGAGGAGTTTTTATCTGAAGCAGGGTATCTCGAAAAACTGAATTTCCTAAATAATTTAGTATTTCATACATTTTATGGATCAAAATAGGTAAAACTGACGATCACATTTCTTTATCCTTATAAAACATGATTTTCACAATAAAAATACATGCCTATGTTCACTGAAACAAAATCCAAAATATTTGTAAAAAGCATCAAGTGACCTATTTTAGCCTGATCAATGTTAAAAAGATAATTTTTTTTGCCTGGGCTTCGCTCGCGCGACAGCACCGTAATTAATCAAATCCATGATCTGTTCTTAATTTGTTCCTGAGTGCACAGTACCGAGTATTGAACGGTACCGAACATTTGGGATAAAGGTACACTCTATGTCCCTGACTCCTGAACGCGCGTGTTCAGCGTGCTTAGACGCCGAACACGCCCAATCACTCGTGTGAGTCGTCGAGTCGTGATGTGACAATGGAGTCATTCTGAAGATTATTCAATGCTGTAAAAAAATTAAAGTAACCCGAATATAAAAATTCTAACAATATTGCATTAAAAACGTATTTTCGCTAGCCTTAAATAAAAAATTTTAATAAATATGGTTTTTGAAACCGTGAAAAGATTTCAGAGCGCAGTAAAATTAGTGACGTCATTTACAGCTCCCACTGTAAATCTGACCAATGAGAACTCTCCATTACGACTATGGAACGTTTCCATTGGTCAGATAATAGATAGCCTTTAAAATTGGAGGTAACTTTTCAAAATATTTTTTATATATTTCGAATTTTTCATTCTTGAATGGCAACAGTATTAATTTGCTTCAGTGGCGTAGCCAGGATTTCGTTTCGGAGGGGGTCCAATTTTTTTTTCGGCTTATATATATGTTGTAAAACGTGTCAGCATAAAATGGCAAATGTTTATTATACATTCCGTTTAACACAGGTTTTCCTATTAGCGAGTGTAATAGTATAATATTCTTTTTTTGAAAGCTTTATGGAACATTTTCGTTTAACGAAGAATTCCGTAATAGGCAGGTTTTAATTATGATGAAAAAATCTACCCTCCCCCCCCCCGTGTACTGAAGAATTAAATTTATTTATATCCAATTTCATATTACATAATATTAGCCAACAATAAAGCAAAGATCAAGTGGTTAAGTTCAATATAGCAATTTTCATGTTTAATGTCATGTCATTAAATTAAGAACTTGTTCTCTATTAAATATTGGATAATGATTTCACATAAGTGTGAATCGCATGGACTGCATTCTGCAGTGGAATTTTTGAGATAAGGTTTTAATCTTTAAGATAAAAATTTTGCAATTTCAGCTACAGAAATTAGTGATGTAAGAAGCAAATGCATCAAATATTATAGTTCATGCTGAAAAAAAAATAGCTTTCTTACGATTGTCTAAAACAGCCATAATTATTTTGAGCAAACTTGTATAAAACCAAAAAATTGGGTCAAGAACTTTCTGCAAATTAATTTAATATTTAATAAATTTACGTGTTATATTATTTATACATGGACGAAATTCGTGTTTTTTACGTGATTGTGGGACGTAGTTAACTTTTTAAAGTATTTCATAGACGAAATTTGCGTCTTCTACGCGATTCATGGACGAAATTTGCAGATTTATAGGATTCATGGTCGAAATGCGCAGTTTTTACAGATTTCATGGACAACATTCGCGCATTTTGTGGAATTCGTTGATGGCATTCGCATTTTTTGTGCGATCTTTGAACGGAATTCATGTTTTTTGCTCGGTCCTTTGTCAAAATTCGCGATTTTCGTGTGATCCTTAATCGAAATTTGCTTTTTTCGTGTGATCCTTTGTCAAAAGAAGAGTTTTTTACGTTTTGTTGGAAAGCGCGATTTTTACGCAATACCTTGTTGAAATTCGCGACATCTTTTTGCGATCCTTTGTGATATTTGTGTTTTTTTCGCTATCCTTTGACGAAATTTATGTTTTTGTGATCCTTCGACAATATTTCGTGCTCTTTCAACTTTGACTATTTTCGTTTTTTTTTTTTTTTTTTTTCTTTCCTTAATAATTTGACGAAATTGGAGGTTTTTATTTCTGCTAACAATTGACGAAATTGAAATTTTACGACAAACGTTTGTCAAAATTCGCTATTTTTGGTGTCCGAAACTTTGATTCATTATGTTTTAAAGTTTTCGGCAGTAAATGCCATAAATTTTCGGAAAATTCGAAATTCGGCCCTGCGTTTAATTATGCGTTAACAGTAAGTAATTCGTATATAAATTTGAGGGAATATTTTTAATTTTTTGGTACTAAAAAAAAGTTACAAAAATAAAGATTGATTTTTTCCCCTAAAATTATCTGCGCACAGCGTGCACGCGTGCGTCTGTATTATACATCTCTGCTTTTCGATTTCAATGTTTCATTTCTCGCCTCTCGCCATTTTTGATACCAAATATTCTATCTATTAGTTGCTTTCAACATCTGATCAAATTAAGCAAGTTAAATTTTTGCAATAAATTTATTTGTGATTGATTAGCATTTTTTTTTTGGAAGTATTAGGATGTGTAAAATATAAGTTGGTGGTTCCTTTTATTGTACTTCCCTACCAATTTATTTTAGATGGTTAGAAACAGTTTTAGAGCCAAGTTCTGCAGTAAGCTCCGTGCTCTGGTACGTGAATTAACTTCAATTTTTGCTTTCGATTTCTTATTCACAAAGACAAAATGTCACCTGCGACCTTGTCCATATGCAAACTAAAATCATTCTTTAAATCTTCCGATTGAAACTTTAAACATCTTGAAAAAAGGATCAAGGACCTCATCTCTGTATGTATTAACATTGCACTGATAAAAACATGTTGGTCAGTACGGTCGTTCAAAATTATGCTCACTCATACCATGTTTCCACAATCTTTGTATCGATGCCTTTCACGGATGTTTGCGCGTGATTTTTCTCTCCATATGTACATATACCATATGGTAATAGGCCTGAAATAACTCTCCGAGCAAAATCAAGATTCATCGGTAAAGAGAACTCGGTTTCAATCTGAAATACCCCAGTGACGATGACAGCCCTTTAACTAAGCGCATTTCGCTGCTTGAATTAGCGGAATATAAATCACGGTCTGCCTTGCATGCAGCTCTTTTGCACGATCTTACAATCGTAAATCTAAATAGTCTGCAAAAAATAATTGCTACAGTGAACTCCTTTGTAATCTGAACTGCCATCAGTTGCCTGTTTCTTTTAGCCGGTGTAATGAAATTCAATACTGTTTTTAAAGAAATATTTTTTATGATTCTCTTAAACGTTTTTCAACAAAGTTGGCTCTGAATAGTAAATAACTGAATGCTGTTATGAAGATATTTTTAAACAAGTTTTCATGATTGATTGAAGTTTTAATAAAGAACTGTCGTCATCAAAAACCTGACTCTTCGATGTCTCTCAGATTCAACACTGTTTTATTACAGGTATCTTCCACAGCGTTGCTATAGTATCTCTGCTTATAGCAGTATAATTATGTATTAGACCTGTATTGATACAGGCTAAGACATTCCATCATTATTTCAGCGAGCCGTACTCATCGAAGAAAAAACCCAAGCATCCCCCTTCTCAGCTCGAGGCTTCCCCTCTTAAATCTAAAAAGAAAAATCTAGAATATTCTGTAACCTCAAACCATCATTCTTTTATGTAAACAGAATTCTTGTCCAGCTTCGAGATTAAACACTTCATTCAGACGATAGTTTCATTTTTAAAAAAATATTATTTAACCAATTTATAATCGACTCAGGATTTCATAGGCAGACGATTTTTAGAGATGATTAATTTTAAGAGAAAAAGAAAAAAATGGATTTATTAATATGCACACTATCAAAGGTTGACGGAGGAAAACTAAATAAATAGATAAAATAAAATAATATTTTTTGAAAGCTATGGTTTTGGAATAAATTTAATAAGACTTTCTTAAAAAGGGTTGATAAAAACATAGAAAAATGAATTTTATTTGGAATATTAAGAAATAAAAATTTAATTAAGAATATTTTTAATTTAGAGCCATCTTTTTAAATTTACGCATCCTGGAATAATGTTTTTTAAGGCAAATTAAGAATTTATATCGTCTGCATAAAGATTAACAGATTATATTTAGAAACAAGATTTTAATTTAATAATTTGAAGTAAGTACGGAATATCATTATAAGAAAATTAAGATAGTATAAAGGTTAGTTTTGGCGAAAAAATTTTAAATTTGTAATATATATATATATAAGATATTGTTGACTGCTGTTAACCTCTTTTAAAATTATTTGCATTAAGAATGTACAACTCTGGTTTTGAAATGTTAGAAAATGTCGTCAATTTTTTTCTACTTTTTTATATATGCTTAATACAACTCGATAAATTGTTAACTAGCTGAAATTTTTAAGCCAAAAGATTAGTTCAGCATGGCTTAAGAACTTTCCAATTCGTGAATGAACGAATTCAAAGATATGAAAAACGACTTCATTTTAAACATGCCCACTTGAGAAATTTAAAATTCTTTCATATTAGAATTCTAATATTTTCAGTCTTAATATATTAATATTCAGTCTTAATATATTAGACTGAAAATATTAGGAACTTAAGAAAATATTAGAAACTGAAATATTTAGAAAATATTAGACTGAAAATATTAGAATACATTAACATTAAGACTGAAAATATTTTAATGTAATTTCTCAAAATAAAATCTAGAAAGCAAAAATAATTACTTTCATTTCGGTTAAATTATAACATTATTTGCGTATATTATTTAAAAATAATAAACAAAATAAACGTATTAAATTGCGCTCCCATCCAAAGTTTGTCATTGAGGAGTATTTTTTAAAATTATTTTCTTTGTTTATTCTAGCGAATGTTGAATTGTTAAACAATTGATTTTTTTGTACCAGAACCTTCCGCCAGATGGCAACACCAGATTATTCTTCTGTTTTGCTGGAACATAAATTTAGAGCAGTTAAGAAATGACTCAGATAGCTTAAGCCTGCAAAATTTTCCATGGATTTTTCCATTATTATACATTATTATACCAAAGGAATAATTATTATTCACTAAGAACTGCTTCAAACTGAAGCTAATATATGCTTCAAGTTATTGTTTCTTTATTTTTAGTGTTTATGTGAATAGTGTCAAGACTGTCCGTCTGTTCTTTTATGTTGTGAAGCGTTTCAAATGTTATGTGCATCATTATTCTACTATATTTTCATCAAATAAATGTGTGTCAACAGAATAGTAAAGCTTTTAAATCGTTTAGTATTTAGGAACCTACTTATTCATGCCTTATGGAATAACATTCCAACATGAACATCAAAGGGAAATGACGCAATTCAAGATTTAATAATTTAATATACTCAAAAAAATATATATATATTTTTATAAACACTCACACCATAAAATATACGAAGTAAATGATAACAGTTCAAGAAGTCGACTGAGCTTACCGTAGCTCGTTTAACAACGTTGACCAAATCTTGCACAGCTGCTTCTTCAGGAGCGGCTGATACAGAGATCTCAATCGATTCCACTATAGTCCCTGTCAAATATCGGTCTTTAATTTTTGCTTTTGGTAACTGTTGCCCTTACGTCCCTTCACCTCAAAGATCTTAATTGTTAATATATTGTGCAAATGGGGAGGGTGTTGCATGATATTCTTTTGCAATACGGCGCTTTCGTTTTTAGCGAAATCTATCTTTTAGTTTCTATTATGGTGATAACATATATTTAAGTTAGTGTGATATTTTCTTTCATTATTTATTGCGGAGAACTTAAAACATATTTGTTGATACTAATTTGAAATATGTTTAACAATTTTCTTTCTATAAGGCACTCATTAATTCTGCAAATTGCTAAAAACATAATCAAATTTATTATGCCATTGAAATAGTTGTAATTGTACAGTGTTAACATATTTAAGGAGCGACCTTATTAAAAATTATCATTTTCTCAGAAATTGTTGTTAAGTAACTCAGGATTGAAATTATGTCCAACAGAAATTAAACGCTTTCACTATTATTTTGGAGGATAATTTTCCAAAAACAGACTCAGATATAATTGTTTTTCCGGACGAAATCAAAAAATCATGCTTGAAAATGTTTAATATGGAGACGCTGTATTCTTTTGCGTTATTGTAGCCAGCGACCACACCACCTGTCCTCAAAAAACCGAGCGTCTGCATTAATTCTTTAGTATCTTTAAAACATATTTTTAATTCATGAAATGCAGTGCAATGATTTTTAAAGACGATCTTTTTACAATATTCAAAAATCATATATTTTCCTTCTAACAATATTAATATAATTAACGTACCGCGAAGATGATGCTCCGCCTACTTTATATCGCTAAATTTTCTGTAGTGTGCTTTTATTATAAACAAATAAATATCATAGAATGATGGGCGGAGTTTAAACATAAAAAACAGCGAGGGCGGAGTACAGATACAAAATCATATTAATAGGTTCATGGCGTATAATCCGCAATTTAATATTGATAGCTTGATAAAATGGGAAATTTAGTATTTATTCAAGAGTAATTTTGATAAAACAAAATGAATAAATTACATTAAAAAGCAAGAATATGCTTTTAAAAAATTTCTTTTTTAATATCGCCGTTTTTCTTTTTAATTAGATATTGTTGATGCTGTTAACCTCTTTTAAAATCATTTTCACTTTTAAAATTATTTGAATCCACGACTCTGATTTTGAAATGTTAGAAAATAACGTTTTTTTTTTCTACTTTTTTTATGTATGCTCAATACTTCTCGATAAATTGTTAACTAGATGAAATTTTTAAACCAAAAGATTATTTCAGCATGAAATAAAAACTTTCCAATTCTTTAATCAATTAATTGAAAGAAATGAAAAACGATTTCATTTTAAACATGTGTTATCCTGATTGAGAAATTCAAATTCTTTAAAGTTAGAATTCTAATATTTTCAGTCTTATATTAATATGATCTTTCAATGTTATTTGTCGCATTAAAATGTAACAAAAATAATTACTATTATTTCTGTTAAAATATAACACTATTTACACTATTTATGTACATCATTCAAATATGATAAAGAAAATAAATGTTTCACATCGAAAGTTTTTCGTTTAGGAGTATTTTCTTAAATTATTTTCTCTGTTTTATTTCAGGGGATGTTGAGCATCAAAGGGAAATGATGTTTTTCAAGATTTAATATTTGAACATACATAGGAATGAATGAAAAAAACAGATTATTTATTTAAACAGTAGTAATTAAAATTGCTGCTTCCCGTTATTAATGAAAATCCTCTTATCCCTTCACATCACAGATCAGAAATGTTAAGCGCTGTGAGATAATTTCAGGATTCTGCAGTAAAATCGGGACAATATTTGGATGTTTTACTTTTTGATTAATAATAAAAATTAATAATGAAAGAATTTGCTCTGTTTGAGAAATTTTAGTTTTGAAAATATGAATTGCAGCAGACATTGATGTTTATCTTGTTCTTTTTTTTTTTTTTTTTTTTTTGTTATTCCTTTTCAAAACTAGAATGTTTCAATTAAAAATTCAATTATTCAATTGAATATATTAAAAAAACTGCACTATGTTCGAAGCAACAATTTTCCATACCTATTTCTCAAATGAACCGTGTGAAGGTATGGTTGCCCTATGACAAAAAAAGTAATAATAATAATAATAATAATAATAATAATAATAATAAGTAAATAAATAAATAAATAAACATATAATATACATAACATACATCACACATATACACCGCTTTTAAAGAATGAAGTATGGGTATGTTTTTAAGTTTTAATAATATATTAGATCATTTCTTTGCACAATTTTTGACTAAAATAAATTGTAAAAATATCTCAAGTAATACTACTTTAGTATTCTTTAAACATATTTTAAAATCATGAAATGCGATACAATGATTTTTCTGTTGGCAATATTAAAAAATGAGATATTTTTGTAAATAATATTAATGCAATTGGCATCTGTATACAAATGTATCACGAAGACGATGCTCCGCCTATTTTACACAGCAGGAATTTCTGTACTTTTCTTTTATTTTGAATAAATACATTATCATATGATGATGGGTGGAGTTTATAAATTTCAAAAAAAGCAGCGAGGGCGGAGTAGAGATGTAAAAAACAAATTAATAGGTTTTTAGAGTATAATCCGCAATTTAATATTGATAGCTTGATACAATGGGAAATTTGGTGTTTACTCAAGAGTAATTTTTGATAAAAGAAAATCAGTACATGTCATTAAAAAACAAGAATATGCTTTTAACAAATTTTTTTTTTGTCATCTCCTTTTTTTCCTTTTAATCAGATATTGTTGACTACTGTTAACCTCTTTTAAAACTAGTAAATCTGCAGAACAGGAGCCTCAACGTCAGCTTTGTTCATATTTTTTTTTAACACACTTTGGGTAATATTAAACTTCCTGGAAACTGTAATTTAAAATTTTCAAATTACGTAATTTTTTATAAGAATAAAATAAGAATTAAAAGTTTTCAGCCATCAAAAACGGTAAATTAAAAATTTAGTTATGTTAGGATATTCTGCAATTTTCATGATCTATTATTTTTGTTTTCTTTATTATAACATAGTAGATTTCTTCTGGGGGTTCCGCCCCCCCCAAGCCTCACTTAATTTAAATTTGTCATTTTCTAATAATTATGCTAATAGTTATTTTATATGTTGCATTTCTTTATACATTTTGATTTATAAGGATAAGTAACAGTTTGGACAAACATTTTTCATTATCCTCATACTTCTACATGCCTGCCAACCACAAACACCTAAACCTGATGTATCAGGAACTTTTGTAAGTGTAAACTCAGTAATCTAGAGTCTTACAATTTTGTTTCCGGAAAAAAAAGTTTTGATTGCATTTTGCGGCAGTTATAGCGGGACTGACAGACATACAGAAGAACAGATTGACAGATGAAAAACAATAAATTTCGTGTGTCCAAAGTAAGCCTTCACGAAGTTTCGGCAATGACGTCATTATTTATGAGTTATTGATATCCATGTTTCTTGTATTTTTAACGACTACTAGAAAACACCTGTTTTTGTTCAATTATGACGTCATATTTTACTAAGTGAAATATTTATTAAAAATATAATTCTTTTTTATTTCTTTTACTTCTAATTATGCCCCCATTTTTGTCAAAAAATTCTTATTAACGAAATAAATCTGTGTTTTATATTTAACAAAAAGTACTATATATATAGTTATTTTAATTCTGACGTCATGTTTATTTTTTTTTTTACTTAGTTTAATTTTTCGAATGGAAATTGCTCAATTGAAACTTATTGCTGTTGAAAAATTATTATTCCAAATTTTGATTATTTTGGCAACGATAAAGGAAATTGGTTGAATTTCACTTAAACAATCCCAATTGATTCTGTATGAAAAAGAAGGAATTTTGAATCATTAAGGAAAATATTTGAATAAAATTAATAAAACATAGCCTATGTTTTTTTTCTCTGGAGCTATGTTATAATTATACGCAAAGATACAAAGACATTAATTAATTCATCAGTTTTGATGTTGACTTCATTTAAATTTTCGTACACGCTTTCAAATTTATAACATTATAAGGATAAGGATTAAGATTAATGGTTGCTGAGCAACCATTAAGAGAAAATAAAGAAAGTGAAATAAATACATTTGAAATAAATAAATCTCTAAAACAAACTAATTTATATTATTGGAACACATTTATAAAAATCTCCAAAATTTTCAGTAATAATTTTAAAAATCTGACAAATGCGTTGACAAAATTTCAAAACAATACGAATAATTTAACTGGTAAATTTTAGTATTCATTTATCATTGAATTTCATTAATCAAATGTGTCATTTTCTCTCAGGGAAAAAAAATGAAAATCATTGGATTTGCCATAGAAAAGCATTATTGCGCGAAATAAAATATTCTATATCTTCCGAATGAATGAATCAAATCTAACAAAAAACTATACAGCTTAATCCCAGTGCCTCACTAACATACCCACTTAATTTCAAGCCAATCGAATGCTTTTTACGTCAGTTATCTCGGAACAGAGAGATAGACTGACAGACTGACAGAATCCAAAAAATTTCGTGTCTCCAAAGTAAGCCTTCACTGACGTTTCGGCAGTTATTTTTTAATAATCTACAACTCTTGTTTTGAAATGTAAGAAAATGTCGTTAATTATTTTCTCTCTTTTGTGTATACTCAATACTTCTCGATAAATTGTTAACAAGCTGAAATTTTTGAGCCAAAAGATTTGTTCAACAAGGCAAAAAAACTTTCTAGTTTGTGAATGAATGAATTCAAAGAAATGAAAAATTATTTCATTTTAAACATGTCTTGTTTTATTTGAGAAATTTGAATCCTTTAAGGTTAAAATTCTAAGAGTCTTAATATTATTAGTATCTTTTAATGTAATTTGACAAAAAAAAAAAAAAAAAATTGTAGAAAACAAAAATAAATACTATGATTTCGGGTTAATTATAACATTATTTTTGTACATCATTCAAAAAAAAAAAATAAATAAATAAAAGTTGTAAATTGTGCTCGCATCTAAAGTTTGTTGTTTAGGAGTATTTTGTTTTTTAATTATTTCCTCTTTTTATTCAAGAAAATGTTGAACATGAAAGGGAAATGACGCCTTTAAAGATTTAATAATTAAATATACTCAGGAATAAAGAAAATAAAAAGTGTTTATTTAAGCATTCACACCATAAAATATAAGTTGCAAATGATAATAGTAAAAAAGTCGATTTTTGTTCCTTCTGCCTACACCACTATAAAGGAAATTTAGGAACGGCTGCCACGCCCGAGGTATGATAAAATGTGAACGGGTTGTGCTTCGCAATACTGCAGTTTCTTCCAAAATGGCTCCTTCTGGCAAAAATGACATTACTTTTTATCGCCTGAAAGATTTCAATTGTAAATTACCTTGAACGAACCGTGAGAATGATATTTGTTTTTCAATATGAGGCTTTCAATTTTGGCGAAATTAATATTTTGTATTAGTATTATGTTCTATTAAGTGTTACGTGTGATAACATTAATTTAAAATCAAGAAATATGTTTTTTTTTTTTTAAATATATATTATTATTATAACTAAGCCGATTTTAAAACATATTTTGTTGATACTGCTTACAATACGCTTGGCTGATTTTTTGTTTTTTTTATCTTGTATAAAGCAGTCATTAATTCTGCAAATCTTAAAGGCATAATTAAATTTATTATATCACTGAGTACTTGTTATTGTACAGGGTAATCATTTTAAGCCAAGTATATTATTTTAAAATATCATCTTTTTTTAACGCAGTTTTTGTCATGTAACTCAGGACCGACATTACGTCCAACAGAAATGTAAAAATATTTTCAATATTTTTTCAAGCAGATATATTTCAAAAATAATCTCAAATATGATTCTTTCCGGACAAAATAAAAAATCACTCATTAAATGGTTTAAGTTTGGACACGCCTTATTTAGTTCGTCAATATTAAGGACAATGGCTGCATCCCTTGTCCTCCCAAAAAAAGCGTCTAGACAGGACACGTCGTCTAAAAGTAGATCTTTGACCAAAAAATTTGCCTTTCCTAAAACAATGCAGAAGGGGGGGGGGACAATACTCTGTACTTTCCTCACTCAACGTGAACCTGTGATTCTCAAGATCATTTTAGGAGTTCGCTGTAAAATCAGAACGAAATTTGCATTTTTCCCATTTTATTATTAATAAAAAACAATATCTTAATAATATTTAATAAAATTTAGTTTTGAAAAATTGTAATTGTAACAGACATTGGTAATCATGGCGTTATTTCTTTGGAAAACAAGAATACTTGAATTAAAAATCCAATTATTCAGTAGAATAAATTAAAAAATCTGCAATATATTCGAATCAATAATTTCTCATATGAACTGTGTGAATGTATAGTTTTCTGACAAGAATAATAATAATAATAATAATAATAATAATAATAATAATAATAAAAACATTGTTTTTACAAAATGAATTATGGGTATGTTTCTAACTTTTTAAGAATTTATATCACTATTTTTTGCACAATTTTTCACCGAAATAAATTGTAAAAAATATCTCAAATAATAATTCTTTAATATATTTAAAACATATTTTAAATCCATGAAATGTGGTGCAATGATTTTTTAAAAGAATTTTTGGAATATTCAAAAATTAGATATTTTAGTGAAATAATATTAATACATTTTACATCTGTATTCAAACCGTACCGCAAACACGATGCTCCGCCTACTTTATTTTGAATAAATATGTATCAGATTTTCCGCCAGATTTTTTGCAGGGTGCTTTTATTTTGAATAAATGCATATCATAGAATGATTGGCGGAGTTTAAATGGAAAAAAAAACAGCGTGGGCGAAATACAGATGTAAAAACATATAATAGATTTCTGGCGTGTAATCCGCAATTTAATACTGATAGCTTGATACATTGGGGGAATTTAGTGTTCACTCAAGAGTAACTTTTGATAAAATAAAATCAGTAAAATACATTAAATTTCAAGAGTATGCTTTTAACAAATTTCTTATTTGACATCGTCGTTTATTTTTCTCAGCGAGTCGTTAAAATCTTTTAAAATTATTTGCATTAAGAATCTCTACACATAGTGTGTAATAGACTGTTGAGATCAATGTTTAATTCAGGGGATGGCCCGGGAGGTAAAATTGTCCATTTGATGAATGGGTGGGTGGTATATAATGCGTTGGGTGTATAAGGGAGGACTTAACAAATCGAATAAATCAATCAAAAATAAATTTCAAATTTGCTTCTAACATTATCTTTAAATGGTAGCCTGTTAAAAACTTCTATCTTAAACAAAGATTTTTTATTTTAATTTTTATTACTTTTTAAAAAAATCTCAAACGAATATTTAGAAATTAAAAAATATTCGGAATCCAATCAAGCATCATTACATACTATGATAAAAACTCATGTGAAGAAAATTTATTAGTAAAAAAAAATTACACATGGAATATAGGTTAACTGAATATTGAACTTTTGCAAAATAAATATTAAAAAAAAAAAAAAGGCATTTGGTAACAATGCATTTATGTTTATTTTTTTTTTATTTTTTTAAAAAATAAAGCTCGTATGCAATAAAAATATTTAGGCGGAACTCAAAATTCAGGGCACGCCTTAAGTCATTGACTCTGGTATTGAAATGTTTGAAAAATCCGTTATTTTTTTCTTTCTTTATGTATAATATTCAATAAATACTATTCGATAAATTGTTAATTAGCTGAAATTTTTGAGCCAAAAGATTAGTTCAGCATGGCACAAAAACTTTCCAATTCGTGAAAGAGCGAATTTAAAAAAATGAACTTCATTTTAAACACAACTTCATTTTAAACACAACTTCATTTTAAACTTCATTTTAAACTTATCTTATATTACTTGAGAAATTCTTTAAGGTTATATTTTCAGTCTTAATATTAATATAATCTTTTAATGTAATCTGTCAAAATAAAATATAAAAAACAAAAATAATTATTAACATTTCGGTAAAATGACAATGCTATTTTTGTACATGATTAAAAAATAATAAACAAAATAAAAGTATTAAATTGCGCTCACATCAAAAGTTTGTCATTTACGAGTATTTTTTTTTTAATTATTATTTCCCCTGTTTATTGCAGAGAATGTTGACCATCAGAGGGAAATGACGCCTTTCAAGAATTAATAATTGAATACACTGAAGAAAAAAGGAAAAAAAATTTTTTTTCAAACACTCACACCGTAAAATATAAACGTTACGGCTGATATAAATCTCAGTCGATGGTACTATTGGTTATTTTTATGGTATTTTAGTCATATTTATGGTATAACTATTATTATCTATCTATATATGTGGTATTATTATATCTATGGTATTGGTTATTTTTATGATTTATTTGTTATATTTATGGTATTGGTTATTTTTATGATTTATTGGTTATATTTATGGTACTATTGGTTACTATTATCCAATATTGGTCTTTTGTTTTTGTAAAAAAAAATTTCCTCTTTCGATTCAACCATCATGATTTGTGCCATTTTTAGGTGTCTTCGGAATTATGTAAATACATAGCACCTATAGTTGTCGTTCAGTCCGTCCGTCTGTCCGTCTGTCTGTCCGCATATAACAACTCAAAAATTACCCAACCGAATAGTTTGAAATTTAAAATATATTATTATTATATAATTTCGTCGGGTCATTTCAAATTTTATGAAAATCGGATAAATAGATGAATTGCAAGGACAATCAAAAGTATTCCGTTACATTACGGTCAATGGGGAAAAAAGTTTCAAATGCATTTTAATCGTTTGAAATTTAAAATATATTATTATTACATAATTTTGTAGAGTCATTTCAAATTTATGAAAATCGGAAGCATAGATCAATTTAGAGGGACAATCAAAATTATTCTGTTACACTACGGTCAATGGGGAAAAAAGTTTCAAATGCATTCTAATGGTGTTACACTCATTCGAACACAGTAAAATTGTTATGCATCTGCGAAGTACATATTATAATATACATTTTGCATAATCTGTGGTGCAAAATAACTTTTTATTGATTTACAAGGTATTGATTAATATTTATTATACAATTCTATTGTAGATGTTAAGGCCACTGTCCTCGCTCGAGGAAATGCTCGCGACCTAATGCTATTCCTAAGGGGAAGCATTTTTCTAATAACTCTTTCGCATTTTGACATTTTTGAATGATTTTTTTTTTTTTTTTTTTTTTTTTTTTTTTTTGCATTGGATAGCTGAGGTGCATGCCGACAGAGCTCCTTTTTTACTTTCTCGATTTTGGTCACAGATAATTTTTTAAAAAGCTCTTTCAGTTTCGAAACCGATTTTGAAAGTGAAACTACCTTTGTAAAAAATCGAGAAACCAAATAACATTTTTTAATTTTTAATTTTTTTTAATTTTTTTCGTTAACAACCAAAATCGAAAAAGTAAAAAAGGTGCGCTGTCGACATGCACCTCAGCTATCCAATGCAAAAAAAATATTCAAAAATGTCAAAATGTGACAGAGTTATTAGAAAAATGCTTCCCCATAGGAATAGCATTAGCTCGCGAGCGTTTCCTCGAGCGAGGATAGAGGCTTAATGCAGCAGGTATAAAAATGAAATCGAAATAGAAATCAAACAAATTTCCAGGATCATTGATTGCAAGCATTATTCAGCCAAGAAAAATCATGCGTTAAGCATAGATTATGAAACGCTTTACAATATTTCCCGAAATCTTTATATTAATTATTTAAAAAGTAAGATGTTATGTGTATATCTAGCGTATATCTGTCTATAGCAAAATATATATCACAATACTTTTGATCAACCCTGTATTTGATCTGTCGGTTGATATGCATACTATATAACGGGGAAAATTAATTTAGCAACAAAACGCATAAGAAGTTTAAGTTTCTCGTTCAGCTATTTAAACTAATAGATGAAAACATACTTTTGTCCAACCCTGTGGTTTACCTAGTACCTTTATTACACACGAATGTTTTATTTTTATTTATCCCTGAGTATATTAAGCGATACAAACTTTTAAAACGCCATTTTCCTTTGATGTTCAACAATCTTTAGAATAAACAGAGAAAATAATTTTAAAAAATACTCCTAAACGAGAAACTTTTGATGTGACCACAATTTAATACATTTATTTTATTTATTATTTTTGAATGATGTACAAAAATAGTGTTATAATTTAACCGAAATCATAGTATCTATGTATTTATTTATTTATTTCTAGATTTTATGTTGACAAATTACATCAAAGCGTTATATAATATCATGATTTAAAAACCTCGGAATTCCAATTTTAAGTAATTTGAGCTTCTCGTGTAGGATAAGACATGTTTAAAATGAAGTCGTTTTTCATTTCTTTGAATCCATTCATTCACAAATTAGGAAGTTTTTGTGCCATGCTGACTTAAAATTTGAGCTATTTAACAATTTATAAAATAGTATTGAGTATAGATTTAAAAAAAAAGAAGAAAAATTAATGACATTTTCTAACTTCTGAAAACAAGAGTCGAGGATTATTAATGCAAATAATTTTAAAAAAGAGGTTAACACCAGTCAACGATATCTAAAAAAAAAAAAAAAAAAAAAAAAAAAAAAAAAAAAAAAAAAAAAAAAAAAACGGCGATGTTAAAAAGAATTTTGTTAAAACTATATTTTTGCCTTTTAATGTGAATTACTGATTTTGTTTTATCAAAAATTTCACTTTAATAAACACTAAATTTCCCAAAGTATCAAGCTATCAGTATTAAATTACGAATTGTAAGTCAGAAACCTATTAATCTCTTTTCACATCTGTATTCAGCCCTCGCTCTTTTTGTACATTTAAACTCCGCCCATCGTCATATGGTATGAATTTATTCAAGATCAATGCACAGTACAGAAAATCTAGCTGTACAAAGTAGGCGGGGCATCGACTTCGTCGTACGGTATGAATACAGATGCAAACTGTATTAATATTATTTCAGAAAAACATCTAATTTTATTTTTAAATATTGGAAAAAATTCTTGGGAAAAAAATTGCACTGCATTTTATGAATTAAGATATGTTTTAAGGATACCAAATAATAATTATTTGATAGTTTTTTACAATTTATTTCAGTGAAAAAGTGTGCAAAAAATGATGAAAAATCTTAAAACTCTAAAAACATAACCATACTTCATTCTGTAAAAACAACAGTTTTTTTTTTCTTTTGTGTGTGTGTGTTTTTGGGAAACCATATCTTTACACGATTCATTTGAGAAACAGGTATGGAAAATTATTACTTCGAATGTATTGCAGATTTTTTAATTTAAATGATTGAATTATTGTATTTTTAATTGAAATATCCTCGTTTTGTAAAGAAATAAAGCCATAATAATCAATGTCTTCTACAATTAAAAATTTCAAAACTGAAATGTTTTAAATACAGCAAAATCATAAGATATTATTTTTATTTATAATAAAATGGAGAAAAAAATGCAAACATTGTTCAGATTTCATTGCGAGCTCCTCAAATGATCTCACGGATCACGTTGAGTGAGAGAAGTATAGAGCATTGTTCCCCCCGCTCTTTCTGCACAGTTTGTAGAAAAGGGGAATTGCTTTCAAAGATCGACATTTAGACGACGTGTTCTCCCCAGATGCTCGTTTTTGTGAGGACAAGGGATGTGGTCGCAGGCCTCAATAACGCAGAACTAAATGAAGCGTCTTTATACTTAAACTTTTTCAAACATGATTTTTTCATTTCGTTTAAAAAAAAAAAAACTGAGTTTGTTTTTGGAAGAATTTCCTCTATAATAATAGTGAAAACGTTTAATTTCTGTTGGACATAATGTCAATTCTATTACGTCACAAAAATTGCTGAAAAGAAATTATAATTTTAAATAATATACTTATTTTAAAGTGTATGTGTTGTACAATATTAGCTGTTTAACGACATAATAAATTTAATTATGTTTTTAACAATTTTCAGAATTAATGATTGCCTTATAGTAAAGAAAAAAACAAGCATATATTAAACACTAGCAACAAAATATGTGACAAAATATCCCCGCAATAAATAAATATATGGATAAATAAAGATAAATTCCGTCTCCTTAAAAGCATGTTATCACACGTAAATAACGCATAATAGAATCACAAAAGATAAATTTCGCAAAAAATCAATGCGCCGTGCTGCATAAAAATATCATGCAATACACTCCCTATTTGTACGTCGCATTTAATAATTTAACAAAGGTCTTTGAGGTGAAGTGACGTGAGGCCATTCATTACCACATGTTAATAAATATTAAGCCTCAAACACACACAAAGGTATTTTTGCGCTGAGCAGGCGGTGCGTTTTATGTCCGCAGGTGGCGCGTTGGATGTTAATGACTTTTGTGGTTCAACTTCAATCCAAATTTGGGACAGGAATCTTTCCCTTAAGGGTGTATTCGAAAAAATGATTTTTCACCTTCAACAGCTCGAAATTTTCAGATACAATTTTGGACACATTTTTAAAAGTAGAAGCATGAAACTTGCTGAGGGGATTTTTGAAGTCACGTACAAGGTGCCGTGTGATGTAATTTTTCGCTGATTTAATTAGAATTTGATTTATAAGGAATTATTTTCTCAGCTTGACCCTTTTTTTCGTTCGCAGACCTCCCGCTTCGGAAAATGTGGTCCAAAACACCGTTTTTGACAGCATTTTTTGCAACATTTTCTACATTTATCAACAAACTGATAATCACGGCACCTTGTATAGTTTCTAAATAAGAGAATTCGAAAGTTTGGTGCATTTGAGAACAAAAATGAATCTAAAAATAGATCTGAAAAAAGGCAGTTGGATCGGAATACACCCTTAAGTAGGGTTGAGATAGATATATCCCGGACAATTGTATCTACACCATTTTCTATTGTCAGTTAACCACAAATGAGGAGAGAAGAATCGATTCCAACAATTCAGTCGAACTTCAGCAAAATGTAGTTCTGAACTGAGCTTTAGTAACGTCGATTGAGATTTCTATCAGCTGCTCCAGACGAAACAGCTGCTCAAGAATTGAAACGATGCAAAGTAGGGGTAACATTGTACAATTGACTTTTTTACTGTTATCATTTATGCTTAATGTTTTACGATGTGAGTGTTTAAAAGAACATTCCGTATTTTCATTTGTTCCTGAGTATATTAAACTTATAAATTCTTGGAAGGCGTCATTTCCCTTTGATGTTCAACATTCTCTAGAGTTAACAGAGAAAATAATTAAAAAAATACTCTCAAACGTAGAGCTTTCGAGGTAAGCACCTTTTAATATATTTATTTTGTTTATTATTTTTGAATAATGTACAAATATAGCGTTATAATTTAACCGAAATGATAGTAATTAGATTTGTGTTTCTAAATTCTATTTTGGCAGATTTCATTAAAAGATCATATTAAGACTTAAAAGTATCGGAATTCTAACATTTCAGAATTTGAAATTCTCGAGTAGAATAAGACATGCTTAAAAAGAAGTCGTTTTTCATTTCTTTGAATTCATTCATTCACAAATTGGAAAGTTTTTGTGCCATGCTAAACTTTCTTTTTGGCTTAAAAATTTCAACCAGTTAACAATTTATCAAGTAGTACAAAGCATACATTTATAAGAAGAAAAAGTAGAAAAAAATTAACGACATTTTCTAATATTTCAAAACCAAAGTTGCAGATTCCTAATGCAAATATTTTTAAAAGAGGTTAACGTCAGTCAAAGGTATCTGATTAAGAAAAAAAAAAAAAAAAAAAAAAAAAAAAAAAAAAACGGCGATATCAAAAATGAAATTTGTTAAAAGCATATTCTTGCCCTTTAGTGTAATTTGCTGAAATTGTTTTAACAAAAAATTCTCTTTAGCATACTCTAAATATCCCAAAGTATAAAGCTATGAGTATTAAATTGCTAATAATACCCAAGAAACCTCTCAGTATGTTTTTACATCTGTACTCCGCCCTCGCTGTTTTTTTTTTATTTAAACTCCGCCCATCATCATACGATATGTATTGATTAAAAATAAAAGCCCACTACAGAAAATCTGGGTACATAAAGAAGGCGGTTTGTCGTCTTCGTGGAATGATTTTGATACAGAATGTAAATTGTATTAATATTATTTCAGAAAAATATCTAATTTTTAGATATTGCAAAAAGTTCCTAAAACAATCATTGCACCGCATTTCATGAATAATGATATGAATTCTTAAAAAGTTAAAAATATACCTATTCTTCATTCTAAAAAAGCAATTTTTTTTTCTTGTTTGGTTTTACAGGGAAACTACATTTTCACACGGTTTATTTCAGAAATAGGTATGGAAAATTATTGTCTCGATTATATTGCAGATTTTTTAATTTAAAATATTGAATAACTGCATTTTTAATTGAAGCAGTCTTGTTTTGGAAAGCAATAACACTAACACGATAATCATCAATGTCTGCTACAAATAAAATTTTCAAAACTAAAATTTCTGAAATACTGTAAATTGCTACGATATTATTATTGTTTAAAAAAAAAAAAAAACAATTTGTACAGATTTGTGTGTGAAATACTTCTGACGATTGATTATGTCCTATATATTTATTTAGCTTCAAGTTGCATGCGCATCACACCTAAATATTTACAAATATACGCATAAAAAATGTAAAAAAAGAAAAAAATGGATTTAGAGGCGGAGCCACACATTATTTCAATTTTCTCCCAATAAGCCTTGCGTGTCTGAAATGCATGCGCATTTCAGACAGGCCTGTATCCCACTATCACTGATTTTAATGAAACTGCGTGTGTTTGTCTTTACTATTAAGTTGTGATCACCAGCAATTTTTTAAAACTGCTTGGTAAAATAGCATCCGAGAAAAAAAAAATGTCAAAGTTTTGAAAAACTGCCGTCAGTCGAGACTCTTGACTGCTCGGATTTCAAATGAAGCATGTAGTAAATATAATTATATTTAAATATCGATTCGTCAAATCATCTTCGAATATTTTATGCATAACAAATGGAGTGTATAGCTTATGGGGAAAAAAATTACTATTGTGCTTATAACATTTTAAGCTTGTCTAAAAAAAAAAAAATTAATTTAAAATCGTGAATTTTTTTTATGAAAAATAATAAGTTACAATAATAATAATAATATAATAAAATGAAAATGAAAAAATGAAAAAAAAAATACATTATTATAAAAAGTGCAATTTACTGGGAATTATACTTAAAAGTGTATTTTACTTGATTATGAAATAAAAATAGATTTTAATGAAACTGCGTGTATTTGTTCTTACTATTAACATATAATCACCAGTAATTTTTTTAACTGATAGGTAAAATAGCTTTTGAAAAAAAAATTATCATAATTTCGAAAAGCTGCCGTCAGTTTGCATTCTTGATTGCTCGGTTTTCAAACGTAGCAGGTCACAAATATAATTATATTTAAATATCGATTCGACAAAAAATCATCAAATAATTTATGCATAACAAATGGAGTATACAGCTTATGAAAAAAAAAGTACTATTACGCTTATAATATTTTAAATTTATCTAAAAAAATTTTGAAATTTTGAAATCGTGATTTTTATATGAAAAATAATGAATTAATAAAAAAAAAATTATAGTAAAAGGTGTAATTGACAACTACACAAAAATGTAAAGCAATCTCCATTTAACGTGACAAAATATCTTAACAAGCAACAAAAAAAATTACCCTAATAGAAACTGTGAAATGTAAGCATTTCCATGTCCAATAAGTCTGTACATTAGGCTAGTAAGTGGCCAATCGTGTGTCGGATTGAAACATTAAGAAGCAAATGCACATCCTTAATTGAGCTAGCATATATAAGAATAAATTTATTTCATTGATAAAGAAGTTAACTATTTTCATTGCTGGTAACAGTAGAAGAGCACTTAGAACCATACTCATGTGAATGAACTAATTTTAAATACGGTAAATCAAAATGAATATAACAGTTACTTTAATTTAAATCTCATACCAGAAAGTTTTTACGAAAATTGTTTAGAGTTATAAACATGAACTAACCAGTATTGCAAAACGGTCAACACCAATGGTTACACTAATCGGTTTGTTGAAATATTCAAAAAGCTGGTTGAATAGGAATTAACGTGCACTCTCATTAAATGCACTTCGCTGTGGGCTTATATGAGTGTATGGGAGTTTTTTCCAAAGTTGAAAATACTGATTTTAATTTTGCGAATTTGGAACTGCCAAAGAGGAACGCATGTTTATTACTTCTCTCTTCTTCTTTGAATCAGAATAGAATTTTTAGAAACGAAATATCAGAGAAAAAATTTGACATTTTCAAACAGAATTTTATAAATGGAGTCTGAAAGTAGGAAACTTGATATCTTACATCTGGTTAAGACCATATATCATGCCACATGCGAAAAACATTTCCTACAAGCTCTTGGAGGTTATGTTCTATAATTCCACCCCCTATTCGCTAATTTCATTTCTAAAACCAATGTATAACCAACATATTCTGAGCTCCACCCACAACTTTCACTTTAAGGAAAACGACATGGAACCTGTCGAAATTCGACGAAAGAAAATCTTTAAGGAAGAATTGTTTCATTGATTTATAATAAATATACAAAATTAGTTACAGAAAAAATACATCTTATATTGGTCAGTCTAACTCGGAAACAAATATTATTTTAAGCTGAAGTTAACAAATCAAATGAATACAGAAATTAACAATAAAATCTCAATTATTAAACGAAAAAAGACCGAAATTCACCGGATTTATTCACTGGATGATATTTTCGAGATGGTATATGCATTTTTTTTTAATTTTAAAAGAAAATGGAGTGGTTCTTTGCTACAATTGCAAAATTGGTACTAAAAATTATAAAAAAATATATATATCTAAAAAATAAATTGAGATGCAGCTTTGATAAAAATTGCATTTAAAAATACATTTTTTTCTCCATACGACGGTGTAAAAATTTAAAATGTACGATGTTTAGAAGTGTAAAATTTGCAGTACCGAAAATTGCAAAACCGAAATTGCATGGGAAAGTATTGCGCATTTTAATTTATATATATATTTTTTTTCAGTTCTAAAAGAAAATGATTGTGTTGCCACAATTACAAAATTGGTACTAAAAGCTATAAAAAAATTAATATCTCAAAAATAAATTAAGATACAGCTTTCAAACAAATTGCATTTAGAAGTATATATATATACATATTTATACGACGGTGTAAAAATTTAAAATGTAAGATGTTTAGAAGTGTAAAATTTGCAGTACCCAAAATTGCAAAGCCGAAATTGCATGGGAATATTTCGCGCATTTTAATTTCTATCTTTTTTTTTCAATTTTAAAGGAAAAAGGAATTATTCCGTTGCCACAATTTCAAAAATCCCTGTCGGTTGGGCCTATAGGCGGAGGTAGATTTCGAAGAGTGCTTATTTCAACGAACAAAAAAATATATATATGATTAGAAATAATCCCAGTTTAATAACTTCATTTGGCCGTTTATGAAAAATTTTTAATTTCATTTTTCTGCAAAAACTGGTTTTATCAGAATCATCTTAAGAAAAAGTCAGCTCAAATGCCCATTTTGACAACATATTTTGAAATAGATTCTGAATTTATTAAAAAATCGACCAAAACAGTACATTATACAGTTCCTAAATAACAAAAATCTGTCAATTGAATGCATTTGAGAAAAAAATTGAATTTAAAAATGAGTCATAAAATAACCGATTTGTTGTTTGAATACATCCTTAATTCTTTAATCATGATTGCTTCGGAAAATTTTGTGCGAAATACTCACTTTGACAGCATTTTAAAAAATATATTCTATCTTTATCAAAAAACTGGCCAATGCGTCACAGTATATAGTTCCTAAAAAAGAGGATCTGTAAAATGGATGCGTTTGAGAGCGAAAATCGATTTTAAAACGAGTCATAAAAAACGCAATTTGCTATGTGAAAATTTCCTTAAATTTTCAAATCACGAAGACTTCGGGAAATTCTGTTCAAAATACCCTTTTTGGTAGCCTTTTTCAAAATATATTCCGTCTTTATCAAAAAACCGATCAATGCATCACATTATATAGTTTCTAAATAAGAGGATTTGTAAATTGGATGCGTTTGAGAGCGAAAATAGATTTAAAAACGAGTCAGAAAAAAAAAAACGCAATTTCTTATTTGAACACTTCCTTAAATTTTCAGTCACGATGATTTCGGAAAATTCTGTTCAAAATACCCTTTTTGGTAGCCTTTTTTGAAATAGATTCCGTCTTTATCAAAACACTGACCAATGCATCACATTATATAGTTCCTAAATAAAAGGATCTACCATTTGGATGCGTTTAAAATCAAAAATGAATTTAAAAATGAGTCAGAATATAAGCAGTTTGGATTTGAGGTTTTTTCTCCAACTTCTATTTTTGTTTAATTTCTTTTTGCTATACGAATCGGTCCTATGAAAAACTTGTCAATATAAAAGTTGTAGATATTTTTAAGAAGGTGTAAAATAAATTTAATCTGATTTGATATCTTAAAAATTGACGGAATTATGGATTTTTTTTCTTTTTTCAGCGTCCTTTTTCTTTTCGTTTTTAATTTTTTTTCATTGGTAAAAGTTGGTCCTATCAAAAACTTGTAAATACAAAAGTTTTAGATAATTTTAAGAACATTTACAAAAAATTTTGTTGGCTTGATATCTTAAAAATTGACGAAGTTATGAATTTTTTTCTCTCAAAATCCCTGGTTTTTTTTGCCCCTTGAGCCCACTTCTAAATTTATCAAAAATCTGTCATGCATATACTTTTGGCTCATTTTTAAGAAGTAATATAAACTTTAAACCGATTCGATATCTACTTTAATTAAGAAGTTATGGCGTTTTATCGGTTTTCACAAAAACACCCCCTATTCCGACCCCCTTGGTCCGATTTTGCCCATTAACGAACTTAGCCAAGATTTTATCCCCTTTGATTTTATGTGCCAGTTTGGTGAGATTGGTGAAGAGTTATAGAAGTTATCGTGTCCATAAAAAAAGTGAGATATATATATAGATATATATATATATATAGATAGATAGATAGATAGATAAACTGGTGCGATTGCAATAGGTAGTATTTCTTACGAAATCTACCTAAAATTGGTACTATAAACTGAAACATAACATATAAACTGAAACATAAACTTTGCATAGCTTTTGTCGCGGGCTTTGAGCGCGGCGACCGAATCTAGAAATTCCGTAACGAGTAAAAAACCTAACACTCCGGCTAACGTCGTTTCACTTTAGCAGACTTCTCATTTATTCACTAAAAGAAAAAAAAAATTGTTTTCTTATCGGTCATCTCTCACAAAAAGTGTAACTTGAATTAATAAAAAAAAAAAAAAAAAAAAAAAAAACTGCATAAATAGAAAATAAATAAATAATTATAATTGCATAAGTTGATAAAAAATGCTATGCAATAGCTTTACCGCGGCAGTCCCCGAGTGCCACACATATTTGTTTTCTACATTTTGCTTTGACAAATAACATTTAAATATCATATTAATATCAATATTATAAATATTAGAATTCTAAGCTTAAAGAATTTGAATTTCTCAAGTAAGATAGCATATGTTTAAAATGAAGTCGTTTTTAATTTCTTTGAATTCGTTCATTCACAAATGGGAAAGATTTTGTGACACGCTGAACAAATCTTTTGGCCTAAAAATTTCAGCTAGTTAAATTCAGCTAGTTAATTTAATTTATCGAGTGGTATTGAGCATACATAAAAAAGTAGAAAAAAATTAACGACATTTTCTAACATTTCAAAACCAGTGTCGTAGATTCTTAAAGCGAATTATTTTAAAAGAGGTTAACAACAGTCAATGATATCTGATTTGAAAATAAATAAATAAAAAACGGTGATGCTAAACAAAAATTTTTTTAAAGCATACTCTTGCCTTTTAATGTAATTTACTGATTTTGTTTTACCAAAAATTACTATTTAGTAAACTCTAAATATCCCATTGTATCAAGCTATCAGTATTAAATTACGGATTATACGTCAGAAACCTGATAATATGTTTTTACATCTATACTCCGCCCTCGCTGTTTTCCTTATATTTAAACTCCGCCCATCATCATATGTTATGTATTTATTCCGAATAAAAGCACAGTACAGAAAATCTAGCTACATAAAGTAGGCGGAGCACCGTGTTCGTGGTACGATTTGAATATAGATGTAAATTGTATTAATATTCATGGAAAAAAATATCTAATTTTTGAATATTGCAAAAAGATTAAAAAAAAAATCATTGCACCGCATTACATGGATAAAAAATTTATTTTAAGGATATCAAAGGATCTTTTCAAAGGGTTTTTGTGTGTGTCTGTGTGTGTGTGTTATAGGGGATCTTCCCACGGTTTATTTGAGAAATAGGTATGTAAAATTATTGTTTTAAATATATTGCAGATTTCTTAATTTATTCGATTGAATAATTGAGTTTTTATTTCAAGTAACGAGTATTTAAAGCAATAACGCCATAATTATTTGCTACAATTAAAATTTTCAAAACTAAATTTTCTTAAATACAGCAAAATGTTAAGATATTATTTTTTTTATTAATAATAAAATAGGAAAAAATGCAACTATTGTTCTGATTTTACTGCGGACGCCCAAAATGACCTCACGGATCACAGATTCACGTTGAACGAGGGAAGTACAGAGCATTAATTCAAACATTTTTGCACTGTTTTAGAGAAAGGGCATTGTTTTCAAAGATCTACTTTTAGATGAGGTGCATCTATCAGAAGCCCGTCTTTTTTTTCTATTTTTAGGACAGGGGATGTGGCCTCAGTAGCACAGAGTTAAATAAAGCGCCTCCAGACTTAAACTTTATGATGCATGATTTTTCATTTTGTTCGTAAAAAAAATCACATTTGAGTTTATTTTTGCAAATTATGGTCTAGAAAAATGGTGAAAATTTTTATTTTATTATCAGCTGAATCTAATGTCATTCCTGAGTTACATAGTAAAAATTGCTGAAAAAAATGATAATTTTAAATAACATGCTTGCTTTAAAGTGTCTGTAGAATACACTGTAAAAAAAAAAATCCTTACTTTACACCAAAAAGGGTGGCAACTTAGTTGCCACCCAAATAAATGCCATAATGAGGCACCAACTTTCAAATGGTATAAACAAACACCAATTGTAGTGGCAACTTAGTTGCCACCATTTTGGGTGTAAAGTAAGTAATATGTTTAAAATGTTCGTTATAATAAATTGTCTCAATTAAATTGAAATTTAGCACACTCTTTGCGTGAAGCTACTTTTTTTAAATTATGGCTGTATTAAATTTGAAATGTAATTTTTTAATTATTTTTTATTTTGCTACCATTTATTAAAGTAAAAAAGGAAAAAAGGAAAAAAGGAAATTTTCTAATAGTTACATGATTTTAACAGCAAAATAAAAAATATTTTAAGGATTACATTTTAAATTTAACACAGCCATAAATTAAAATAATTAGTTTCATGCAAAAAGGCTGCTAAACTCCCTTTTAATTGAGGTAATTTATTATAACATGCATTTTAAACATAATACTCAAGTATTAAACAATGTAATTTCTTATATTTACATACTTAAAAACATCGTTATATGGTTCACATAGTGTGTTTGGGGGTTGGTGGGGGGGGGGGGAGGGGGCAGAATGTATCTGCAGCACCTCTAAATTTCAGTATAGTTTCATTACTGTTTGTCACAGGTGTCACAAAATTGAAAAGTGTAAAAGCACAAATAAATTCTATTAAATACATGTTTTTCGTTTATTTTGAAACTTTAAAAGATTTAATATTACAACTAAATACTATAAAAGAACATTGCGCTTATATTTTGGCAAAGGTGATCTGGAAAACATACGTGAAAAAAAAAATGTATCTAACAGTATATTATGACCACTTTTGGATTTCAAGAATGAAGTAACATGCTATTTTGAAAATGTATGTTTTTTTCACACAAAAAATCCCAATATGTTTATATATATAATTTTTTTTTACAAAAAAAGCGAAGAAACAAAAGACGATAATAACATAAATTTAGCGCCCCCTCAGTTTCCGCGCCTGGGGCGACCGCCCCCTTCGCCCCCTCGTTTCACACAGCTCTGAATGAATATATCGGCACCCCCCCCCCTTTCAGTGAAGTTCTAAGATTTTCCATTAAATGTATTCAAATTCAAATAGGCATTAATGATGATTTTAATTATGTTTTACTAATTTAATAAACAGAAAAATAAAACCATGACAATCTCTTTAACGCTTTCAGTATCAACATATATAAAAAAAAGAAAAGAAAACGAAATAAAAATAATGGAATTTTTGTTTCTAATAATCTAAAAACGCATCAAAATACAAATATAAATTGAAAAAATGAATGTTTAAAACAAGATATAACACTATGTTTATTTAATTTCGTGTTAGTTCAAGTTAAGCGGAATTTAAAGCAGTAAAACACTATAAAATCAAAACTAAATATTTCAAAGCTCTGTACGAAAGTGACAATTTTACGACTTCTTTTATTATTAATTTTCATTTTTAAAATATCGAAATAGCTAAATGTGCAAAATCACATTTTGCAAGTATCATGCATATATATATATATATATATATATATATATATATATATATATATATATATATATATATATATATATATACGTACAACAAATATAACTCAAATACAAGCTTTTACAGAGAATTAAGAGTTATTGTATACAAAACAGAAAGAAAATAAACGTCACTTACTTATTCGAAAAAAAAAAAAAAAAAAAATCCAAAGCAACAACACTGTGTTACAGCTGTTTATGTTACGGCTATCATAGAATAGACTCTAATTCATCATAAAATAGATTATTTCTGGTTTCTTAAATTGTCCAAACTAATTGAAATAATCACAACTGTAAAAAGATAAAAGTTCTTAATATGAACTATGTCAGCAATTTTTTAATCATTCATTATTACTGCGAAATATAATCGAAATTCACAGAACATTTTTCACGGAACACAACAGAGTGTTTCAACAACGGCGACATTTTGCATATCCAACAATCCCACCTCCCGCGCTGGATTACATAATCACCGACTTGCTGTCGCTGGATTAAAAAAACACCTGCCGTTGTGTTGATGAATTCAATAAAGCCTTTCAAAGAGCGAATTATAACGATTTCGTGTGATTCAGAACGCTTTTTTTTAAAGACGTGTGATATGTCATTCAAAGTGTAACGTAACATTTATTTTGGTATTGGCACCCCAAAAATAATATATTTACACCTTATTTCACATCTCATACAGCCGAAGTAAATGTGATAAAACTCTTTATTTTTTACAGTGTATCAACTATTTAAAAGACATAATTATTCTTTTAACTTATTATTTTGTGTTTCTGTTGGGAGACACCCCAATAATTGATAAGTGGTTAAAGTAACATTCACAGAAATTTTTGACAGCTGCTTCTAGAGAAACAGCCGGGCACGAAGTTTTTTATTTGGATACACGTTACGCCATAAAATTTTGAAGTTTTTTATTTATATGTATTGTAGTATTTTGTGCTTTATGTGTTTTGTGTATTATTATATGTTATTTTTATTGTAATATTTTGTGTTGTGGGTGTTTAAATAAATATTCTGTGTTTTTTGTCTGTTTTTCCGTATTTTTAATTTTAAAATCTTGAAAGGCGTCTTTCCCTTTGGTGTTCAACATTCTCTAGAATAAACAGAGAAAATAATTACAAAGGAAACTTTCCTAAACGACAAACTTTCGATGTGAGTACAATTTAATACAGTTATTTTGTTTATAATTTTTGAATGATGTACATAAATAGTGTTATATTTTAACCGAAATGATAGTATATTATTTTTGTTTTCTATTTTACTTTGACAAATAGCATTAAAGTATCATACTGAAAAACCTTTGAAATCTAACCTTAAAGAATTTGAATTTCTCAAGTAAGATAAGACATGGTTAAAATGAAGTCGTTTTTAATTCTTTAAATTCGTTTTTTCAGAAAATGGAAAATTTTTGTGCCATGCTGAACTAATCTTCTGGCTGTAAAATTTCGGTACTTACGTATTAACGCCACCGCAGTTATCTTTTGGATTCCTTGTTGCCTTGTCTTTTGCTGATTTTGGTCGCCATTTTTTAGTTTTTTAGTGCCTTTTAGTGCATTTTTTTGCTAAATTTTTGAAGCCACTATTTTTGTGCACGTTCGAACAAGATTGCTCTTTATTAGCGCATTAGCGCAAGTTCTGCTGCGGTGGCGTTAATACGTAAGTACCAAAATTTCTGCCATTTATCGAGTTTATGGAATAATTTATTGAGTAGTATTAAGCATTTATCCATAAAAAATAATGTTATTTTCTAACATTTGAAAACCAGAGTCGTAGATTGTTAATCCAAATAATTTCAAAAGAAAATAACAGCAGTCAACGATATCTGAAAAAAAAGGCGATGTCAAAAAAGAAATTTGTTAAAAGGACATTCTTGCCTTTTATTGTAATTTACTGATTTTGTTTTATAAAAGATTACTCTTTAGTAAATACTAAATATACCAATGTTTCAAGCTATCAGTATTAAATTACGGATTATACGCCAGAAGCCTGCTAATACGTTTTTACATCTGCATTCCGCCCTCGCTCTTTTTTTTTTAAATTTAAACTCCGCCCATAATCATATGATATGAAATTATTCAAAATAAAAGCGCACCACAGAAAACCTAGTTACCTAAAGTAGGCGGAGCATCCTCTTCGTGGTAAGATTTGAACATAAATGTAAATTGTATTAATATTATTTTAGAAAAAGTATCTAATATTTGAATATTGCAAAAAGATATTTTTAAAAAAAATAATTGCACCGCATTTCATGAATTAAAAATATGTTTTAAGGATACTAAAGAATTATTATTTGATAGTTTTTTAGAATTTATTTCAGTGAAAAATTGTGCAAAAAACGATCGTATTATCTTAAAAAGTTAAAAACATACCCATACTTTATTCTGTACAAAAATTTTTTTTTTTTTTTTTTTGATCCATAGGGAAACGGTTTCACACGGTTCATTTGAGAAATAGGTACGGAAAATTATTGCAAGTTTCTCTTGGACGTAATGTCTGTCCTGATTAAATTGCGGTAAAAAATTATAATTTTAAATAATATACATGCTTTAAAGCGTTAACACTGTTCAATAACAATTTTTTAATGTCATAATAAATTTAATTATGTTTTTACGATCTGCAGAATTAATAACAACTTTATGAAAAAAAAAAAGGGTCAAGCAGAATTAACGGAATATGTATTAACTGCAGCGTAATAATAATTAGAAGAAAAATAAACATATTCCTTGACTTTAAATGCATGTTATCACACGTAACACTTAATAGAGCATAATAGTATCACAAAATATCAACTTCGCCACAGATGAGAGCCCCATATTGCAAAACAAACATCATGCTCCCGATTTGTTCAAGGCAATTGACAATTAACGTCTTTTAGGTGAAAGGGCGTAAGGGGATTTATTGCCACAGGAGGGAACTCAAATCTTTTGAAGCCCCATCGATTGAAATTTTATTGGCGGCCATTGATGTCGCACCGTTCATGAATTATCTGTAGTTAACTTCTCTACACGCGGAAAAATTCTGCTTTTGTTACATTTATCTTTTTTTCGTCATATTTTATGGTGCGAGTGTTTAAATAAACATTCTGTATTTTCATTCGTTCCTGAGTACAACTGTTAAATCTTAACCCTTTCCGGCACACTGTACCCGGTCTAGGATACCTTATTTTAATTCAAAACTTGCAAACGGCACCAATAATATTTTGCTAGAATTTTGGTTTTACAATAAAAGCTTATATTAAGGAATTCAAAATATCTAAAAAAATTTGTTTGTGAATCTCGGTGTCGGTCGATAATTTCTCATTTTCTGACAGAGTTTGCCCGTGCCGGAAAGGGTTAAAAGACGTCATTTCCCTTTGATGTTCAAAATTTCCTACAATAAACAGAGAAAATAAGTTATAAAATAGTCCTAAATTATAAACTTTCAATTTGAGCACAATTTAATCCTTTTATTTTGTTCATTATTTTGTAATACTGTACAAAATTAATTTTATAAATTAATCGAAATTAAAATATTTATTTCTGCTTTCTAGATTTTATTTTGAAAAATAACATTAAAAGATCATATTAATATTAAAGCTTAAAAACCTCGGATTTCTAACGTTAAAGAATTTGAATTTCTTTGAAATATTTTATCTCCCTTTCTATAACTTTTTAATCAATATTCATTACTATATCTTTGCAGCCAGTTGATAAACTAGTAGTGAATTGAATTTTTAAAAATTTATAATATTTCAGAGCTTTAGTTTTTGATGAAATAATGGTTTATTACCAAAAAATCAAATAATAAGTCAATGATTTTTTTTTTCAAATCTAGGAAAAAACAAAGAAAATTTTTTGTCTGCATTTTCTTTAAAATATTCTTTTTTTTTTTTTTTTGGTAAATATAAAATTAGATAAGATTTTTTGTGCGTTTGTGTGCAATTAATTTTCGGAATCTTATTCCCTACCCTCTTTTTCAATAAACACGAAGTTGGGGGTGGAGCTCAGATTCGTAGAAATAAAATCTGTGAATAGTGTGGAATTGCAGAACATAACCCCCAAAAGCGTGTACGAAATGTTTTTTCTATATTCTGCCGACTAGTCCAGCAACTGATTATGTTTCGTCTCTATTTTCAGACTCAATTTGTGAAATTTTGCTTCAAAGGGTTAAACTGTTTTTCTGGTCTTTCATTTCTAAAGTTTTCTATTCTGATCTCCAGAAGAAAAGAGAAGTAATAAATAAACACGAGCTCCTCTTAGCGAATTAATTCTATGTTCGCAAATAAAAGTTCCGTATTATCAACTTTGGACAGTACTTCCATAGACTCATAGAAGCCAACAATGAAATCCGTTTAATCGATTCAAGGGCGCCGTTTGCAGATGCAAACAGTTAATTTTAATTCCCAAACTACAAACCGCAACCAGTTTTTTTTATAATATTAATTAAGTATAATTTCAAATTCAATAAATGTGAGGAAATTGATTACTTTCAAATGATAAATTTTTTGAATATTTTGATAAAATGATTTGATAAATTTTCTAATCAAATTTGTAATTTAATAATTAAAAATTTGATAAATTTTTAATCAATATCCATTATTACATTTCTGCAGCCGTTGATAAACTAGAAGTAAATTGAATTTTTAAAATGTAAAGTATTTCCTTTTTTGATGATATAATTTAAAATTATAATTTGATATTAACAAAAATAAATAAATAAATAAATAAAGTTTATGTTTTTTTTTTCAAAAATAGAAAAAAAAGAAACACTTTCCTGAAAGTAAAATACATGAAAACTATATTTTAAGTTAAAATTAAATAAAATCAGATTTTTTTTTTCGTTGTGCAATTAAAATGTTTTATCCCCTTTTCTATAACTTTTTAATCAATATTCATTATTATATATTTACAGCCAGTTGATAAGCTAGGAGTGAATTGAATTTTTAAAAAATTATATTTCAGAGCTTTAGTTTTTGATGAAATAATGGTTTATTAACAGAAAGTCAGATGAGAAGTCAATGAATTTTCTTTTTTCAGATCTAGAAAGAAAAAAAAAACAAAGAAAGGAAGATTTTTCTGTAGAATAGATTTCCTTTTTTTTAAGTTTATTCTTTTTATATATTATTAAATTATTATTTATTTATTTATTATATTATTAAAATTATTCTTTTTTTTAAGTTAAAATTAAATAAAAGCAGTTTGTGTGTGTGTGTTTCTGTACAATTAATTTTTGGAATCTTTGGCCCGCCCTTCTTTTTCATTGAACAGATAAGTTGGGGGCGGAGTTCCGAATATATTCATGGTTACATCATGGTTTTAGATATGAAATTTGTGAATAGCGTGGAATTGCAGAGCATAATACCCAAAAGCGTGTACGAAACGTTTTTTCTATTTCTGCTAACTAGACCTACCCAGATGTAAGACATCCAGTAACTGGTTATATTTCGCCTCTATTTTCAGACTCCATTTACAAAATTATGCTTCAAAAGGTTAAATTGTTTCTCCTGTCTTTCTTTTTTAAAGATTTCCATTCTGATCTCTAGATGAAAAGAGTAATAAACAAACACGAGCTCTTCTTAAGGAATTCTAAGTTCGCAAATAAAAGTTCTTTGTTTTTAACTTTGGACAGTACTTCCTTAGATTCATAGAAGCCAACAACGAAATCCGTTTAATGTTAAATCATTTTTAATCGGCGCTGTAATGCTTTAACCATCGATTTGTGAATTAGTATGTAAATATTTACGTATAATAACGCAGGTTAATATATGATTTTTCACGTATAAGAGGTTTTTTTTTTATTTACCTCCCTAACAATAACCACACCCCTTAAGACTAAGCTCAGGTTTTCGAAGGGAAATTACACCATCTTAATTCAACTGTGTCTCTTTCGCTCACTCCTTTTGAAGCATGACATTCACAAACGTCTTCTGGATGTACCTCATACACACGTCCAAAATTTTCCTTGTCCTACCATTAATTTTTAATCGGCTGTTTGAATGTTTAGATTTGTGTAAACAGTAATGCAATGAAAAGAACAGTACGATATGTTTATGTTTATTTCTTTTAAGTATTTTCGAAGAAACTTTCTAGCGTGAGTTTTGATTTAAAGTATGCGTTATTTTTATTTTAATTTTTTGATTTAAAAATACGTTCATCCACATTAGTATGATTGTAAATGCTCCTCTACTGCTTCCAGCTATGAAAATATTGAGCGTCGTTACGTTGGTTTATTATTCAAATAAAGTTGTTTTTCTTATATATGTTAACTCAATTAGTAGATGTGCATCTGCTTGTTAATGCTTCGATTCGTCCCACGATTGGCCACGTAATAGCCTATCACACTGACTTATTGGACATCGAAAAGCTTACATTTCAGAGTTTTGTGTTTCTATTATATGTTATTCGTGAAATCGGTTTTATTATTATTTATTTATTGCAGGGAGTTAAAGCATATTTCTGATACTGCTTAGAATATCTTGGCTTCACTGTTTTTCCTATAAGGCAATTATTAATAATATAATAATAAAAAAGCGAAATTAAAAATAATGTAATAAAAGCGTAATTAAAAATAATGTAATAAAAGCGTAATTAAAATATTTATTTATTATTATGTCATTATCAATTATTATGTCATTAACAGCTGTTATACAGTGTAAACAGTTTAATGCAAGTATATTATTTAACCCTAGGACGCATTGCGACAACTGTCATCGTGATACATATTTTATCACTTTCAATCGGCCTGTTGAATGCTTCAACCGCCGATTTGTATGATCTGTCATAATGGATTTACATATTACTACGGTTGATACTTTTTTTATTATTCTAAAAAGTTTTTTTGAAAACTTTCTGGTGTGAGACTTAATTTAAAGTATGAGTTTTTTCATATTTATATTCTGATTTAAAAAATATGTTTACTTACAATAGTATGATTTTAAATGCTCCTATTTTTTACTATTATTTACTATTTCCTATTATCATGCTGCTATTATTTTTTTTTATTTGTCAGCATCTAGCAATATTTTATTAATTCATATTAAAAATTACATCATTGTGTATTTTGGACTTATTTGACCGCTATCAAAAACGAAGTGCATTAAATTTAATTGCTGCAGGATACATAGCACCATGGCTTAGTTTATTATTTTTCAAACGTCGCAGTAAAGAGTTCAATATAGCGTTACTTTCTTTGTTATTCCTTTCGTTCTTTAAGATATTAATTTAATTATTATTCATAATCACAATTCTCGTAACTTTATTATTAGGTAAAGGTACGTCGCTTGTTATTTCCATTCTTTCGCATTCGAGTGGCCCTAAATTGTAAAATCTGATATATTATGTTATATCCATTGTAGTGTATTTTTTCGGGTATCGATCTACTAAATTGCATTGGAATAATTGTTAATATTTGCATAGAAAAATACATTATTTTCATAGAAAAATACAATAAATTTGTGATTATTTAAACTAGCATCTAGAGTGTTGCATCAGTGTTGCATCACTGTTGTTAAATTTCGATATCGAAGAATGTAGTTTGTTTCTATGGAAAAAAATATTCCTCCCTATTTTTGTATGCGATAGCAAAAGGTAATTTTGTTATCGAAACAGTATCTTCAGCTTTGAGAATGACTCCCATGAGTTTATTAAAATTTAAAATGGAGCGTAAGTGTATATTTCAAATGTTCTGTAGGTGTCAAAGATGGATAGCTCCGCCCCAAATAACGCCTTTAAATGAATTTAAATAATTTTTATACATATTTTTGTGACTATTTAAACTAGCATCTAGAGTGTTGCATCAGTGTTGCATCATTGTTGTTAAATTTCGATATCGAAGAATGTAGTTTGTTTCTATGGAAAAAAAATATTCCTCCCTATTTTTGTATGCGATACTAAAAGGTAATTTTGTTATCGAAACAGTATCTTCAGCTTTGAGAATGACTCCCATGAGTTTATTAAAATTTAAAATGGAGCGTAAGTGTATATTTCAAATGTTCTGTAGGTGCCAAAGATGGATAGCTCCGCCCCAAATAACGCCTTTAAATGAATTTAAATAATTTTTATACATATTTTTGTAAATATTAATATGTAGCACCCAACTCAAACGTTTGGCATTTATATATAATATGCGGACACATATGAGGAATTTTTTACTAGAAAATGGTAATTTTCCGGCAACAATAAGATATGATTTTTATTTTTTGAAATTATTTAATCGCCTTTTCACACAATTTTTATGATCAGAATATTGTACAAAAATTCATAGTTATGCATCTTTAATGTCTATATAAACTCAATAAATCGCATGTAATTCGGTACAGTAGTTTTTGAGAAAATGAGATTTTTAAAAAATCGAAAAAACATTTTTATCTCATAAAATATTAATATTTATAAGGTGATAATAGAGGAAATGCATTGTCAGATAGGTAGACACATCTGGTAAAAATATCATGAAATTTGATTGAAAGGCATGTTTCCAATGCTTATCCGGCTATGCCCTTTAATTATTAAATCTGTTAGAACGAAAAATGATGTTCAGCATTCTCTAGAACAGCGGTTCCCAAACTTTTGGGCACGCGGAGCCCTTTTTGGGTAGAATTTCTAAGGCGGAGCCCTGAACTCAACGATGCACTGTGATTTACAAATTAATGTTTTTTATGGCTATGGAGCAAAGAAAAATCTGCTGGATAAAAATCCAAGCCAGTAATTTCCAACATTGGACCAAGGTTCTCAGTTTGGCCCTTTCCTGATGAATTCATGCTAGAAATTTTAAAAATAAAATTTTCTATTATATAACCCTTTAACAGCTTTATTTAATATTACAATTATTGGTCACAATAAAATAAAAATAATGATGAAACCCTCTTTTTTTTTATTAAAATATCTATCTTGTACACTCGAGATATTTTGCTCATAAACAAAAAAAAAAAAATCGAATTAAAAAAATGTGATTTCTGAAAGCTTTTATTAAACAGGAAAACAAACTCTTTTGCACCTTAACGATGTTTAAGCAATACTGTTAAGGGGCTTATGACATCCGCTTTTAAAATAAAAAATATTTTTTTTTATTTCCGGTATGAACTCGGAATTAAAGATCAAAATGGTAACCATGTTTGATTATGCATTGCTTTCGGGCTTATGTAAAACTATTGTTATTATTTGTATCTATTTAAAATAAAAATAAAAAAGAGTAGTTCCAGTTACCCATGAGTAGTAACACGTTTTCGCTAGTCTCGCCTACCCGTAATAGAATCATGCGATTATGGAATATTTTTCGTTCTAATTTAATTTTATAGTACGTCTAATTATGCAACGAAAATAAATCGCCTCTGTTCTTCTTCTTTTTTTTAACACCCCCCCCCCCCCAAAAAAAAAAACATTTAGAAGCAGATCATTGTTTTAATATTGAAGTGGGCGGGGCCAAGTCTATAAGCTGTATTATTAGGTGCAGCATTGTTCACTTTTTGAATATTTTATTTAAAATATTTCACTATTAACTATAGTTTTGGAAAAAACTTTCTTTCATCATTGTTTTTGCCTCAAAACAGACATGCAATTAAAAACTATACATGTTAAACAAACTGCAACTAGTAGAAAAACTTTACTAACAAAATGGGATAGATGGGTGGGATTAAATTTATAGCAGCGAGCGCGGGCACTCATTGACAAAAAGTCAAAGTAAGGGGTGGAGCTAAGAAATTTTTTTAATTTTTAGTGTGATGACAAATATAAAGAACGAGTATATATATTTTTAATTTGTACGGACTTATTTCTGATTGAAAAATGTGGCAGAGACCATACAAACGAAAATTTTTAATAGATGGTTGCACAGTAATACAAGATTCTAAAAAAAATTCGTTTTTAGCAATATGCATTGTTTAGAAAATTAAGTACAATTATGTAAAACAAGATAGAAAATTTAAATAAATAAGAAATTATAAAAATAAAATAAACAGATTAAAGCAATTAAAGTTACGAAAAGAAACGAAAAACTATACATAACTTATATAAATATTAAATGAATTCAATGAGGGGTTTATTAAATGATACAAGATATTACAAAAAGTGGTGCTATAATCGACAAACATTGTTGTACAATGAAAAACAGTACAGAAAATTTAAATATACAAATAACATAAACAGCTTAAAGAATTTAAATTTATATGTAAAAAAAGAAATACATACACAAAATATACACAAATGTAATATGGATTTACTGAAGGGCTTTAAATGATAGAAAATGCAATAAAAAATGTATTTTCAGAGACAAACATGATTTTACAATGAAAAAAAGTATAAAAAATTTTAATAATAAAAAATTAATTCAAAAAACATAAACGGATTGAAAAAATAAAAGATATAATATATATATATACAGGGTGATTCCAAATTTTTTTTACAATAAAAGAGGGGTGGTAGTACAAATCAAGACAAACAATATTAAATAGGAGACCAAGGGTCCCAAACGTTTTCCAAAGGAGATAGCCGCCATTAAAGTTTAGGGACCAAAATTTCAAATAAACATAAAAAACGGAAAAATCGGTCGGTTGTTTTGCGGTTTTCACTAAAATTATTCTTTATGTCGGCATTTTCTTAAAATTAAATTATAAAGATAAATTTCAAAAAATGCCGACAGAGGGCGCTTTAGACTTTGGAGTAACGAACAACTATTTTTTGCCGGTATTTTTTGCATCACATTAAATGTTTTCGTAAGCTTAGACTCAAACTTAAATTTTGAGTACAATATCTGAAAGCGGGAGTGGTTAAGTAGCACAAACGGAATTGTGTTCAGAGGGTTCAAATTTCAAATTATTATAAAAATACCGAAATAATGGTTCATTGATTTGCGGTTTTCACAAAAACTATTCTTTATGTCGGTATTTTCTGAAAAATAAATTACCGTAATTTCCTGCGTATAATCCGCGGTTCAAACAATCATTTTTCGACCCAGAAATTTTATGAAATAAAATATAACTTTTTAGATCGCCGTAAATATTTGCCTTCAATTACACAATAAAATTTCTGGGTCGAAAAAGAATTGTTTGATCCGCGGATTATACGCAGGAAATTACGGTATAAAGATAAATTTCAAAAAATGTCGATAGAGGGCGCTTTAGACTTTGGAGCAACGAACAACTATTTTTTGTCGTTATTTTTTGCATCTCATTAAATGTTTTCGGAAGCTTAGATTTAAACTTAAATTTTGAGCTCAAAATCTGAATAGTCGGGAGTAGTTAAGTAGCACAAACTGAACTGTGTTTAAGAAGGGGGGGGGGTTCAAATTTAAAATAATTATAGAAAAGGGGAAAATTTGTCGATTCATTTGCGGTTTAAAATAAAACTATTGTTTAAGTCAGTATCTTCTTGAAAATTAATTTTAAAGATAAATTTTAAAAAATTCCATTACAGGGCGCCTTAAATTTCAGAGTAACCAACAACTAATTTTAACATTTATTTCTTTGTTCTAATTCAATGCTTGCAAAAACTTATTAAATGTTTTCGAAAGCTTAGATTTAAACTTAAATTTTGAGCTCAAAATCTGAATAATTAGGAGTAGTTAAGTAGCGCAAATTGTAGTGTCTTCAGGAGTTGAAATTTAACCCTTCCCCCTCCTCGAACACAATTCAATTTTTCGCTACTTAAACACTCCCAACGATTCAGAATTTGAGCCTAAAATTTAAGTTTATGCATTTGAAAGCATTTAATGAGATTAAAAAAATAACAGTTAAAAATAGTTGTACGCTACTCCAAAGTCTAAGGCGCCCTCTATCGGCATTTTGTGAAATTTATCTTTAAAATTTATTTTCAAGAAAATGCTCATTTAAAAATTAGTTTTAGCTAAAACCGCAAACGAATCGACAAATTTTTCCGTTTTTTTTAAATGATTTTATAATGATTTTAAATGATTTTATAATCATTTAAAATTTGAATCCTCTGAACACAGTTCAATTTGTTAACTTAACCACTCCCAACTATTCAGATTTTGACCTCAAAATTTAAGCTTAAGTCTAAGCGTACGAAAGCATTTAATAAGATGCAAAAAATAACGCCAAAAAAGAGTTGTTCGTTACTCCAAAGTCTAAAGCGCCCTCTATCGACATTTTTTGAAAGTTATCTTTATAATTTATTTTTAAGAAAATACTGACATAAATAATAGTTTTAGTGAAAACCGCAAATCAATGAACCAATTTTTCCGTTTTTTATAATCATTTACAATTGGAACCCTCTGAACACAGTTCAGTTTGTGCTACTTAACCACTCCCACTTTCAGATTTTGAGCTCAAAATTTAAGTTTGAGTCTAAGCTTACGAAAACATTTAATGAGATGCAAAAAATACCAGCAAAAAGTAGTTGTTCGTTACTCCAAAGTCTAAAGCGCCCTCTGTCGGCATTTTTTGAAATTTATCTTTATTATTTAATTTCAAGAAAATGCCGACATAAAGAATAATTTTAGTGAAAAACGCAAATCAATCGACCGATTTTTCCGTTTTTTATGTTTATTTGAAATTTTGGTCCCTAAACTTTAATGGCGGCTATCTCCTTTGAAAAACGTTTGGGACCCTTGGTCTCCTATTTAATATTGTTTGTCTTGATGCGTATTATCACCCCTCTTTATTGTAAAAAAAATTTAGAATCACCCTGTATATATATATATATATATATATACTCACATCACACACAAATGAATCTAGTGAGGTTTTAAGTGATACAAGATCTTTTAAAAAAAGACGTTTTAAGTGAAGGACATTGTTTTAAAAATTAAATACACTTTTGAAAACTAGGATAGAAGTTTTAAATAAGTAAAATTAAAAAATAAAATAAACAGTTTAAGAAAATTAATATCCCAAAAAATAAAAATTATGCAAATATACAAACCTTAAATGTGGATAGTGTTTTTATTATTATTCTGCGTAAAGTCATAAAAGATCAGTGTGAAAAATGTTCTTGAATCGTTTTGCACAGTTTTTTTTTATATCTGGTGCAATTTTCGACTATTGTAAGCGAATGTCTGGTTCTGCGTTTAACCGTTTTCTGTATTTTGTTTTGATACTTGTGTAAGTGGAGAATTCAGCTTCACGCAGATATGTCGTTGAAAATGGGAATAAAATTAATATTGCTTTGTCTGAGAAGATTTTATATACATCTGTCAAACGATACCAAAATTCAGTTGTACGCTTGCTTTGAAAAGAGATTTCTGAATTGCTTTGAAATGTTTAATCAATGAAATTCTAATCGCATACCACAGAGCTTAAGCTGTGCGGTTTTATTTTTACATCGAATGGATTTAGTATCCATTTAAAATTGTCCAGCATTTTATTTTGAAAAGCTGGAAAGTAATCGTCAAATGAATCTATCAGATATTCGAGATGATCTTGAATACTTTTCTGAGTTTTTTCCAAACTTGATATTATGATTACGCATTCAGGCCAGAAGGTAAGTTTCCTCTTAAATGCCGACACTCTGG
Source organism: Maratus speculifer (assembly GCA_964019185.1). Taxonomy (NCBI): domain Eukaryota; kingdom Metazoa; phylum Arthropoda; class Arachnida; order Araneae; family Salticidae; genus Maratus; species Maratus speculifer. The sequence goes on from OZ025302.1 coordinate 28,338,867, forward strand.
AGTTTGCATCAAAAACGGTAACACTTTCTCTTTGCAACGATAAATTAATTTCGTTCATTTTACTAAAAATGTCCGCCAAATATGCCAATTTACATGACCAATCTTCATCATTTAAAATTGATCCTAATTGAGGGTTGTGATCTGTGAAAAAGGCTTTAACTTCTGCACGCAGCTCCAACAAACGTATCAACGATTTTCTTCGGAATAACTATCTTACTTCAGCACTGATGCAGGGACTGATGCAGGCTTCCTATAACTTCGTAAATTAGTTTGAAAATCTACTTTTAAGTGGTGTTAATTTTATAAAGTTTATTATTTTTATGGCATCATTCAGCTCCAAAGAATAAAACTGTTCTCCTTTTTGTTCGGTAAGCAGAGTTAACAGTACTGGCAGGACTTTTCTGTTTCGATTCGCATTGTGCATTTGATTCAGAATACTATATCTTGTAGCTTACTTTAAATCAAAATTTTAAAAAGCAATAAATGCAGAAACATAAAATAAAGCATTTCAAACCAAAAATATTATACGAAAAATAAATACAAGTACAATGCAAATTCCTAAGTAGTTTTTGGATGTATTATTGTGTTTTTCAATGCAGTTACAGATATATTTATTTTTGACACCCACACCCACACAAATTGCTACATATTTTTGAAAATCTCTCACTATGCTAATTTTTTTAATGTTTTGTTTATTTTCCTGGAACGCCGAGGAGCCCTAGAAAAGTTCAGGCGGAGCCCCAAGGGCTCCGCGGAGCACACTTTGGGAACCTCTGCTCTAGAATAAACAGAGAAAATAATTTAAAAGAAATACTCCTAAACGACAAACTTTCGATGTCAGAACAATTTAATACTTTTTTTTTTTTTTCAATGATGTACACAAATAGTGTTATAATTTAACCGAAATTATAGTATTTATTTTTGTTTTTTAGATTTTATTTTGACAAGTTACATCAAAAAATTATATTAATATTAATATTTAAAAACCGCTGAATTCTAACCTTAAAGAATTTGAATTTCTCAGGTAGGATAAGACATGTTTAAATTGAAGTCGTTTCTCATTTCTTCGAATTCATTCATTCACAAATTGTAAAGTTTTTTTGTCATCTGAACTAATCTTTTTGCTCAAAAATATCAGCTAATTAATAATTTATCAAGTAGTACTGAGCATAGACACACAGAAAAAAGAGAAAAAATAGTTAACGTTATTTTCTAACACTTCAGTATGATACTTTTTCGATTGATTTTATGATTTTCGTCACATGAGAGTTAATAATAGTATGTAATGATGCTGGGTTGGATTTCAAATATTTTTTTAGCATCCAAAAATGTTCGTTCGAGATTAAAAATAAATAAATAAGTAAAAATATAAAAGAAAAATTGTAAAAGAAAAATTGAAATTTATTTTTAAGTGATTTATTCGATTTGTTTACCCCCCCCCCCCCCTCCCTTATACACCAAACACATTATATATTGCCCACCCATTCATCTAATAAATAGTTTTCAAATTTGAAGATTTTTTTATTTATTTATTTATTTTTCTATTTATTTATTTTTTTATAAAAGACTATTTTTTATTCTGAAATTAAATAATCTTGAGGGTTTCTATGTTGTTTTTCCAAAAGGAGCAAGTTTTTTAGAGTTATTTTATGCATATTAGTGTAAGAATATTCCTCGCACATATTTATTAATAAAATTTTGTCAAATAGTAAATGTAGAAAATGGACTGTTCGAAATGTTTTATTAATTTATTTTTTTAATCAAAATTAGTCTATTTGAAATTGAAAATAACTTAAAATTTTTTTATATATTCTATGCATTTAAAAATAAATAATATAATGTAATAAATCAATATATAAATATATTTAAATTTTTTTTTTTAAATATATATTGGTTGTTTCCGAAAGAAATATCAGGTCTGTTAATGTCTTGTTTGTAAACCAATAAAAATAGATGTTGAAATTACTCAGTAGATTTTAAAAAACGCTTTAAATATTATTTTCGTGATTTAGTAAGTAACAGAAGACATTTTGTAATCGTACGCTGAACCGAAAGGATAATATTAATAGTTTTTATTTTTCATAAGCTGATTTTTTTTTCATTATTATTATCTTTTCAGGTCTGTTACCAGCTTTGTTCAGTTAACCACTTAACTGATTTGTCTGTACGTAGTACGGGAAAGAAAAGTATGTTTGATTCCCCCCCCCCCCCACACTTAAAGCTTTTTAACACCGCTAGATTTTTTTAAATACAATTTCATACTATTTAAAGTAAGAAAAAAATGTTTAGCCTCAATATTACGAATATTTTCCTGTAAAAAATTGAATTTATCCCGTAATTTGTAATTATTGGTATAAAGTGGTTAAATGAGTGCAGCATTATCATCTGCTTAGTACACGAAAAGTCAACACGAGAAGAATACTTAAACTATATTATCCTCATCCTAAAAATTTTACATATAGTAATAATTTTTAAAAATGTTAAATTGCCAGGTCTGTCATACATTAAAAGTAATAAATCTGACATCTTTAAATGATAATGCTGCTAATCTCTTTATCGTCGACAGCTAAAAGTAAGTCTTGTTGAACAGGATGTGGAACTTCAAATCATATTTAATACTTAAACAAACAATAGAAATGCAAAAAGAAATTCTTGCCGACTCGACCTACAAACACAAGTAGATTTCAAAGTTCAAAACTAATTTTAGCAACCAAAAGCTAGGTTAAGATTTCGTCTTGTCAGGTTTGTTACAAGCTTTGTTCAATTAAATGAGCATGACATTGTTGTCTGCCTAGTACGGCTTCATCAGTGACCGTGAGGGTCTGTTATCAAAACTGGTAGACGGCAAATTCTGGGTTCAAACCCAGTCACTCCCGTCGGCCTAATCATTTGGCGTTTTCAGTGGTTTTCTTCGAACCTTAGATTTCCTTGTGTAAATACGGTTTAATTCCCTTAGAAAGACCCTTCTCCCCACGGAGGGCGCTTCTCTTAGGGCCTATTTCCCTCGTGTTGATAACTGGAACATAAACACAACCTGCGCCTGTCTACCACACCAAAAATCACTGTGTGAAATATATCTAAACTATATTATCTTGATCCTAAAAATTTTACGCATGGTAGCATTATACAAAGGATGATTAAATGAAAAGGTATGAAATGACGTAAACACGTAACAATTAAATATTTGCATATACAGCAATGGGAGAACGTAGCGAGACATCTCGGGTTGCAATTGAAGTCTCTGACTGGGATCGGAGCATGCGGTGGTGTCCGCATGCGCAGTAGAGAGCAGACGCTCTTATCAAAAGCGGCATCCAAATGATGCGGCAGTCTGTAGGAGGTCTGGAAGGCGTTCGAGTTGCAAAAATCGACGGTTGAGGGGCAGCGAGGTGTTATCGGATTTCTGATAGCGGAAGGTGAGAAACCGGCAGCTATTCATCGCCGGATGGTGACAGTTTACGGGGAGAAATGTGTCTCTAACAAGCCTGTCAGAAAATGGTGTGCCCGTTTTCGTGCAGGCCGTGAGAGTCTGGGTGATGACCCGAGACCAGGCCAGGCAAACAATGCCATCACGAGTGATCTGATCGACAAGGTGGACCACCGAAGAAACACCCGAAAGGAGAGCGCTTCAACTCGGACGACGTACTCAAGGATAAATGTAAGACTGGGTCTCGTCACGGCCACAGGAATTCTGGGAACAAGGAATCCTGCGGCTTGTTCATCAGTGGGGTCGTTGTGCTCAGTACTATGATCAATATTTTGAATAAAGTCCACACTTGTACCCACCGTGTCGTTTCGTACCTTTTTATTTGATCACTTCTTGTATATATATTTTTAATTTGTCAGGTCTGTTATCTGTTAAGTCTGTTACACATTAAAAATAACAGATTTGACATTTTTAAATAATCATATTACTTACCTTCTAATTGTTAATAGTTTAAAATAACTTTTGTTGAATAGGGTTTTTTAAATCTTATTGAATGTATCTACATAAACAATAGAAATATATATATATATATATATTCTTGCCGGTTCTGTATACTGACACACGTGGATGTCGGAGTTAAGTACTAATTTCATCATTACAATCCAATTTATCGAGTAATATTGAGCAATTTGTTTGTACCTCTCTTACACAACCAACATATGATAGACCGCCCACCTATTAGATAAATGGACATGATTAAAATTTGGAGCGTTTTTTGTTATGTTTCACAAAAGACTATTTTTAATTCTGAAATTAAATAATACAGATTATATGCTGTTTTTTCCAAAAGGAGCAAGTTTTAAGCGTTGTTCATTCATGTAAAAATATCTCTTGTAATCTGTTTCAAGCTAAATGATAACTTTCGAAAATCTGTGTTTTCTATGCATTTGAAATACACAATGTAATACAATGGAACAAATCAATCCATATATATCTTTAAAAAATATGTTTTTTTTAGTTTATAATATTCATTTTCTTTTGTCCGAAAGAAATATCAGGTCCGTTACTTTCTTGTTTGTTACCAATAAAAGTAGATTTTGAAATTACCCTGTAGATTCTAGCAAATGTTTTAAATATTATTTTCGTGATTCAGTAAGTAATGGATGACATTTTGTAAACGTACGCTGAACCAAAAGGTCAATATTAACAGTTTCTTATTTTTCACAAGCTGAGAATTCCTTCCTTTTATTTTCTCAGGTTTGATATAACTTTGTTTCATTAAATGAGAGTAGTATTATTATGTTTTTAATACATCAAATTCAATGCGAGAAAAATATTTAAGAATTATAAATTTCTTCCACAAGTTTAGCATTAGCCAGTGGGTCTTCTCGTTTGAATGAAGTAGCCACTTAATCGGAAGAATTCCGAACTTTGTTATTAAAAAATGTTTGGTGTTGCCATCTACAGAATCATTTTGCCCGTAATTTTCAATTTTTTGACGAAAACATTATTTTTAAATAATCCGTTATCAAGACAATGGGATTGAATACTCCAAAATGGTATACAGGCGACGTACACATTTAGAAGAGATTATTATTTGTGAATTTGAAGTCACTTAACTGTGGATCTAAAGTTTTTAATTTGAAGTTAATTATTTTTTCTTGATAGCGTTCATGTTGCTCCTAAAAAAAGTGCGTTTCTTCCTTTATAAATTCTATCAAACTAGCAAAAGCCGTGCTTTGTTTGGATTCGCGAAGCATTATTTCATAAGATAAATATTTGAAAGTGACATTATTTTTTTATATTATTTTTGCATCTTTTTTAAGCAAAAACGTTATCTCATGTTTTGGCGCATTTAAATTTTAGAAATGTAAATTCAGCCAAATAACTAAGAATTTCCTCGGAATTTTTTATTTGGGATATAAGGCTGGTGTAAAGGCTTCGAAATAAATAAAATTATTTTCGAAGCAAAATACAAAATATTTTTTTTATTTTTAACTAAAAGTTTTAAAGATGTTTTTGCATTTTCCAATAGCTTCTGTTTTCTCAAGTGATTTGAAATAGGTATGTTTTCAATCTTTGTAATTCACATCAAATAATCTTTGATAGCAATCTGAGAATAATACATTAAAAAAAATCATTCACTGCCTTTCATGAATTAAAAATTTGTGTTAAGGATACCAAAGAATTATCACTTAATAGTTTTTTACAATTTATTTCAATGAAAAATTGTTCAAAAAGCGATGATGTATATTTTTAAAAATTTAAGAACACACCTAAACTTCATTCTGTAAAAACAGTGATGTTTTATGTGTGTGCCATAGGGCAACCATATCTTTACATGGTTCATTTGTGAAATAGGTGTGGAAAATTATTGCTTCGAATATATTGCAGATATTTTAATTTAATCTATTGAATAATTCAATTTTTAATTCAAGTATTCTTCTTTCGCAAAGGAATAGCAATAACACCTTAATCATCAATGTCTGCTGCAATTAAAATTTTTAAAACTAAATTTTCATAAATAAAAATTTTAAGATATTATATTTTATTGATAATAAAATGGAAAAAAATGCACATATTGTTCTGATATGACTGCCAACTCGTAAAATGATCTAACGGATAGCAGGTTCACGTTGAATGAGGGTAGTTCGGAGTATTGATTCCCCCCCCCCACCTCCCTTCTGCACTGTTTTAGGGAAGGCGGATTGTTTTCAAAGATCTACTTTTAGACAACGTGTTCCCACCAAACGCTCGTTTTTGCTAGGACAAGGGATGCAGTCATTGGCCTCAATAGTGACCAACTAAATAAGGCATGTCCAAACTTAAATATTTTAATGAATGATTTTTTATTTTGTCCGGAAAAAATCATATTTGAGACTAATTTTGAAAACAATCTGCTAGAAAAATAGTGATAATATTTATTTAAATTTCTGTTGGACATAATGTCGGTCCCTAGTTAAATGACAAAAACCGCGTAAAAAAAAGATTATATTTTAAAATAATATATTTGGTTTAAAATGTTTATCTGTACAATAGCAAGTATTCAGTAATATAAAAAATTTAATTATGCTTTTACGATTTGCAAAATTAATGACTGGAAAAAACAAGGGAAAAAAATCAGCCAAGCAGTATCAACAAAATATTTTTTTTTTAATTCGGCTAATGATAATAATAATAATAATAACAATAATAATAACATATTCCTCGATTTTAAATGCATATAATACAAAATATTAATTTTGCCAAAGATGAAAGCCTCATATTGCAAAACAAATATCATGCTCTCGATTTATTCAAGGGAATTGACAATTAAAATCTTATTTATTGTCAGAGGGAGAAACTTCAGTAATCAAAGCTCAGACCATTTATATTTTATTTTACAGCGGTGCCTTTATATGGCGACCGTTTTTGAATTGCTTTTGTGCTTCTTTGGTGCAATCTATATTAGACTTTTTTACTTATATTATTTTCTAGGTATATTTTACGGTGTGAGTGTTTAAAGAACATTTTTTATTTTCATACATTCCTGAGTGCATTGAACTATTAAATCTTGAAAGTCGTCATTTCCCTTTGATGTTCAACACTCTCTAGAATAAACACAGCTAATAATTTTAAAAAAATACCCCTAAACGATAAACTTTCGATATGAGCACAAATTAATACTTTTATTTTGTTTATTATTTTTGAATAATGTACAAAAATAGCGCTATAATTTATCAGAAAAATATTTAGTTTTTGATAGTATAGTTTCATAGTTTTTTAATCATAGTATTTTCTAGACTTTTATTTATTTATTTATTTATTTATTTATTTATTTATTTTTATTTATTTATTTTATTTATTTATTTATTTATTTATTTTATTTTTTTTTTTTTGACAAATTACATTAAAAGATCATATTAAGACTTAAAATTGGAATTCTAACCTAAAAGAATTTGAATTCCTCAAGTAGGATAAGATATGTTTAAAACGAAGTCTTTTATTTTTTCTTTTGAATTCATTCCTTCACAAATTGTAAAGTTTTTCTGCCATGCCGAACTAATCTTTTCGCTTAAAATTTCAGTTATTTAACAATTTGTCAAGTAGTATTGAGCATGCATAAAGAAAAAAAATAATTAACGTCAGCTGCTAACTTTTCAAAACCAGCATTGACGATTTAAGGCGTGTCCTGAATTCTTAGTTCTGCCGATATATTTTTATTGCATACTATCTTTAATTAAAAAAATATCAATCAAAAGCTTTTAAATATTTATCTTGTAGAAGTTCCGTTTTTAGTAAACCTATATTCGAAGTGGAAAATTTATTTTTTATTAATTAATTTTCTACACATCATGAATATTAATGTAATTATGTAATTATGTATTATGAATTTATGTAATATATACATGTTTAGATTTTAAATGTTTTAAAGTATCAAAAAATGTTCATTCAAAAAATAAATAAATAAATAAATAAATAAATAAATAATCTTAAATCAGGATAAAAATTTTCGCAAAAGGCTACCATTTTAATCATGTATTTAAGGTGACGGTGAAAATAAAATTGAAATTAATTTTTAAATGACTTTTCTGATTTCTTTGCCCCTCTCTTACACGTCCAATACATAATAGACCGCCCACCCATTCATTTAATGTACAATTTTCAAATTTGAGACAATTTATTACATCTGACAAAAGATTATTTTTTATTCTGAAATTAAATTAATAGAGATTCTATGTTGTTTGATCTAAAGAAGGAAGTTTTAAGTGTTGCTCATGCTTGTTACTGTAAGAATATCTCTTCCATATATTTATTTATAAAATTGTGGTAGAAAAGTAGGAGTAGAAATAGTAAGAGTAGAAAATGAACTGTTTAAAATAATAAAATCTAATTTTTGTCAAGAATAATCTATTTCAAATTAAAAATAACTTTCAAATGTCTATGTTTTCTATGCATTTCAAAATACAAAATGTAATGTAACGCAGCAAATCAATCCATAGATATCTTTAAAATTTATGTTTTATTTAGTGTATAGTTCTAATAGTTTTAATTGCACTATACTAAAAAAAATATATTTAAATCTTTACAATAATATTAAAATACCTCTGGTGATTTTTATTGCTGATCAAAGAAAAAGTAACTGCATATATGGCAAAACTTTTTGTTAAATTTTCATTTTTTTTTCGGTAACTCTTCGCTAACTGGTATAGTATTTCACGAAACATTTTTATACCGTAATATCCGGCGTATAATCTGCGGATCAAACAATTATTTACCGACTCAGAAATTTTTTAAAAAGAAATGTAACTTTTTAAATAGCCGTAAATTTTTATCTTCAATCACTAGATAAAATTTCTGGGTCCAAATAGAATTGTTTCATCCGCGGATTATCTGCCGGAAATTACGGTAGATAAAGTTTGCCTTTTTTGATAAATTGAAAAGCACGCCTTAAAAAAGGGGGGGGGGATTTTATTTCTCTGTTTTTATTTATATATTTTTTGAAAAATTCTGGGCTTATTTTTCATCGTTAATGTATAAGTTTACAATAAGAAATAAGTGAAAATAATTCATTTATCATACTACTAAAAAGTTATTTTTAATGCTTTACAATAATATTAAAATACCTCTGATGATTTTTATTGCTGATCAAGGAAAGAATAACTGCATATATGGTAAAACTTTTTTTTTTAATTGTGACTTTTTTCGCTAACTTAATTACTGATATAATTAATGATAGGGGGAAGCATTAAATTAAGTTAGTATTTCATGTTTAAAAAAATTATAATTTAACACCTTTATGAGAAAATATATGAATATTTTAGCGATTAGAAATGGTATTAAGCATGATAGAAAAGAAAGAAAGAAAAAAGAAACAATTGTGTATTTCTCAGAACATTTCTTATAGATAAAGTGTACATTTTTAAGAAATGAAAAATACGTCTAAAAAACCGAGAGGGAGGGATTTTATCTTTCTGTTTTTATTCATACATTTTTTTTAAAATATTTCCGTCCTTATTTTTCTTCTCTAATTTATAAATTTATAGCCAAAAAAAAATGAAAATAATTAATTTACTATACTATACTTTAAAGATATGATGAAAAACAAATATTCAGCCAATTTACATCTTTTAAAAAGTGTGACTAATAATGCATTTTGAAATAAATAACCTTTCTTGAATATATTTAGAAAATTATTAGGATGAGCGAAGCGAATCCTCTACTAGGCCACTCAAATGACATTTTGTCGTACACTTTACAAAAAACTATACAATATTTTCACTTGAAATTAAACACAAATATAAATTATGATCTGTAGATTTGCAGAATATTATTTTTTTTTTTACAGAAATACTTTTCAAAAAATTATTATTTTAATTAATTTATTTTACATGTTTTTCCATTAGGAACGCATTTTTTCAAATAAAAAGTGAAACACGTACGTTTTCAGAAGAAAAACTTAAATCATGGGGTCAGTAATTATAGCTAGATCATCATTAAATAAATAAATAAATAAAATATATTTTCATTATTCTGATAAAATATCTCAAAAACTGCTTTCAGATTTTCAAACTATGCTCATTCCTTTAACTATGTATAATTTCATGATTTCTTTTATAAAATGTATAAAATACTTTTTTTTAGGAAAATTATAGCATATTTTTAATGAATTAAAATTTGTGAAAATTCTCTTATTAACATTCAATTATAAAAGTATTTTTCTGTGTTAGGAATTCAAATACACAATTTATTCTTATTTTGTGAAATCATTTAAGCAGACGATATTTATGAATTTTAAAAGAATTACATTATGTGTTTGTGAAGTGGCAATAAAAGAATTGTAAACAAATAAAATTAATATTTTGTATAATTCTACTTCGAAAATATTTTTATTTATACCAGTTTTATATCATAAATAAACAATCTGAGGAAATTCTTAGTTATTTGGATGAAATACATTTTTAAATTAAAATGCGCCGAAACATAAAATTACACTTTTGCTTAATAAAGATGCAAACATAATTTTTAAAATATATTATTACTTTCAAATATTTATCTTATAGCATAATACTTCGCGAATCCAAACAAAGCATGGCTTTTGCTAGTTTAAATAAATTAAACCTACATAAAAATATATAAAAATATATAAAATATATTAAAGCTATATAGCAATAACAAATTTGCATTAATTGTACTGTACAAAAAAAATTGCATTGAAAAATATGCAAGCTATGTTCATAAAACAACTAAGAAGTCCGGTAATTATTTACACAAATATACAGGGTGATTCCAATTTTTTTTTTACAATAAAAGAGGGGTGATAGTACACATAAAACAAACAATATTAAATAGGAGACCAAGGGTCCTAAACGTTTTCCAAAGGAGATAGCCGCCATTAAAGTTTAGGGACCAAAATTTCAAATAAACATAAAAAACGGAAAAATCGGTCGATTGATTTGTGGTTTTCACTAAAGTTATTCTTTATGTCAGCATTTTCTTGAAATTAAATTATAAAGATAAATTTCAAAAAATGCCGATAGAGGGCGCTTTAGACTTTGGAGTGACGAACAATTATTTTTTGCCGGTATTTTTTGCTTCTCATTAAATGTTTTCGTAAGCTTAGACTGAAACTTAAATTTTGAGCTCAAAATCTGAAAGTGGGAGCGGTTAAGTAGCACAAACGGAACTGTGTTCGGTGGGTTCAGTTTTCAAATGGTTATAAAAAACGGAAAAATTGGTTTATTGATTTGTGGTTTTCACTAAAACTATTCTTTATGTCGGTATTTTGTTAAAAATAAATTATAACGATAATCTTCAAAAAATGCCGATAGAGGGCGCTTTAGACTTTGGAGTAACGAACAACTCTTTTTTGGCGTTATTTTTTGCATCTTATTAAATGCTTTCGTAAGAATAGACTTAAACTTAAATTTTGAGCTCAAAATCTGCATAGTTGGGAGTGGTTAAGTAGACAAACTGAACTGTGTTCAGAGGGTTCAAATTTCAAATTATTATAAAAAACGGAAAAACTGGTCGATTCGTTTGCGGTTTTCGCTAAAACTAATTTTTAAATGAGCATTTTCTTGAAAATAAATTTTAAAGATAAATTTCACAAAATGGCGATAGAGGGCGCCTTAGACTTTAGAGTAGCGTACAACTATTTTTAACTGTTATTTTTTTAATCTCATTAAATGCTTTCAAATGCATAAACTTAAATTTTAGGCTCAAATTCTGAATCGTTGGGAGTTTTTATATAGCGAAAAATTGAATTGTGTTCGAGGAGGGGGAGGGTTAAATTTCAACTCCTGAAGACACTTCAATTTGCGCTACTTAACTACTCCTAATTATTCAGATTTTGAGCTCAAAATTTAAGTTTAAATCTAAGCTTCCGAAGCATTTAATTAGAACAAAAAAATAATGGTTAAAATTAATTGTTGGTTACTGTGAAGTTTAAGGCGCCCTCTAATGGAATTTTTGAAATTTAGCTTTAAAATTTATTTTCAAGAAGGTACTGACTTAAAGAATAGTTTTATTTTAAACCGCAAACGAATCGACCATTTTTTTCATTTTCTATAATTATTTTAAATTTGAACACCTCCCCCCCCCCTTAAACAGAGTTCAGTTTGTGCTACTTAACTACTCCCTACTATTGAGATTTTGAGCTCAAAATTTAAGTTTAAGTCTAAGCTTCCGAAAACATTTAATGAGATGCAAAAAATAACGGCAAATAATAGTTGTTCGTTACTCCAAAGTCTAAAGCGTCCTATATCGACATTTTTTGAAATTTATCTTTATAATTTGTTTTTAAGAAAATACCGACATAAAGAATAGTTTTAGTGAAAACCGCAAATCAATGAACCAATTTTTCCATCTTTTTATAATCATTTGAAATATGAACCCTCTGAACACAGTTCAGTTTGTGCTACTTAACTACTCCCACTTTCAGATTTTGAGCTCAAAATTTAAGTTTGAGTCTAAGCTTACGAAAACATTTAACGAGATGCAAAAAATACCGGCAAAAAATAGTTGTTCCTCACTCCAAAGTCTAAAGCGCCTTCTATTGGCATTTTTTTTAAACTTATATTTATAATTTTGTTTCAAGAAAATGGCGACATAAAGAAAAATTTTAGTGAAAACTGCAAATCAATGGAGCGATTTTTCCGTTTTTTATGTTTATTTGAAATTTTGGTCCCTAAACTTTAATGGCAGCTATCTCCTTTGGGAAACGTTTAGGACCCTTGGTCTCCTATTTAATATTGTTTGTCTGGATGTGTACTATCACTCCTCTTTTATTGTAAAAAAAATTTGGAATCACCCTGTATATAACATTTACCGGTTAATATAATTTTTACTAAATACTGAATAGTATGTAAAAAATATTGCGGGACAAGTTTTGTAGAAAAGTAATACTAAAATATGCATACTTACATATGCATGCAAACTTAAAACTGTGGGATTAAGCCTACACGTGTTCAACGATGGAATGTACGTAAAAAACACGTTTTAAAAGATATCATACTATTATTATGGTACTACTAGGTTATCCCGTCGACCAAAAAATTATCACCAAACTAGAAGATTAAATGCCAATAATGGATGATCGTGAATGTCACATTCAATAACATTAAATACGATTCTCGTGTTGAAAACGTCATTACGTAATTTTTATTTCGACTTTTTATTAATGTTCCATTAATTGTTTGTTTTTTCATCATTTAAAATAAAAATTATCCCAGTCTGTTAATTTGGCTATTAGTTTGGTGATTTGTATAATTTGGCAAAATTGGTCGAAGGGATAACAGAGTAGTACCATTATTTTTAAAAATGGCAAATATACCGGGTGATCCACAAGTCCCGGGACTTTTGAAATGCTAATAATTTGAAAACCATAAACAATAGAAGTATGCGGTTTTCACAGAAATGCTGAGGATTTGTGGGATTTGTTTTTTCGATGAAAAAAACATATGTTAGTAGCACTTTTTGACAGCAGGTGGCGCTAAAATTGATAGTATTGTTTTTATAGTATGATACAGCTCATTTAAAAGAAAGAATTAGTGTCCAAGGTTTACAAAGTTTAATCATGATGCTCATGGCTTATAAGTACCACCGTGAGCCGATGCAAAACAGCGTGCACAGTATCCTCAGAGCAGAAAGAATTTCCAGAAGAAATTTCAGTTCATCGTGATATCACAAGTGTACTGCACTCACGATGAACTGATGATTTCTACAGAGTATTGGCATAGAACCCTACCTAATTTACAATTGTAACAGACATTTGGGATCTCCTGCTTCTTTTACGATCTTCCAATGAGCCTTTTTCTAAAACCTTGCTTACCATAGCATTTCACATTTGCAATGGCCATCGATTCTTTTGCAAATTTAACTTGACGTATTGTACGATATGAAAACAACACGACATGCAAAGATGTGTCTAAACATAGTCTAGACAATGTCTAAACATTGCAGTTGCTCATCAAATTTTGTATCAAATTTCCCTTACAATGTAATTTCAACTACCTTGCAAAAAATGTTTAAACATAAACCACCCTTAAAACGAAATCTCATCAATATCATAGAAAAGAAGTTTCGCAATGAACTCATGTGTCTATATAACGCACGGTATAGGTACATTCAGTCTTATACAACAGCGCCACCTGTTGCTAAAATGGCAAGTATATATATTTAAAAAAATTCATTCTAAACAACAATCCCAAACAAAAGTTTCTGAGCATATATCTGAAAACAGGACCTTTGTATTATACATAGTTTCCTAATTATTAACTTTTCAAAACACCCGAAACTTCTGGATCACCCGGTATATTGTACATAAGTACTTACCTAAATTGAAAGTTAACCAATTTTTAGTTGAGATATATTTAATGTTCGTAGGAATTCCAAAGCACTTTGTCTCTAATACGCACATACGAGGTACGTACTACGATACTAGGGGGAGAGAGAAAATATGCTGCAAAGTTTGTCGTTTATCATGACCGAGACCGATGACGACAGGAAGGCAGTATTTCCAAAGACCTTAGAGGGAAAGACATGAAGGCTCTGGAAACCGTAACTAACTGAAACAGTGCAAATAGCAATGCTATAAAACACGCTCAAAGGGGGAGATCCAATCGTAGGCTGGTTCATTGTATCCACCGATTCGCCAAATATTTTTCTAGTAAACCTCCTTGCGCCAATTCCCCCGCGAGAATTCAAAACGCCATTTCTTTTGGCAGTTCGTCTTGAGACTTAAAGATTGTGGGAGATTTTTTAATATGATTTGTTTGTTGTGATACATTTTTTATATTGCAAATAGATAGCCGATTAACATGTACAACTGAAAAGTCTTCAGTGATGCTGAACTTGTTAAATAATAAATTTTATGTATCGAAAGTTCCACTTTCGCTCGAAAACTAACATAACAACGAACAGATTCATCTATACGTAGTCTTCTGTAACGTATTGTATGAACTTTGACCTAACTCATCTCCCTCCACGAAAAGGGATGGAGAGGGAGGGGGGCGCGCACTGCTTTCGCGGGGACCGAGGGGAGGGACCGAGGCGGGCGGCGATGACCACATCATTACTCCACATTTTGATAATTATCGCTACTGGTGATAGCGCGCCAAGTGAACGCTTCTTATCTTTCGCCCCTGTATGCGACTTCTATTGCCTAGCTATTTGCACTGTTTCACTGACAGCGGTGGATTTACATTAGGCCCATGGAACCTTCACATCTTTTCCTCTAAGATCTTTGGTATTTCCGCTGCCCGTAGGATTTGTTAGCTTTGTGGTTAGTTATCATAACTATGTACCGGCAAGTTGACAACATCAATTGCCGGTTTAATAAACAATGACGCATTTATCACAGTTCATCTAACGGAACCTATTAGTTTAACTTTAACATTTTGCCCTCAAATACTTCTGGTGTGAAATTTAACTTTAAAGGTCTATAATTTTTTTAACTCTTTTATTCTTTAGGCGTGATAAAAACAAATTAAAAATTTCAGTATAGGAGCGAATACTCATCTATTGTTATCAATGATTGTTACATTCATCTTGCTTAACTAAGTTCATTCACTGAAAATAAATTTTTATCTCGCTTACTTATGTTATATTTATTTGTTAATGTACATCTTCGATATATTATTGGAATCGGATTTATTAACAATGTGATGATCTATTAAATATCTAAAAACACTTCTGAGATTTAATTATATATAATTTTAATAAATAATAAAATCGATGCCAATTCCCCTATCTGTGATTTTTTTCTTCTCGCTTTCTCTCAAACTTTTCGAGGCAATATGGATAATTCTTAAATTTCTCCTATACCGGACAGTTCTGTTTGATTCATCAGGTCCGGTACAATAATTTGATTATACACACCGTCATCACATTCCATTTGCAAGTTCTTTCAGTATAAATAAACTTTCTCAGCGTTTTATATGTATGTATACATGTAAAAAATGAATTCTAATCCACATGATTACTTATTGTACCCATAGGCGCTTCAAGGATCCCAGAAAAATACAGCATAAATACATAAATGTCAGAACTCGTAATGCACATTTATAGAAATGATCAAAATCATTAGTAATAATAATAATAACAATAAACAGAATACAAAAACACATTAAAATAATTACAAAACTTGCAAGCCAGATTTTTGTCTATCCTAGTTGATGGATAGAAATTTGCCTCATTATCATTATTATAGGAAGATTATTTTAAATATATCTCCATAACTCCACCCCTATTTTTAAAATAATGTTTGCATCAAATTTCGAAAAGGCGTTTCACATTTTCATTGTAAAAAATAAAATAAAATAAAAAATAAAAAGGCATTGATAATATATCAATATCTGTACATATTTTGAACTGGAATAAATTTGTGATTACAACTAATTTCAACAACTGTAATTTCAACTCAAAAATTACCTCTTTTTTTTTTTTTTTTTTTTTTCTTTTTTTTTAAGAAAAAAAAATGTTTTAAACTTAAATGAAAGATATTTTCCTTCATAATTTACTATTTTAGAAAAGAAAAATCTTTATATAATTTTTTTTACTGTAACGTCTAAGTTCGAAAAAATACATACATACATACATACTTATATATTAAAAATTCTTGTTACAAATTGATCTTGTTACT